>CM042692.1:190087365-190687365 GCA_023614405.1 Avena insularis
CAAGGAACATGTATCAAGTACTCGAGGCCATGACACAAGGCGGAGTGGTTAAAAACTGAATATTTGCTATTGCTTCACTGATGCCTCTGCATTATTATATCTATTCCCAGCATTTTAATATCAAGATGTAATTAAAGTCATGACTACCTACCATTGCTATGTGCCAACCTTCCAATAACGGTGGAACAACAACAACACGAAGCAGCACCGAAAGCAAGCAATTCACCGTAGCGACTCCATCATATATCGCATAACAGGCACAGGGATGTGTCCAAGGCAAGTAGAGGCTGTAAGGAATATAAATGGTGCATGTAACCAGCATCGCAATATGGGTACAGATCAACAGAGGAATTAAAGACTATAAATGCAAAATAGGTAGAAAGGGGGGAGAATGCTCGCCAGAAAACACCGCCAAGGTTCACCGAGATCAGGTCGACACTCGTGATCCACTCCATCGGCTTAATCCATCAAAAGCAAATCACTAGAAAGAAACACCGGATGTAATTATTAATAATGGCGCGTAAGATCGAGAAGGTTATGAACAGGCATGACATGGCAAATATATGAAGTAATCTTATTAATATAGCGAACCGTCCGATAATTACTTAGAAGGTTCGTTGTTTAGATAATTTAAATTTAAATGTTGATTAACAAGGCAAAATATGGCATCGTTCACTACTAATAAATTTAAATGGAGGCAATATCGATCAGAATAGCCCTTACATAGCCTTCATATTTACCTGACGTGAATAAACAAATACCCCCAAACACCTGCTGTAATATGTATGCAATCGGTCAAATTTAATATGCAACAGTTGATAATATCATATTATAAAAATAGGAGTCTCTGATAAAGGCACATATCAGGTTCAAGCATTCAGTTCAGGGATCGGCCAGATCCGGATGGCGTACAATAATTCGGGTTCGACGGGATCGGGTCTTCAGAACTGATTCAAGAGTTCTGAGGTTCGATCTTTCGGGTCCGGTGGAAGAAGTTCTCGGCGTACCATGAAGGAGAACTTAGCATTCCATGTCGACGATCTCGGAGTTCACCGCATCTGATCCGTTCGGCCCATATGGATGGCGTGGGGTTCTCTGCAATCGGATGGTCTTTAAGTGACTAACTTGGAAAAGCAGCGACTACGGCATGGTGATGAGCTATGGATGTCACCAAAGAAGAAAAAGCTAGGGCATCGTTGATTTACAGCCCATCTTCACAGGTATGTTCTTGACTGAGGGCACACGGGTACATGAAGCAAGCTTGCGCCTGGCCAAAACTTCATAGTGGTGGAGCGAACAACAATGGAGAGGAGCCACATGTCTTAATCAACAGGAAATGATGAGTGCTGCTAGCCAGCATTTGGACTTGGTGAAGATGTCCGGGACTTACACAAGTGAAGAGGCCTTAAGGAATGGAGGCGAAGGAATGGCGGAGCGGCCAGCATTGAAGGGATGGTGCCATGGCTCATGTAGAGGCGAGGCACCACGTGGGGGAAGCAGGACGGACGGCTTGAGGAGACGAAAGCTAGAGGGGAATTGCTACGGACCTCGAGGAGCTTCACTGTAATGAGGGATTGAGCCGGTGGAGAGGAACCATGGGAGGGCGCGGCGACCGTGCTGCAGGGCAAGCTCCGCGGCGGCTTGTAGAGGCAAGGAGGACGGAGCCACGCAGGAAGGTGACAGAGACGAGGGCCATGCCCCCAGCGAAAGGCGCACGGTGTCGATGACCTGAAATTACGGGCGGCTGAACGAAAGGGCGATGTAGGTCCCGGGCACATATGGCGATGACGAGGTCGTGGATGACCTGCATTTTGGCGGCGCCGAACGGGAGGCGGAAGTAGAGACCCGAGGTGCACATATACAGACGCAGGTCGTGGATGACCTGGATTTTGGCGGCTGGGCTTGAACCCGGAGGTGGCGATGATGCAGGGTCCCTCAAGTGAAAAAGCGCAACACGGCGGATAGGTCGCAGGAGAGGCATAAGCCATGTGGCACCTGGTCAAGTAGAGGCGGCTGCCGATGCGGTGGTGTTTCTCGGGTCACTGAGGCAGCGAAGGGTGAGGGCATGCGGTAAGCGAGGTCGGTCACAGGACTCTGGCCATGGCTGTGAGCTCGAGGGGATCAAGGGCGGGAGGGTCCACCATCTGGGATCAAGGTGGGCGGTAGGTGGAAGACACAGTGGGGAGGAAGGTGAGAGGGGCGACGCGGGATTGGGACAGCGAGAGGACTCTGCAGGGGAGCACGCTGCGGGTTGGGGGCCAAAGGAGCGGGCGGCTTGTCATGAGGTGGGGCCGAGTCTCGTGTTGGATTGAGGAAGGGAGGGCATCACGCGAGATCGTGAGGATCCCGTGCGGTGGTTGCGGCCTGGGAATCGAGGCGTGGTGCGGTGTCCCGACTGCAGCGTGGCGTGACTGTGAGAGGTGGGTGGTGAGCTCGTGTGAGGGAGTGTGGCGGGGTGGTTGAGTTAGACGTGGCTAGGGTTTGTGGATTAGGTTTAGTTGGAGGTGGTCGGCTAGGCTTTTGGGCCTGGCTGCCTACCTCCTAAAAATAATATCAAATTTTATTTATTATTTAAAAGACTCTAGTAATTAGTTTTTAGACAAATAAAATATCCACGAAGACTGGTTTTATGATTTGAAATTAAAGGAGGCTAAT
The DNA here is from genome assembly GCA_023614405.1 of Avena insularis. Taxonomy (NCBI): domain Eukaryota; kingdom Viridiplantae; phylum Streptophyta; class Magnoliopsida; order Poales; family Poaceae; genus Avena; species Avena insularis. The sequence goes on from CM042692.1 coordinate 190,090,021, forward strand.
TAGAAAATAAAATAGGGTTTTTGCAAAGTACTTTTATGAACAAACATGCTTGATGATGTCATGATGATGCACAAAGTTGAAACAACGAGCGATTTTCTGGTAGTGGTTTTATCAGGGTGCTACATCTTCATACACTTAACACTTGAGTCATAAAACCTTTCACTTTCTCATTACACCATTTTCTCCACTACCTGGAAATTTCTTTCACACAAAACTTCACAGCTTCTCATTAGCAACATTAGTATAAGTGAAGTGGTAAACCTTTTGAGTTCAACTTCAACTGAAAACCATCAAAACATAAGATACTGTAGCAACTCCATCTGAATACCCAAAAGAATTCAAAAGGAAATCGAATAAAGAAGCAAGAGTGGCAAAATCTGTCAAACAGACCAGCAGGTAAAGATCAATTTTTCAAAAATATTCTGTTGCTCAAATAAAAAAGTGCAAAACTAAAGAAAGTTAAATAACAACCTGGGGCAGAAGCACAAACAATTACAGCTCAATCCGATGATGAGATCTCTCATGAAATTTTTACGGTGAAGCACAAAAATCTGTTTCAGGACAGCAACTTCCCCAAATATTACTTCTCTCTCATTAGAGGTTGATCTTGACACAAAAACCGAACAAAAAGGATAAGGAGAGGTTATTACCGAAGTAATAACTTCCAAGACTCAAAGAAATAAAAACAAACTGAAATCAAAAATAAACTGGGTTGTCTCCCCAAAAGCTCTTTCTTTATAGCCATTAAGATGGGCATGATAATTTTGATGCAGCTCACATAAGAATATGAATTGAAGTGAAAGAGAGCATTAAGAAGAAAAAATACACACGTTTAAGTCTAACCCACTTCCTATGCAAGGGAATTTTGTAAACAAACAAGTTTTTGAAACCAGAGGCTACTAGCATAGGAAGGCAAAACAAGTGCAACATAAAAACTTTCAGCATAAAACGAGGAAACTTGATATTATTGAGATGCATAAGAACACTTTTCCCTCTCTCATAGTAACTTTCAGTATAATGCATAAACTTAACAATATAACTATCACAAGGGCCATCATAACAATGATCACTTATTCTAAAATAAAACACAGGAATACTATCTCTCATAATACTACTTTGTGAAACAATATTAGAGGTATCCTTACAAAGGATAGTGTGTCCATCTTCTACATATTTAGTAACAAAGTCTTTCACATTTGCTATAATAGGTTCATCAACCATTTGTTTATCAGGTTCAATAGCTTTATTTGTACTTTCATTAAACATACTAGCTATCATAGAATGTTCCTTTATCTTAACTGGGAAAGGCATTTTCTCAATGCAAGGTTTAGGTAAAACATGATTAGTAGTATAAACTTCAGTATTTCTTGCAGGAACACTCTTAGCAATATCTTTATAAGGTTTATGATACTTATTCCACTTCTTTTTAGGCACTTCAATGTAGGAAGCAAAACCTTAAAATAAGAATTAGCTTGAAAGTCTAGGACCATAAGCATTTTTAATATTTTGAAAGTCATCAGTTCCCATAAAATATTCAATGCATGCATAATCATAATTTATACCTGACTTTCTACCTTTGTCATTTTCCCAAGCTTGCATTGTCTTGAATACGGTCCAGAAGATCCCATTTATCTTCTTCTTCCATGCAAGTGAATGATCCAGCACAAGAAGCATCCAATAAATCCTTATCATGAAGTGAAAGCCTTGCATAAAAGTTATTGATAATAATATTGTTGGGGAGCTCATGAATGGGACATTTGAGCATTAGTAACTTCAATCTCCCCCAAGCTTGAGTTGTACTCTCTCCATCAAGAGGCCAAAAGTTGTATATTTGATTCCGATCTTTATGAATCTCACTAGGAGGATAAAACTTTGAATAAAAAGAGAGGTACTATTTCCTCCCATTCGAAAGCTTGACCATTCTTCGCAGCTTATACCATTCCTCAGCTCTTCCTTTCGGTGATAATGAGAATAACTTCTTCTTAACTTGATCTCGTAGTAATACTTACACTTGAACAACCCGAATGCGGTATAAAGAGTAAATGATCACCGGGATGAACAGTTCCATCCGCAAAATAGTAGTTATCCATAACACGATCAATAATTCTTAGGTGTTTTAAAATCATCATTCTCAGCAGGTGGTGGTTCATCAACTACCTTAGCAGTGGTAGTATCATTACCAAATAAGAAACTCAGTGAATTATCCATAACGAAAATAAAGCAACTAGCAGAATTAAACAATCCTCATAGTAGAAGTTTCCTTTACCACTTCCACTCTCCAATAGTGCTTCACTCCCCGGCACAGGCGCCAGAAAATAGTCTTGATGACCCACAAGTATAGGGGTGTATCGCAGATTTTACCGATAAGTAAGAGTGTCGAACCCAATGAGGAGCAGAAGGTGTTGGCAAGTGGTATGGATCAGGAATTCTCTACAAATACTTAGCAAACGGATTTTTAGGGGTTTTTGATAAAGCAAGTAAACAAAGTACGAGTAAATAAAAGACAATAAGAATAAATGCAGCAAGTGGCCCAATCCTTTACGCAGCAAAGTACATGGTTGTATTACTTAAGATGACCAAACATTCTCGAGGTCACATGGGAAGATCTGTCATGCTTTCGCTTCATATAGTTGATTAATCTTCTTTAGCTTGCTAAGTGTTGTGTGGAGTGAACCTAATGTAATTCACCTTCCTAGGACTAATACATACTTGTGATTATACCCTTGCAAACATCCATATACAAGAAAGTAATTAGGTAGAAACCTAATCACAACTTTAAACGCTAATACCCTTACATCCCTTGTGCAATGGTTTCAACGGGGTTCAGGTTTACATCACTCCGAAACCCTCGATTAGTTGCCAAATACACAATGCATTCCCTAGGCCCTTATAGGTGAAGTTTCATGTGCCGACATTCACATGACACCACTAGAAGAAGTACACCACAACTTAAATATCAAACTATTGAATCTTTCTCAACACAATTCCACTAAACAACATGACTTCTCCCATGTCCTCAAGAACAAAACGAAATACTCACAAGACATCATTATGGATCATGATCAAATATGGAATAATGATGAATAACAATCTGAACATAAACAGTAATTCAACGGTTCACTCAATAGCATCAACTACAAAGAGTAATCAACACCGGGAAAGTTTCCCCTAAGAACTATGCAAGATTCAACCCGATTGTTACAGCAATATGGAGATGGTGACGCTGGTGATGGTGATGATGGTGGTGATGATGATGATGATGATCCCGATGAAGTCCCGCTGATGGTGGTGTTGATGGCGACGATCTCCCTCTTGGGAAGGAATTCCTTGGCAAAATCTTTCACGGAGAGATCTTTCTCTCGGTGTTTTCCGCTTGAGGCATGACGGAATCTTCTGTGGTCACTCCCCCAGTCTTAGGGTTTCGGAAGGAATATATACGCTAGAGGGGAGATCTAGAGGTGGGCAGGCATTTCACTGCTGGTGGCCTTGACCTAGGTGGCTCACGCTAGGTGGTGGTATGGGCCTCAGGCCCATCTCCACTCCCTCTTATGGCTTCCTTCGCTTCCGGAAATAGGATTTTCATATTTTCCTGATTTTCTGAACTTCAGAATTTTGCCTCCAAATAGCACCTTTTCCATCAGAATCCTGACTACAGCGGTCCATGCTCCAAAAGTCATCTACCATGCAAAAATAGATGAAATAACATAAGTATCACCTCTTAATATGAAATATATCAATGGATAATAGTAAATTATGACATAGAATAGTGATGCAAAATGGACGTATCAAATAGCAGTAGTAAAAGTAAAGACAGTAGTAACAATTGCAGTAAACAATAGGATTAAAGCGCGGTAGGCATATGGATGGATGGACGGGTGTTGCATGGACAAGACAATTCATATAGGAATCAAGACATAGGGCATTTGCAGATAAATAAGATAAAGCATCCAAGTACTAAATAATCATAGGCATGTGTTCCATATATAGTCTTACATGCTCGCAATGAGAACTTGCACAACATCTTTTGTCCTACCGGCCCGTTTGCAGCGGGGCCTCAAGGGAACTACTGGCAATTAAGGTGCTCCTTTTAATAAAGCACCGGAGCAAAGCATTAACACTCCATGAACACATGTGATCGTCACATCAAAGCCATCCCCTCCGGTTATCCCGGTTATTGTCACTTCGGGGCCTTTGGTTCCGGACAACAATATGTGTATACAACTTGCAGGTAAGACCATAAACGATACTATCATAATGAATCAATAACATGTTCAGATTTGAAATCATGACACTCAGGCCCTAGTGACAAGCATTAAGCATAACAAGTTGCAACAAAGTCATAAAGCACTAATAATAGATACTAGGCACCATGCCCTAACAATCTGATGCCATTACATGAACGATCTCATCCAATCCCTACCATCCCCATAGTCTACAGCGGGGGATTACCTACTCATAGATTGTGGAATCATGGATGGTTGATGGATAAGCGATGGTGATGATGATGGCAAAGATCTCCTCCAATTCCCCGGCCCGGCAAGGTGCCAGAACGGAGTTTCTGGTTCTAAATCACGAAATCTGGTGGTAGCGGCATAGTGGAACTCTTTTTGGAAAAACATCGAACCCCCCTTGGTTTTTAGGTCAAGGGGCAACTTATAGGCAAAGAGGGAGGCCGAGGGGGTGACCGAGGCGGCCACACCAACCCCATGCACGTCCTGGCCTGGCAGCGGCCGGTGTGGTGTGCCTCGTGGCCCTCCTCGTCTCGTCTTCGGCTGTGAGTCTTCTGGTGAAATAGGATTTTTGGCATATTTTCCGGGATTTTCCCTGTTAGTTGATTTTCTACACAAAAACTAGACACCAAGGTAATTCTGTTGAAAACAACGTCAGTTCATGTTAGTTGTATCCAGATCGCACAAGTTTAGAGGAAAAACAATAGAAAAAGTGTTTGGGAAAGTAGATACGTTTTGGACGTATGACCCCACCCATGGGAGTCAATATGATGTGTGCAGTACTAGGCATTAGAGACGATGGCCAAGATTTTGAATCAGATGAAGAAGAAGGCACTGTAGAGGATCAAGAATCTGGTGATGATGAAATAGACAAGGAACTTAACGATGAGGCTGGTATTCCAATCGATGATTTGGGTGTTGAAGTAGAAGAAATGAAACATGACCACGAGTATCCTATAATTTCGGTCAGCACCGAGTTTAGGAGCATGCATGAGTTCAGGATGTCGTTACAGCATTTTTGTATCAAGGGAGAGTTCAACGTTTATCGACTGAAGAACAGTGCCCAGAGGTATTAGGCCATTTGCAAGTTAACGTGGATGAATGGACGGGTTGAGGTACATTGTCCATGGAGGATCACAGCAAGAGCCTTACCTGCGTCGAAGGAAATTAGGGTACTGGGGCAATGAATGCAGCAAACCATTATAACTTTCTCTCTTTTCACTCTATAACTACAATTGCTGTGTGATATCTTTCTGGCAACTAGTCGACTCCACTTATCTTTTAAATGAATCTGTGTTGCAGGTGAACAAAATGGGCCCTCCACACATGTGTCCGACAGGCAGCAAACTGAAATCCTCAATGGTTGATACATAGTGGGTGGCTACACAAGCTATGTCCATACTAAAGGATAACCCTATGGAGACTGTGAAGAATATTCAGACTAGCCTTGGTTCTAAATACAACATTGTCCTCGATTACACGGTTTGGAAAGGTAAAGAGAAAGCTCGGAGGGTCTTGCACGGGGATTGGACCAATAGCTTCAGGATGTTGTACAACTTCAAGGCGAAGGTACAAGCTAGGTGTCCGAGGAGTGTTGTGGAGATTGACACCGAATCAATACGTGGTAAAAACATTTCAAAAGATTTTTCATGGCGCTTAAACCTTGCATCTAGAGATTCAAGGACGACTGTAGGCCATATCTGAGTGTAGATAGCACTATCCTAACTGGCAAATGGAAAGGCTGCCTACCATCTACCACAGCACTTGATGGTCACAATTGGATGTTCCCAGTGGCATTGGTACATTTGATCTGAAACGGAGGAAAGCGGGTCTGGTTTATGAGGCATCTCAAGAGATCAATAGGCCACATGGATCCATTGGCTATATCCACGGAAGCATGCAAAGGGCTAATGAATGCAGTGAAGGAGGTGTTCCCGTGAGATGAAGGTAGAGAATGCCATGCCCATATGATTATCAACTTGTACTCACACTATGCAGGCAGCGTATTTCGTTACATGTTTCCTGCTGCTAGAGCTTACAAACCTAGTAGCAACAAATATTTCATGAGCAAGATCTTTGCGGAAGCCCCTGAACTTCCAGAGTACTTAGCCATCCATCATTTGCAGCTATGGAAGAGGATTCAATTCAACCCTGACATCAAAGTTGATTACATAAAGAACAACCTTGCAGAATTCCTGAATAACTGGGTGAAGGACATAAAAGTGCATCCTATTCATATCTTGATGGACAACATACGTGGTATGATCATGAAGCTATTAAATATAAGGAGAGAGATCGGTAGGAGACTTAGAGGACATATGCTACCGCCAGTTGTACAACAACTGCACAAGAGAAGCCGAGGACTTGCTCATCTTAAGGTTTTCACGTCAACCAGCAGCAGTTGTGAGGTGGTCGATATGTCCAAGAGTGGCAAAAGGGATGTTGTGAACATCCAGCTGCGATAATGCACCTGCTTAGAGTGGCATCATACCGGGAAACCTTGCGACCACACGTTGGCCTTCTTAGTGAAGAAAAGACTCTACCACATTTGGATCAGTATTTGTCATACTACTACTCTATGGAAAAGTTCAGAGCTACATACGCTGGATCCGTTGAGCCATGTATAGACACATCTTAGTGGCCTCAAGTCCAACTAACTTTAGAGCTTTGCTAGCCAGTTACAAAAGGGTTGAGAGGAAGACCTGGGTGAATAGGTTTAAATTTTCTTGAGAAGAAGGGTTCGACTTTTGTGCTACCAAGAAGGGCAAAAACAGATGCAAGACCTGCCATCTTATATGCCATAGAGCAGCGAGTTGTCCCCTTAATGCTCCCAAACCTAGGTATGAGATGGTACATTCACAAAAATTTGTTTATAGTCTGTAGATATAAGGTAGTAATCCATGTACTGTTTTTTTTATAGGAAGCGCAAGGTAAGAAACAAGACAACCGACTCAGTTATTTTGCTACGGGAAGAAAACCAAAACAAGTGGAGTGATGATCTTTGGACAAGATTCAGGTGTTGATTGTCACGACTTCCCTCAACCGGAGTGCATGGTACGTGAAGGTAAGAAAATTGGCACCCTGGAAGAGGAAGAAGGCAAGAGATGAAGAAGCTATTGGACGTGAAGGCAAGGGGAAGAAAGTTGGCACCCAAGCGGAGAAAGAAGGCTAGATGTAGAAGCTAATGATGTATTGAACTTGAACCTATATATTTAGTTCGGTTAAACTCGGAGCTGTGTCGTGTGGAACTTTTGAGGCGAAACAATCTGCCTCCCATACGGAGTAAAATGTATCGTGACTTGAGGATTGGATACGGCGGCCACTAGTTGAATCGAAATTGTGGTATTGCCACTACTATCTAAACAATCGCACCACCGGGACGCGATAGCTGAGTTAAGGGTCTCCAAAATCGATGGGTGTTAGTGGCACGACATGAATTATTTATAGGCACTTAATAAATACCTGCTATTGGCATTACACTTATGATAAGGTTCTGAGCTGAAAAACAAGTTGTAAACTGGCTGCTACACTCCACGAAGCAACAACTTATTTCAGCTGTTGGACAACAACATGGCAACATAAATTAGAAAGGCAATAGATAATGCCCAGATAATGAGGAAATTGTTTCCACTATCTGGCCTAATCTTGAGCCCGTCTATCTCACCACCTCCTGCTCCGCCCCCACACTGGCGAAGCTCCCGGATCTCTCACTCCAATGGACGAATCTCCTCTTGTCGTGGTGGTCTCACGGCAGATGCCATGGATAGGCTAAAGGTGGGGACAAGATGCACTAGAGGAATCCAGGGTGGGATAGTGTGGTGATTCCACACACAGATGTTTGTATTCGACTCACTTCCAATGTTTACAAATGCTCCTTGAGCTGTATTGGGGAGAGGAGGAAGAAGGGACTCTCTTACTCTCTTCACTAGCTAGCCCTCAGGAACATACTAGTAAAACTCAACCAACTAGAGATCAACCAGCCCCTTCTACAGATGCCCTAGCCCTCCTTATATAGGGGTGGCTAGGTATCCAAATAGGGCATACGTGGAGGCATATTCCAGAGAATATGCCTCTTCCCAAAATAACAAACCGACTAGGTCACTTTTCCCCTTCGTAAGCCATGCAAAAGCTACGTGAGCCTCTGCGGCGCCAGCGTCATCCGACACAGGCGATGTCACCCTTGTTGGCCACGCCTCGGTGGTCCTGGCCTCTGTCCGCTTCGCTCACGCTCTGCGCATAGTGGCCACCCTTTGACCAGCGAGATACCTTCCTTCTCTTGCAAGCTTGATATAACCGGATCGTGCTGGTTGATCCGCCACACCGTACCTGCATACAAGTTACATAAATCCTGCCGCATACGACATAAGTCGGCGGGACTCGATTAGCGGACATCCTCGGTCCGGTTACTCGTGATTTGCCTGCCTTGAGGTGACTCGGCCGAGACTTGCTTTGACCTTGCCATACCTCGGCTAACTAGCCATTATACCCCGGCGTGACCCTACCGGGGTATCCCCAACATTAGTCCCCGGTAGTGCGGTCTTAGCAGCCTCAGCCACTAAGGCCACAGCAGGTTCAATTTTACCGAGCCTTTTGCCCTCTCTTCCGACTTACCTCATATCCCGGATTTTATGGGCTATCTTTTCCCTTGGCACATTCCGAGTTTTCACTCGCTGGCCGGGTCATCCTATAGTTATCCGAGCTATTCTTCCTTTCCTCGCACGCTTCCCCACATGGAGGGTAATCATTATTTTGCCTCAATTTAAGGGTCTGCGTCAGTTACTGCCACAGTTAATGTCAGGTGTTACTTTTGCACACGTCACATCGTGTATGTCTCCTCGTTAACTATATCACCACGTCATGTCATGGGATCACCTGCGCCCTGTGGCCCTTCCTGTGGCTCGTTTCTGATTGGTTGATCCGGATTATACACGGCCACACCGTGTGGCCCTTCCGCACAGCACGATCCCACTACCCCTCTGGGGCGTGGTTAAATAGAGGAGGGGCGCGCCCCTTGGGACTTTTCCCCACCTTAGCGCCCCTCTGCCTCTTCTTCTTCTTCTTCTTCTTCTTCTTCTTCTTCTTCTTCTTCTTCTTCTTCTTCCAGCGGCTAACCGCCGTCAAGACTCGCTGTAACCTTAGGCCGCTGCCACCCCATTCCTCGTCGCGCCAACGCCACCGCCACTCCCGCATCTCCACGCCATAGGTCGCTTGATCCAGGCCACTGCCCCCCACCGCCGATAGGGCCAGTGAGGACAGCGACCTAGAAATGACAGAGGAAGAACTCGCCGTCGCGGAACAGGAGATGGAGGAGGATGCGGAGAACACCGAGCGCGGCGCCTAGGCTGGGTCCTGGGTATGCCAGGATGACCTAGACTGGTTGTACCGCACCCGGCGTATCCCGGAGGGCGTCATCGCCCGTCTCGCTGCCGAGGAGCTCGCTCCCTCACCCAATCCGGGTGAGTTTGTTGTGTTCCTCTCCCACTTCCAGCGTGGGTTCGGCCTCCCGTCAGTGACTTCTTCCACGATTGGCTCAACACCTACGAGCTTCAACCGCATCACCTTCTGGCAAATGCCATCACTTCCCTTTCTGCCTTTGCTTCCACCATAGAGGGCTACGCCAGATTGTGGCCCACAAAGGAGCTCTGGATCCGGTTTTTCGGTCTCCGCCGGAACGTGATTCCGAATAGAGAGCTTGACCCGGAGGACAAACAACTCACGCAGTTCGGCGCTGCCTCTATTTTACCTTGGAAATAGTTCGTCTTTCCCTGAGTCACAAGGCTCGAATCTTGCAAGGGCTAGGCCCGAACCTTCTTTTATGTCGAAATGGCACAGCTGAGATCTGATCCAGCGCGCCTACACTCCGGGTCCTTCTAATCCGGATCTGTGGGACCAGATCCCAAGAAACCCTTGTCTGGCGAACCAAGTCAACAAACGGTTCTAGGAGCTGAAGGATCAGGGACTGCGCAACGAGGACGCGATGATCACATTCGTCCGCAACCGGATCTCCCCCCTCCAAACGCACGCATAAACTTTGCCACATGAGCTGGCGCCTTGACCCCAACCGGACCTCCTCATTCGAGTTGCAATACCGAGATATTTCGGGTCAAGGCCCTCTTCACTACCAACAAGAACTTCTGCCGCTGATTGGGAGTGGGGGATCGAGCACTCTACGAGATAGGCTTCCTCCTGCGGTAAATCTCGTGCTCCCATCTTTTCCGAGTTATTGTATGTCGGAATTTATTGTATGTTTGATCCCTTCGCATTTTCTCTCTTAGATGTTTCTTCAGCAAACTCTTCAGGATGGCACCGAGCTTTCTCTCAAGTGGGCCCCGGATCGAGATGTCCCGGACGAGGAGGAGCCGGATCAGGAGATGTTCCTGCCGTTCCCCGATGCGACCAAGTGACACAACGGTAAATTCTCTTCCATTAGATATTGGCCTGACGATGAAGATGATTCCGACGTTGAGGTGATGGAAGCATTTGACGCTGTCCCCCTTTCTTACGCCTTTCTGGCATTAGCTAACCCCGGTGGGCAGATTCATGAAGATCCTCCCCTCGCCACGAGCGAAACTATTCTGGTTGCATCCAAGAAAAGGGGCCGCATGCTTCTTCTTCCGGACCTTACAAACCAACAAAGAGCGAAGAAGTCCCTGAGAGACAAAGCTGCCACCAAGCCTACGACTAAGGCCATAACCGGAGAGCTCGCAAGCCAAGGAGCCTTTGACCTCTGAAGAGTAAGTCATTTCTTCCTTATCCAATTTTCTGCTTCGTGTTTTGCTATTCATTTGTTCTTCCTTTGTTATAGTTTCTTATCATTCATCATTTGATTCGGCAGGGCCACGGTGGAGGTTCCTCAGAGCAGATCCGGCATCGCCTCGCTGCTCCGACATAGCCCTTCTCCCCCTCATGGCGACGATTCTCGCCAGTGAGCCCCATTCAGGAGGGTTCAGCAGCTGCTCCGAGTTCTAGCCCACCTCGTCTAGAGGAGGGCAACCTCGGAGCAGGGGGAAGTGGCTCTGCTGAGGCAGCGGTTGCTCCCAGCTCCACTTGGCTCGCCACAACCAGCTACATCCGAGATACCAACAGCACTGCACCAAGACAAAAATCACCAGCACCAGGCCAAAGAAGCGGCTGAGACAAGCATCAGCAATAGCACCAAGCCCCTCCACCTCGTCCAGTCTTCCAAGACTTCGTGAGAAGGCAGCGCCAAGGCTAGCACTAAAGCAGCTCCCAAGGCCAAATCCGTGGCTCGACCTCCACCTCTCAAGAGCAGCCCAAGGGCGAAGGCTCTGATGCCACGGGTGGCGTCTGTCGAGGCTTCATGGGCAGCGTACACTTGCGTCCATGCTGAAGAATACCCGCGAAGAAGGATGTCTCTGTCGGGTTAGCTGATCGCAACTTGTCTTGCACACTAGGCCCGCTGTTGCACAAGTTGATAGAAGGGAGACCCACACCAAGGGTTTAGTCGCGCCACATATGCTTAGCGGAGAGCGCTATCCTCCGGCCTTGATCGAGTTTGTCAATAACTGGAACAAGGCGGAGTTTGTCCTAACGACGATCTCCCGGAGAAATTTGGGCTGCCAATTTGCCGTGAGATGAACACGGCCGCTAAGGCTATAAACCTTGGGGTCGGATGATGGAGGTACGCTACGCCTTCTTTTCTTTAACATGTACTAGTGCTTAGTTATATAACCATTAGTCCCGAGCCTGGGGAGTAACTTGTTACTCGGCGGATGGTCCTTAGAGAATTAGTGTAGCTCCTTAGTAACTTTGAATATGCACACATCTAGGCGGGTTAAGTTCCACTTGGCGGGATTTTGTACACTTGAATATGCACACACCTAGAGCCGGGTTAAGTTCCACTTGGCCCGGATCTTGTACACTTCAAATATGCACACACTTAGAGCCGGGTTAAGTTCCACTTGGCCTGGATTTTGTACACTTCGAATATGCACACACCTAGAGTCGGGTTAAGTTCCACTCGGCCGGATTTTGTACACTTCGAATATGCATACACTTAGAGCCGGGTTAAGTTCCACTTGGCCCGGATTTTGTACACTTCGAATATGCACACACTTAGAGCCGGGTTAAGTTCCACTTGGCCCGGATCTTGTACACTGAATATGCACACACCTAGAGCCGTTAAGTTCCACTTGGCGGATTTTGTACACTTGAATATGCACATGATCAGATCAACTTTGCTTTTCTGGTTACCACCAATCGTCGGAGCGCTGAGTTTCAACACCTCTTGGACACACATAAGTCGTTGCGCGCGAAACATTCTACACTTCTCGCTGAGTTCGAGAAAAGGGGTAAGTTTTCTCCTTAGCTTTTTTCTCATCTTTCTTTGTTTTTCCCGCCATACTAATTCATCATTCGGATTGCGCAGCTAGAGTGGAGGCCGAGAACATCCTTAGGAGGTAAATTTTGGACCAAATAAAGGGTAAGTTATTTCTTAATCTTGCTCTGCGCTCTATCTCCTTTTCTTCTTGGCTCGGCAAATATTCATACCTCGGCTTTGCTGGGTCAACAAACTATTTCAGCATCTCTTGAAGATAGTGTGCCCATGCCTGACATGATGCTGCATTTTCTCGAACAAGCAGGGCAGCATCAGGCCGAACTCAAGAAGAAGGATGATGAGCTCGCTCTCTTCCGGACCAAGGATGACGAGATTCCCAAGATCAAGGCAGACATGAAAAAACTCAAGGCGCTTCACAAATCCGAGATGGATAAAGCTGGCCAAGATTTTACCGAAGAGCGAGAGCGTCTAAACCTCCAAATTTCCAAGGACCAAGAACTACTGAAAGAGGCCGACACTAAAGTTGAGTCGGCGAATACTGAACTTGCGCAACTCCGGAAGAGGTGTGACAACTGCACCAAGGAGCTGACCTGGATCCATAGCCATATTTCTCGTAAGTTATTTTCCTTCACCGCATGAATTTCTCCGGTTAACCTCCCCGACTGTTTCACTTGTCTTGTTTTCAGGAAAATTTTCAGAGGGTGATGCCATTGCAACCAATCGTTGCCAAGTTCCGCGGAAGAGGGTACCAGTTGGTCCTAGAGCTGAAATTATTCCCTATGACATGGAGGACCTGGTGGTCAGCTTATCTTCTCGCGTTGAAATCGTGAAGAACTATGGTAAGGATATCATGGATGTGGCAATCCGGATCTTCAATGCCTTTTGGCCTGACGAAGATACTCCGGAGGGGACCATTGCTCTTATTGCCAAGTTAATGGAGTGCGAGACCCAGCTCGATCTTTAGAGGGAATCCGCTGGACGCGCCGGAGCTGAAATCGTCCTCCACTATGTGCTCACATGGTATGAGAAAATCAATCTCAATCTTCTTGAGCGGATGCACACCGGATCAAGGTGGTCCAATGATCCAGATTGGATAGCTCGGCGCAAGGCTTGCGCCCATAACCTCATTCAGTATGCCCCCATCCATCAATGGAACAAGGGACCAAGCTTCCTTGGCGCCGCCGACGACGAAAATGCTGAAGATGATTCGGGTGAGGAGCAAGAGGACGAAGCCTCGGACGTTGAAGGAGGTGAAGATGATGCTGAAGCCGAGGCTGGAGTTCCACTTGGCGCCGAGTTACCTCCTGCTGCTCCTTGATTAAAAACACTTTGTAGTTTATCGATCCCGGTATGCCGGTGCAAATGTATTAAGCACAAGTTATATTGTGCTACTAAGTTGTTTGTGCTGGATTAACTTGGGCGTAGTCTTCGAGTTTCATTTTCTTGTTTCTCCAATTTCTTGGCTCGGCTCGTGTCTACCTTGGTTCGGTTGACTTACGAGTCCGAGTTTCAAAAATTGACTTAACAATACTTGGAAACTTTAGGATTAGCTCAAAATAATTCAGCATAGTAAGCATAAGGTTAGTCCGAATAACAAATGTCGGATCGATTAAGTTCCTTTCCTTAGTCGTTTTTCGTGTGCTACGCAATTCCAAACTTGTTCTCTTGCTTGCCATGAAGCCAAATCTTGTTGGACAGCAACAAGTCGAAGAGTTAGGTTTTTGGTGCTCACACACTACTAATCCGGCTTAGGTAGAAGCAACTTACGCCAGCCAACATATAAATAGTTAATACAGAAAACAAACAATAAATATAACTAAGGCAGTCCCCGAGTTACTACCGAGGTGCCAAGATTTCATTGATAAGCTCATTAGCGGCATACATACCGACATATGAGAGACTCGGATACACACTTCTTTGCTAAGTGTAGAACGGATGAAGTAGAGCTACGTTCCATGGACGCTTAGATTCCCTCGGACTGCGCCTTGTTCTTCTCATGTGGTTTTGCATCGATAAGATAACATGAGTCATTGTGCAATGCTTTGCTCACAATAAATGGCCCTTCCATGGGGAGATAGCTTATGCATGCCAGCGACGTTGTACCAACCTGGAGTACCAGATCACCTTCCCAAGACTGGGGTTTACTTTCCGACTATGATAGCATCGAGATTTTGCCGATATATGGCAGATCTGGACAATGCCAATTCTCGCTTGTTCTAGCAGATCAACATCATTTTGCGGGCTTCACACTTCCGGCTTCGTATTGGGTGACTCAGGTGTAATCATGCTCTATGTCGGTAATACAGCTTCTGCCCATATACCGTAAAGAATGGCGTATAGCACGTTGATCGATTCAGAGTTGTTCTTAAACTCCACGATCGCTGGTAGTTCTTCTATCCAGCACCCGCTGATCTTTGCAGCTCAATGAGTCGGGTTTTATCCGGATAATATTAATCCGTTGGATCTCTCCACTTGTCCGTTTGATGCGGGTGGGCTACTGAGGCAACGTCCATTTGGATCTTCTTATCTCGAATCGCATAAATGCTCCTTCAGCAAAATTTGTGCCATTATCTGTTATGATACTGTGAGGATAGCCGTATCTCAAGATGATATCTTTGAGGAATGTTACGGCCGTAGCTCCATCACATTTTATTATTGGCTTCACTTCAATCCACTTTGTAAACTTATCAACCATGACTAAGATGTGGGTCATGTTCCCCCTTGCTGGTTTAAACAGGCCAACCATGTCCAAACACCATACAGCAAATGGCCAAGTAATTGGTATAGTCTTGAGCTCTGACATTGGCATATGTGTCTTGGTAGCATACCTCTGACAACCATTGCATTTTCTTACTAGATCTTCTGCTTGTTCTAAGGCACTTGGCCAGTAGAATCCATGCGGGAAAGCTTTTGCGACCAACGCTCTGGATGAGGCATGATGCCCACATTCCCTTTGATGTATATCCTAGAGGATGTCAAGCCCTTTGTCCGGGTCAACACATCGTTGGAGGACGTTTGTGACACTTCTCTTGTATAGTTCGGCATTGATGATTGTGTATGTCTTTGCGCATCTGAATTTGCGAAAGCACCTCTTCATCGGGCAAAGTTCCATCCTTCAGAATTGAAATGGGCAGTGCCCAAGCTGGTATAGCTCGCACTAGAAACACATCCTCATCTACCTCCATTTGCTCCACCGGCATAACCTCGGCCAGATCACGCTGCACAGTCCCCGGGTTCTGCGAAGCTGTCCCCGGGTTTCCTGAACCACTTCCCACGTCAATGTCCATGGGTACAGCTCCGGACTCCAGATCTGCCGGGATATAGATTGAGTCGGTTTCTGGGGACGGCCTGATAGATGGTTTTCTGAGGTGTTCTAGTGCTACACCCGGTGGAGTCGCTTGTTGGGTTGATCCGAGCTTCGACAATACGTCAGCAGCCTCATTTTCCAGCCGAGGTACATGGTGAAACTCGCATCCCTCAAAGTACCCAGATATCTTTTGCACATGGAATCTGTACAATGCCATGTTTGGATCAAGAGCGTCCCACTACCCTGAGACTTGCTGAACTACCAAATCTGAGTCACCAAAGCATTGGATCTGACGTATTCCAATTTCTTTTGCCACTTTGAGCCCATGCACAAGTGCTTCATATTTGGCGACACTGTTTGACGCTCCGAAATGGATCTGCAACACATACTTCAGCTGATCGTTCTTTGGCGAGGTAAGTACAACTCCGGCGCCTAACCCGGTTTTTGTTTTTGATCCATCGAAGTGCATTCTCCAATAGTTCGGATCTGGTAATGGTTCTTCGTATTGCATCTCGGCCCAATCCACGAAAAAGTCAGCCATAGCCTGAGACTTGATCGCATCTCTCCTGTCGTATTGCAGAGCATAAGGGGCTAGCTCAATTGCCCATTTTGCGATTCGTCCGCTTGCATCCTTGTTACTCATTATCTCAGAAATAGGGGCTACATATCACTTTGATTGGTTGCTCTTCAAAGTAGTGTTTAGCTTCTTTGCCGACATGTACACACCATACGCCATTTTCTGATAGTGCGGATAGTTTTGCTTCGATGCGGATAATACCTCGCTCAGGTAATACACTGGCCTTTGCACTGACTTACCCTCTTCATCGTGCTCTACCACCACCACTTCACTTACAACTCAGTTGGTTGTAGCTATATAGAGCAACATTGGCTCTTTGGATAGTGGAGAGGCTAACAGTGGTGCAGTGGCTAGCATTTTCTTTAATTGGATAAAGGCTTCATACCGCGGCCCATATGAACTTATCCGCTTTTTTCATTAGTTGATAGAGAGGCAATGCCTTTTCTCCCATCCGACATACAAACCGACTTAAAGATGACAAACAACCGGTGAACTTCTGGACATCGTTAAGACATTTCGGCAGCTCCATTCACTCTATGGCTTGATTTTAGTTGGGTTAACTTCAATACCTCGGTTGGATACAAGAAATCCGAGTAATTTTCCAGCCGGGACACCGAAGGTACATTTTTCCAGGTTAAGTTTCATCCGGAATCTCCTTAGGTTCGCGAACGTTTGCTTGATATCATCAAGGAGCGTTTTGCTTTCCTTGGTTTTTATAACCACATCATCCACATACACTTGCACATTCTGGCCGATTTGGTCGTGTAAACATTTTTTGCATACATCTTTGGTACATTACCCCTGCATTACGTAAACCAAAAGGCATGGTGCGATAACAATAAGCCCCATACGGGGTAATAAACGCAGTCTTTATTTGATCAATCGGATTTAGAGGTATCTGGTGGAAACCAGAATATACATCTATGAATGACAACAGTTCACACCCCGCAGTAGAATCTATGACTTGATCTATCCTTGGCGATGGAAATGGATCTTTTGGACACGCCTTATTTAGGTTCGTGTAATTGATACACATACGCCAAACCACTGCCACATTCGGATCATCTTTCTTCTTTTCTACCAGCACCGGATTAGATAGCCAATCCGGATAAAGCACTTCCATGATAAACCCAGCTGCTAGGAGCCGAGCTATCTCATCTCCAATGACTTTTCTCCTATCTTCGGCGAAGCGGCGGAGAGGTTGCTTCACCCACCGGATTAGATAGCCAATCCGGATAAAGCACTTCCATGATAAACCCAGCTGCTAGGAGCCGAGCTATATCATCTCCAATGACTTTTCTCCTATCTTCGGCGAAGCGGCGGAGAGGTTGCTTCACCGGCCTTGCTTCGGATCTCACATTCAAAGAGTGCTCGGCCAACTCCCTCGGAACACCTTGCAAGTCCTGTGTGGACCAAGCAAAAATATCCCGATTCTCACGGAGGAAGTTGACGAGCTCGCTTTCCTATTTGTCATTTAACCTGGCACCAATTGTTATGGTGCGCTCTGGGAACAGATCATCAACAGACACTTTCTTCGTATCTTTCGTTGCTTGAAACGAAACACTTCCATGCGGGTTACTCAAATGGCATATATTGCTGATCGGATTGAGCCAATGCCGCCACCTCCTGGATCTTTCTCTTTTCCTGCGCGATCATGAGTGACTCGGCCAGGTTAGACCCGGCCGACGCACACTCAATGGAACATCGGAAATCTCCCGCTATAGTGATCACTCCATTTGGCCCGGGCAATTTCATCTTCAGGTAACTGATGTGACAACTTGCCATGAATTTGTTTAGGGCAGGTCTGTCGAGTAACGCGTGATACGCACTTTCTAAATTCACAACCTCAAACTCCAAGTTCTCAGTTCGCGTTATCTCGCAGTGAATAACACATAAACCCGGAGTTTGCCAATGGGCTCACAAGATATGCCTGGCACAATACCATGAAAAGTTGTTCTCGTGGCCTGGAGCATGTTCTTCGAGATACCCAACTTGCGCATTGTATCCACATACATAATATTGATACTGCTGCCATTGTCTATCAGCACCTTAGAAAATCTCACATTGATTTTTGGCCCGATGAACGTCGGGTCCGACACTAACGCATACGAACCAGGGCTAGGCATAAGCTTGGGGTGATCCTTGATATTCCAAGTAATCTCCTGATCCGACCAAGGCATATACCTCGTCACTGCGGGCATTACCGCATTCACCTCCATATGTCGGCGATGCAAGCTCTTTCTATCAGTTTCCTCTATGGTAAACACACAGTAACTCTGGTGATGCTCTCTGTATTCATTTCTCCCCTCATTTCCGGGATATATCTGATCTGGTTGATGTTGGTTTTCTACCTGATGCACTGCATCCCTTCTTTCATGGTTTTCATACCTCGGCGGAGGGGGTGGCAACATTAATCGCTTGCGTGTTTGTTCGAGAGCAATGGCTGTCGGGTAACTCTGCCGAGGTTGATCGCTCCGAGGTGCTGGCGTTCCTCTAACCACTTTGTTCTATCTTCCTCATCCATTCACATTGCCGAGTCGTAGACTTGTCGGGTTACTGGATTTGGCATGTGAAATTTACACGGCTGATCCAAAGATTGCCTCATAGGTATACCTCGATAGTCCTTCTTTTCTTGCCATCGCTTTCTTCCGCTCAAGGCCCAAGTTTTCTTGCCATCATTTCTGAGTCCATTGTTGCCTCTAGTTTTCTCGACGCTGATTACTCCCTCTTTCCGGTTGATCTTGATTTACGTTGCAACTTGTTGCGAACTGCACCTGTAATCTGGCCTATCATCTCTTCTCTTACCCACTAGTCATTCCGCCGGGATGATCCGCTCCATCTCGCTGGTAGTACTCCTCATTTGACTCGCCACAAGCCTAGGTTGAGTCGGATCACCCAAGGCATATGAATCAGAAATCCAGATCGTCTCTGCCGGTGTAGTTGGCATATCTCTTGCAACCTTTGCCACAAAGATGCTTGCATATCTGCACCCTTGCGCAAACCAAGCTATAGCCTGTGACTCAATCACACCTTCACACGAGTTTCGCACGTTGCACCAACGGGTCAAGAACTCCCGGTCCATCTCATTCGGTCTCTGCTTGCACATTGCTAGGGACTGTGGCCTATTCGGCCTCTGATACGTGCTCGAGAAGTTACTGACAAACATTTCCGCAAAATCAATCCAACAGTTGATACTTCCAGTGGCAAATTGTTTAGCCATACCCTCACTAGCCCTTCCAAAGATCTCGAGGTACATATTTCACAGCCCATCTCAAGTTGCATGTAGCAATTTTCACCGCCGTCGCGTAGTTGATCAACCAATCCTCTGGCTTGGTGCTACCGTCATATGTTTTTGTGCCTCTAGGTAACTGAAAGTTAGGCACCGGAGGCTCCTTCATGATCCGGGGCCCAAAACACGCAGGACCCGGAGGACCTTGACACTCAATTTGCTCCGACCTATAGAGCCAATCCAGTTTTAACCTAGCATCGTCAGGCATCAAGTTCCTGCTTCCCAACCTTGACCCTATCACGTGATAGTCCGGTCTGGGGTATCCTGCATTCACCATTTCCGAATCACCATCATTGTATCTATCTTGCTCCTGTGGAGCTGCTCTCTATTGGATACCTTGGCCGGTACTTCGCTCTTGTCGTGGTACATTCCGCTGCTGCGGTTGCCCTGCACCCACCGAGTTATGCTATCCGGCATTGCCGTTCTCGCTTTCTTCGACCGGCATTGCCTTGGTCACGGTTACCTCGGCCAGCTTCACCTCGGCTCACACTTTGTCGATCCTCATTTCTCTGCACTTCTTTTCCTTTCCCTTCCCTTGCTGGGTCATACGGGACTATCTGCTTGTTTCTCCTTGCCGAGGTTACGACCTCCTCTCTTCTTGGGCCACCATGAGGCGATGATGCAGCTCCAGCAGATTTCTCCAGGTTACCTACTGCTGAGTGAACTACTTTGGAGGCCCCAGCTCTTCCCGGATTATCCCTGAGTAGATCTTCATTTTGTTTGTTCGTGATCCGAACTAACTCATTGACCCTATCCTGCTATCTTTGCCGGGCCTCACCCATCAAACCCTCTAACTCGGACGCAGCTACATCTGCTGCTCTGAGGTTCTTCGCCGGGGTACTATACATCAGCAGCCCCATGGACAAAACGTTCTCTAATTCCTCAACTCTAGTATCACCCTCTTTGTTCATTTCACTGATGAGGTTTCTCCCCTTCACTTTTACAGCATCCACCTTATTTGCCTTAGCATACTCACGCAGTGTCGTGTTCAACGACTGCTGAGCCGCTGCTATCTTTTTTGCACCCTCGAGTATTTTCTACCTAGTCTCCTCTAACTCGGCCTGTGCCTGAGCCGGATCTACTACATGTGCTATGGCGTTTAGGCTATCTATCGCCTTCGCAACACATTCTTTGGCCTCTAGTGGAGGACCTCTACTTTCCTTGGTGCCTTTGGTGTTACCTGATCTGGTGCCGATCCTTGCTCGCGCCAGCTTCAGGCGCAATCATCATCACCTCGGCACGGTCAGGGGAACGAGTGATATGCGCCCCGCAAGCCGTGCTAAGGGGTGGCTCGTCTCCCTCGACGACGTGCCGCGGGTGAATGCACGACACATCGACAGCGACGTAGATCTTGTGCGTGCCAAGCTTGACGAAGAGGCCGTTGCGCGGAAGGGGTCGCTTGCCGAAGTAGCCAACGTTGTCGCTGACAAATTCCAGCGCTCCAAAGCGCTGAAGAAGCCAGGAGACGATGCGTTCACCGGAGCCGATGAGGTTTCCCGTCCGGGTCTTCACTCCTGCTAGCGCCGCTAGCCCCACGGTGGGCGCCAACTGTCGTGGTGGTGTCACGGTAGATGCCATGGATAGGCTAAAGGTGGGGACAAGATGCACTAGAGGAATCCAGGGAGGGATAGTGTGGTGATTCCACACACAGATGTTTGTATTCGATTCACTTCCAATGTTTACAAACGCTCCTTGAGCTGTATTGGGGAGAGGGGGAAGAAGGGACTCTCTTACTCTGTTCACTAGCTAGCCCTCAAGAACATACTAGTAAAACTCAACCAACTAGAGATCAACCAGCCCCTTCTACAGATGCCCTAGCCCTCCTTATATAGGGGTGGCTAGGTCTCCAATTAGGGCATACGTGGGGGCATATTCCAGGGAATATGCCTCTTCCCAAAATAGCAAACTGATCGGGTCACTTTTCCCCTTCGTAAGCCATGCAGAGGCTATGTGAGCCTCTGCGGTGCCAGCGTCATCCGACACAGGCGATGTCACCCTTGTCGGCCACGCCTCGCTGGTCCTGGCCTCTATCCGCTTCGCTCACGCTCTGCACATAGTGGCCACCCTTTGACCAGCGAGATACCTTCCTTCTCTTGCAAGCTTGATATAACTCGGATCGTGCCTGGTTGATCCGGCCACACCGGTACCTGCATACAAGTTACATAAATCCTGCAGATAATGCATAAGTCGGCCGACTCGCTAAGCGGACATCCTCAGGTCCGGGCTCGATGCTACGTCTCCGAGCTCGGCCCCTCCTACCTGTAGAAGGACTGATGCGGCACCAAGCTCAAGCATGAGCCACCAGGCGCGACGGGGCTTGGTCCATGCCAACCCCGTCCCCTTCGTCATTGTCGATTCTGATGTGGAGGACGACGGGGGGGAAGCTGTGCAGAACGCCATTGTTGCCTCCTTGGAGAAGGGCAAGCCACGGGTGGGAGTGGATGTCGCTAGGAAGGGCACGGCAGTGTCACCAATCGAGGTGGACTCCGACGACAGTGTTGTGATGTGGTTTTAGATGTTGTTTAGGATGGTTGCAATTTTGGTTGTGTTTAGTGCAAGTACAATTATTGTAATGGGTTTGTCGAGCTATATTGAGAAATATGTGCAATAGTACTGTGTAAGTGCTTCCACTTTAGAAATTGTGTCTGTGCCATTTGCATGTTGCATTATCAACATGGATTGCATGTAAACAATCCAATGAAAATTAGATTACAACCATCAGACGGTAGTGGCGGGATGGAAGAGAAGTGGGGACAGTGGCTTCGAGGGTAAGGAAGAGAAGGGGGACGTGACACTGGCTGGTGGGCTCACGGAACACGTGACACTGACATGCGGGAGCACGCGGTATTGCTAGTCTATCCAGAGAAAGCAGACTTTGCAACGTGAAAACAACAAGCTGATGGGACCAATAACTCGTCGAATTATTAAGGAGTACCAAAAAACTACAAATGGGGTACATTCGGACAACACGATAATCCACGCACCGCAAAGCATCGCTTAAGTCTAACAAGATAACGACAAGATCGGTACTAAATTTCCGTCGGTCTTCTCGATACAAATGTAGAAATGCATCTGCTGCTCGGTCCAGCACCGGCAAGGTACCGAGATGGAACACATAGGATCAACCTTAGGTCCTCATACTCCACCTCCCACGGCGGGCAGTCGGCGCCTTGGCTAGCACAAGAATGTTATCAGACGATAGCGCTGGGCATTCGCCCACATGCGATCGTATAGCCAGGCAGAGACCGACCGACGCATACCACACACATGAAGGTAGGCCCACCTGGTTCCCGAACACCGGCGGTGATGGTCGGACGAAATGTAGCCGCCCCTCCCTCGAAAATTATCCGCGGCATGCCGAGCCAGTGAATGACACCTACTCTTGGAGAAGTTGGGCTGCACGAGATCCTAATCACTTCGATCAAGTGCTCCTCCGCAAGGTCGACGATGAGCTGTGCCGGCGGGCCAGAAGGTGCAACCTAGTTCGCGGCAGGATCACGCTGCCGGGCACGCGAACTCGTGGATCGGGAGCTCGCGAGGAGTAACGAAACCATCCTGGTTGGGAGCACACGGCGGGAACATCGCTGGAAGCTGCGCGAAGATCTCCATTCTTGGCCGCGATTCGCATCTGCCACATCTGCCGAGAAATCGGATAAAAGATCAAGAGTTAGATCCGTGAATAGCAGGAACATGTAAGATAAATTCAAAAGGTTGTAAAATTATTTCTTAGCATGAAGGTAGCACTGAGAATCAGCAACTATCGTCCGGGACTGCATGAAACCCGTAGCGTCGCTCGGGCATGGTGATGTGTGGTGGATGAGGGGCACTATGGAGTAGACGTGCTCACCACGAGCTCTATGATATTACTAGTAGGCTATAGGGGAGTGGAAATAATACTAATATAAGTGAAAAGGTAAGCGCGGCCAATCATGTCGTGGAACAACCTACTCGCGGATCGCTCTTACGAAGAACCATCTTATTCGTCCATGTACCCCAATCGAAAGGTCTGCAACAATCGGATCAGAAACCTAGTTCTTTAGGGGGCGGGCCATCTAGAAGACGCAGTCTTATGTGGTTTAGTGAAAATAACACACATGCAATGACTCTAGTACATCCATATGTGGTTCATGAAAAGAACACACATGCAATGACATTGGTGGATCCATGTGGTTTGTGGAAAGAACATACATGCAATGACTCTAGTGGATCCATATGTGGTTCATAAAAAGAACACACATGCAATAATATTGGTGGATCCATGTGGTTTGTGAAAAGAACATACATGTAATGACTCTGGTGGATCCATATGTGGTATATGAAAATAACACACATGCAATAACATTGGTTGATCCATATGTGGTTCATGAAAACAACACACATGCAATGACTCTGGTGGATCCATATGTGGTTCCTGAAAATAACACACATGCAATGACTCTAGTGTTGGTTTAGGATAAGAACACACATGCAATGAAGCTAGTGGATCCATATGTGGTTCATGCAAAGAACACACGTGCAATGACTCTGGTGGATCCATATGTGGAAGCACACATGCAATGAATCTAGTGGATCCATATGTGGTTCATGAAAAGAACACACATGCAATGACATTGGTGGATCCATGTGGTTTGTGGAAAGAATAGACATGCAATGACTCTAGTGGATCCATATGTGGTTTGTGAAAAGAACACACATGCAATGACATTGGTGGATCCATGTGGTTTGTGAAAAGAACATACATACAATTACATTGGTTGATCCATATGTGGTTTGTGAAAAGAACATACATGCAATGACATTGGTTGATCCATGTGTTTTATGAAAAGAACATACATGCAATGACTCTGGTGGAGACATATGTGGTTTGTGAAAAGAACACACATGCAATGACATTGGTTGATCCATGTGTTTTATGAAAAGAACATACATGTAATGATTCTGGTGGATCCATATGTGGTTTGTCAAAAGAACACACATGCAATGACATTGGTGGATCCATGTGATTTGTGGAAAGAATAGACATACAACGACTGTAGTGGATCCATATGTCGTTTGTAAAAAGAACATACATGCAATGACTCTGGTGGATCCATATGTGGTTTGTGAAAAGAAGTAACATGCAATGACTATAGTTGATACTTGTGTTTTATGAAAAGAACATACATGCAATGACTCTGGTGGATCTATATGTGTTTTGTGAAAAGAACACACATGCAATGACTCTGGTGGATCTATATGTGGTTTGTGAAAAGAACACACATGCAATGACTCTAGCTGTTCACGAAAAGAACACACATGCAATGACTCTAGTTGTGGCTTGATACGTCGATTTTGCATCACTATTCTATATCATAATTTACTATTATTCATTGATATATTTCATATTAAGAGATGATACTTATGTTATTTCATCTTATTTTGCATGGTTGATGACTTTTGGAGCATGGACTGCTGCATCGTGGATTCGATGGAAAAGGTGCTTGGAGGCAAAATTGAAGATCAGAAAATCCGGGAAAATACATGGAAAATCCTATTTTTCTAGAAGACGAAGAAAGATAGAAGGGGAAGTGGAGATGGGCCACAGGGGGCCCACACCACCCCCTGGCACGGGCCACCCTAGGCCGCGCCACCAGGTGGTGTGGCCGCCTAGGTCCACCCCTGGCTCTCCCCTCTGGCGTATATTATCCTCCCGAGACCCTAAGACTCGGAGAGTGACCACAGAAAGATTTCGCCGCCTCTGCGGGGCGGAAAACACCGAGAGAGAAAGATCTCTCTGACAGACAGAATTCTGCCAGGGAATTCCTTCCTAGAAAGGGGAGATCGTCTCCATCAACACCACCATCAAGTTGGACTTCATCGGGATCATCATCATCACCACCATCATCTCCACCAGCACCATCATCACCACTCCATACCGTGAACAATTGGGTTGAATCTTGCATAGTTCTTAAGGGAAACTTTCCCGGTGTTGATTACTCTTTGTAGTTGATGCTATTGAGTGAACAATTGAATTATCATTTATGTTCAGATTGTTACACATCATTATTTCATCTCTGATCATGAGTCATATGATGTCTTGTGAGTAGTTCGTTTTATTCTTGAGGACATGGGAGAAGTCATGTTGTTAGTAGTGGAATTGTGTTGAGAAAGATTCAATGGTTTGATATTTAAGTTGTGGTGTATTTCTTCTAGTGGTGTCATGTGAACGTCGACTACATGATACTTCACCTATATGGGCCTAGGGGAATGCATTGTGTATTTGGCTACTAATCGTAGGGGTTGCCAGAGTGACAAAAACCTGAACCCCCGTTAGGAAACCATTGCACAAGGGACGTCACGGTCTTAGAGTTTAAATCTGTGGTTAGGTTTCTACCTTAATTACTTTCTTCTACTTGCGGATGCTTGCAAGGGGTATAATCACAAGTATGTATTAGTCCTAGGAAGGTCGGTACATTAGCACAGTTTCACCCACACAACACTTAGCAAACTAAAGAAGATTAATCAACTATATGAAGCGAAAGCACTTGACGTTATCCCCATGTGTCCTCGAGAACGTTTGGTCATCTTAAGTAATACAGACGGCTTGTCCTTTGCTAAAGAAAGGATTGGGCCACTTGCTGCATTTATTCTTATTGTCTTTTATTTACTCGTACTTTATTTACCTGCATTATCAAAAACCCCTAAAAATCCGTTTGCTAATTATTTACAGAGAATTCCTGCTCCTAGCCACTCGCCAGCACCTTCTGCTCCTCGTTGGGTTTGACACTCTTACTTATCAAAAATACTGTGATACACCCCCTATACTTGTGGGTCATCAAGACTATTTTCTAGCGACGTTGTCGGGGAATGAAGCACTATTCGAAAGTGGAACTGGTAAAGGAAACTTCTACTATGAGTATTGTTTACTTCTGTTAGTTGCTTTATTTTCATTATGGATAATTCGTTGAGTTTCTTATTTTGTAATGCTACTACCACTGCTAAGGTAGTAAATGAACCACCACCTGCTGAGAATGATACTTTTAAAATACCTACAAGAATTATTGACCGTGTTATGGATAACTATTATGTTGGAGATGGAACTGTCCATCCTGGTGATAATTTGCTCTTTATACACGAATTATGCAGGTTGTTCAAGTGTGCAGGTATTACTACAGATCAAGTCAAGAAGAAGTTATTCTCATTATCACTGAAAGGAAGAGTTGATGACTGGTATAAGCTGCTAAAGAATGGTCAAGTTCTTGAATGGAAGGAAATAGTACCTCTCTTTTGTTCAAAATTTTATCCTCCTAGTGAGATTCATAAAGATCGGAATCAAATATACAACTTTTGGCCTCTTGATGGAGAGAGTACAGCTTAAGCTTGGGGGAGATTGAAGTTACTAATGCTCAGATGTCCCATTCATGAGCTCCCCAACAATATTATTATCAATAACTTTTATGCAAGGCTTTCTTCATGATAAGGATTTATTGATGCTTCTTGTCGGATCATTTACACGCATGGAAGAAGAAGCTAAATGGGATCTTCTCGATCAGATTCAAGATAATGCTGAAGCATGGGAGAATGACAAAGGAAGAAAGTCGTATAAATTATGATTATGAATGCATTGAATCTTTTATGGGAACTGATGACTTTCAAAATATTAGTAATGCTTATGGTCTTGATTCTCAAGTTATTACAAATTGTTTTAAGGATTTTGCTTCTTATATTGAAATTCCTAAAAAGGGATGGAACAAGTACCATGCACCATATAAAGATATTGTTGACTGTGTTCCTGTTGGGAGTACTAAATTTTGCACTATTAATCACATCCTACCTGAACCTTATATCGAGAAAATACCCTTCCTGGATAAGGTGAAGGACCATCCTATGATAACTAGTGTAATCAATAAAAGTGCAAAGAGAACTGCAAAACCTGATGAACAAATAAACATTGAACCAGTTGTAGCAATTGTGAAAGACCTTGTCACTAAAAGTGTAGAAGATGGACACATAGTCTTTTGTGAGGATGCTTCTAATATTGTCTCACATCCTAATAGAACTAAAAGGCTAGTGTCCCTGCTTCTGTTAGAATTGGTGATCATTGATATTATGGTTTATGTGATATTGGTGCAAGTTCAAGTGCTATTCCTTATGAGCTTTACAAAGAAATTATGCATGAAATCAGTCCCTGTGAACTGGAAGAGATTGATGTGGTTATTCACCTTGCTAATAGAGAGACCATCTCTCCAATTGGTATTGTGCAGGATGTGGAAGTTCTTTGTAGTAAGATTAAATATACTGCTGATTTTCTAGTACTTGGTTCAGCTGCTAGTAAAACTTATCCCATCATTTTTGGTAGACCTTTCTTGAGTACTTGTGGAGCTATTATAGACTACAAAAGGGAGAAAATCTTGACTTAATTTGATGGGGAATCTTATGAGTTTAATTTTTCGAAATTTACTAAAGAACCTTGTGAAAATGAAACCCATAATGAGGATTTTAGAGTTGAACAACTTGCTTCTATTTCTCTTGCTCCTAACAATGCTTTGCAACAATTTATGGAAGATCATGAAAGTGAAATCTTCATGGAATAAAGAAATGAGATTGACGAGATTCTCCATCGTCAACCTAAGATGTTTAAGCATAACTTGCCTGTAGAAGACTTGGGTACCATGTCACACTCAAAAGGATCCGGTCTTCGATCTAAAACCTTTACCTGACGATCTTAAATATGCTTACATTGATGATAATAAGATATATCTTGTTATTATTAGCTCTAAACTTTCAGGGAAGGAAGAAGAAAGGTTATTGGAGGTACTGAAGAAACACCGAGGGGCTATGGGCTATAATCTGGATGATTTAAAAGGGATTTCTCCTACTATATGTCAGCATGCTATCTGTCACATCCCAAATTTTAGATTTGGTATTGCATATTATTCATATCATTGCATCATGCTTTTCCATGCAAAATCGTCGAGTAGAAAGGTTCGGCGAAACGCCATCGTCAAAACCCTATTTTGTTTCGCTTCGAGGTTCCTACAGGAGCTTTAGAGAGACTTGCAACAACCACCCTGTAGGTTCGAGCTGCTCAAACTTCGACTGAAGGTTGTTCTTCGACGATACGTAACCCGTAGGGCGAAAATCGCCCAATCGGAGTTCGATGCAAAAGACTCGACGTTTTAGTAAACCGCGGAAACGGTCCGAAATCCGGACCGATTTCAATCGAGTCAAATCTGGACCGCTTTTCAGTTTAGGACTGTTTTTTGCAAATGCAAATGCAAGCCAGACACAGCTCCACTTGCCAAATATGCATGTAGATGTTAGTACTATTGTCTCCATTTACTAGCTCTACTTGCCATACATTCCATGTATTGACCCTTCGGGGCTGTTGCGTTTTATGCTGCAGGTTATTCGATTCTGATTGATCGTTATAGGCCACGGTACTCCACCGCACTTGTTCACTTGTGGGCAATTTGAAGAATGGAGGATTTAATCGCTTATGTTGCTACCTGAATAATTTGAGCTAGCTTTGTGCTAAGCTTTTATTGTAATAATGGTACTGGATCTTCGTTATCTATGATACACGGATATTTTGCTATGTCATCTATCTTACTCTATTGTGGGCCAATGAACCGATCCAGGGATTGGCATGTCACATAGAGGCCACGGTCTTTTCAGAACCGGGGTGTCAGAGGATGGTATCGAGCCCGTGTGTCGATCGTAGGATCGTGACCTAGAATTGGATTAGGAAGCCATAGATTTATTAAAGCCTATATTAACTCTATCTTTCATCTTATGCCTTTCACCTCGTAAATTCTTACCATATGCTATTCTCACACTTTCCTCTTTTACTTGATAGATGGGAGAAGTCAGAGTGAGTATGCCACCATGGAGTCACCAAGGCCCTTTGCAAGGCAGTTAGCTCAGCTCTCGCAGTCATTGGGATTGCCAACGCCCATGTTCAAGGGAAGAAGGCTGTACACCCATGGATATGGAGAGGATGCATGGGAGATCACTACCTTCATATTCAGAGATGCCGCTTGCCAAACCCCATGCACTTGATCTACACCAAGACCCATCAAGAATCGGGGACTTGGAATCAACTTGGCCATACATGAAGCCCTGTCTCGCCAAAGGCCATCAAGTCCGACACCTACTACCGCAGATTCACCCTACCGTGACTATGGAAGGCGGATGAAGATGGGAACATTGTGGTTACCCCGGCGACAGGAACAACATGCCGCCTGGCCGGAGGCACATAGAGGACATGGAAAGGGAGAATGGAGCTCTAGCAGAGAAGGTGAGGATGATAAAGGAGATTGCAGATTTTACTAGCAATGGTATGGTGGTCCAAGGACAGGAGATTGACACTTTGCATGAAGCTGTGGGAGTTCTGGAGAATGCCCTGATAGCCAGAGATGCAACCATAGCACATCTTCATGGTACTGTGCAGGAGAACACCCAGAACATACATCAACTGCAAGGGACAGTCCAGGAAAGGGATCAAACTATTGAAGCTATGACAGCCCAGATTGCCGCTCTCCAAGCACAGCTGAATCCACCCTCTAAAGATGACAATGGAGATGATGGCAACAATGGGGATGATGATGACAGTGGAGATGATGATGAGGAGGACGAGGATGATGATGATGGAGACGATGATAGTGGAGGAGATGAAGCAGTTGCAGTTGCAGCTGAGGATGAAGAAGAAGAGGAGGATCCAGAAGAGGTGGAGTTTGACGTTTCAAGTGATGGTTCAGGAGAGGTGTACACTCCGCTGCCATGGTTGTACCATGAAATAAGCGTCAACGCATGACCGCAAGGGCCTACCTCAAACTCTTCAAGAAGTAGATAGAAGTCCACCAATTAGTCCTCGTTAGGCAAAATCGTTAGAATTATTCTCGATCGTTGTGATACTTAGTTCGTGTTAGTGTAAGAGTGTTTAGATGCTTATTTGTGTACTCCAATATCCCAGGAATTATTTGTGCAAAATTATATGAAAGAGTTATGGCAATTTGGTTACTATCTGTGTTGTTTTCGCTGCAGTTTTTCTGCTGATACAGCAGTACTGCGCGATTTTTCATATTTTTCTGGTAACTCGGAAAAATCTGAAAAAATTGGGCTGATGCGGAACTTCCTGTTCTATATGCACAAAAATTGGCTTAATTTTCTGACGAGTTTAAGTCAGGCGGAAAAATTCGCGAACACAGCAGAACTGTTCTGTCAGAATTGCTGTTTTGTCGTTTTGATGCTCAACTGTTTAGTTAACCATTGTCAACTCTTGCAAAACTATTTCAGTAGGTATATACTGCTAGGATAACACCTGGGATGTTGCTGGACCGCTTGTTTGATGATGTGTTGCTTGCTTGTGATTGTCTGCAATTGTTTGTTGTTGCTTGACCATATGCATGGGTAGAATCCTATTACCGTAGGTGATTCTTTCTAAACTTACCTGTGCTGAACCGCAGATGCCTCCCCGCCGCCAACCCACTGAGTTGGAGCAGCTCATGGCAGCTCAGGCACAGCTGACCCAAGTGATGACCCAGTTCATGGCAAATCAGAACAACAACAATGGAAACAATCAGCCTGTGGAGATGCTCACCAGATTTCTGAGGTTAAGGCCAGCTAAGTTCTCATCGCAACGGAACCAATGGTTGCTCTCGACTGGTTGCGTTCCATCAACAAGGATCTAGTAACTGTTGGATGCACTGATGCTGAGAAGGTGAGGTTTGCCGCTCACCTACTGGAGGGACCAGCCGCTTCTTGGTGGGACACATTTCAGATCACCCACCCTCTGAATACCGTGACTTGGGCTATGTTTGAGGAAGGTTTCAGGACCGACCACGTGTCTTCAGGAGTTCTGAGCCTGAAGAGGAAAGAGTTCTGCAACTTGCGCCAAACCAATCGCACCGTGGCCGAGTACATTGAGGAGTTCAACAACCTGTCCCGTTATGCACCTGAGGATGTTGACACTGATGCAAAAGGAGGGAGAGATTCTGGATGGCCTCGTGATGAGCTTTCAAAGCAGCTATCGGTTTATTGCCCCACTTTCCAGGAGCTCATGGACAAGGCCAGAATCTTGGAAGGGAAGCACAAGCAGTGGAAAGCCGCAAGATAAAGAACAACAATCACCACTGTTCACATCACAAGTCTCGTGACTTCATATGATGGATACTCCAAGCATGGAGGGAGTGACCATGGGAGCCATGATCGCCACCACCATGGAGGCGATGGACATCGTCATGACAACCATAGGAGCAGCCACCACAGCCACAAGGGAGGACACTCTCACCACTCTAGAGGACACGGAGGACATGACCGCAACCGTGATCGCAATTTTGTGAAGAAGGATCTGAGTGAGGTGACATGCTTCAAGTGTAAGTGGGACACTATGCGACAACTGTCCGGAGAGGAAAGGACTGAAGCCAACCAACAATGAGAAGGTTACGTGAACCACATGAATGTGGAAGAGATTCCAGACGAGCCTCGACCTTGTGATTGGTAAGTTTCCAATCAACACTTACCCAACACTTATACTTTTCGACATTGGTGCATCGTATTCATTCATATCAAGGGCATTTGTGGATAAGTATAAGTTACCTACTAAGTCTATGAAGAGGTCTTTTAGAGTAAGTTCACCTGGAGGAGATATGATAGCTAGTGCGGGATGCCGCAATTTAACTGTGAGGATTGGAACACACAACTTCATTGCACATTTGGTAGTGTTGGAATCACAGGGATTAGACGTTATTCGGTATGGATTGATGTCTATGAGGGACACATAGATTGTGCACGAGCTGTTTCACTCAAAACCTGTGATGGTAAGAGGATTAGATTCAAGTCACCGCACGACTAGGAAGGTGTAAGCTGAATTCTCTTAAGGGGTTAGCATGGATACCGTGCCGGTGATTAGGGATTACCCCGACGCAGCCAAGAACCGCCAGGATGCCACCGACAGAAGTAGAGTTTCTTATTGACCGATGCCGAACAGGACCAATAGCAAAGAAACCATATAAGATGGATGTGGATGAGCTGAAGGAATTGAAGAAACAGTTGAAGGAGCAGTTGGAAAAGGGATTCATTCAGCCTAGTGCGGCGTCATGGGGTGCACCTGCTCGCTTTGTGGAGAAGAAAGACGGCACCAAGAGGTTAGTGGTGGACTATCGCCGCTGAATGAGGTAACCATCAAGAACAAGTACCTCCGCCAACATAAATGATTTGTTTGATCAACGGAAGGAGCAAAGGTGTTCAAAGAAGATTGATCTGCGATCAGGCTACTTTCAATTGAAGATCCGGAAGGAGGATGTACCAAAAACCGCCTTCACCACTAGGTATGGTTTATATGAGTATACAGTTATGTCATTTGGACTAACGAATGCCCCAGCATATTTCATGACCATGATGAACAAGGTATTTATGGAGTACTTGGACAAGTTCGTGGTAGTGTTTATTGATGACATACTGATATATTCCAAGGATGATGCTGAGCATGAGAAACATCTGCGACTGATTATGGAAAAACTGAGGGAACACCAGCTGTATGCCAAATTCAGCAAGTGTGAATTCTGGCTTAACACCGTTGGGTTTCTTGGACACGTAGTGTCAGGAGAAGGAGTCGCTGTTGATCCAAGCAAAGTGACTGCAGTAACTGAGTGGGAAGCACCCAAGAATGCGGGAGAGATTCGAAGCTTTCTGGGACTTGCTGGATATTATAGGAGGTTCATTGAAAACTTTTCCAAGATTGCTAAGCCGATGACTGAACTTCTGAAGAAGGAGAGAAAGTTTGAATGGACGGATGTGTGTGAAGCTAGCTTTCAGGAACTGAAGCGTCGACTAGTGACTGCACCTGTTCTGTGCTTACCAGATCTTCAGAAGGATTTCCAAGTGTACTGTGATGCTTCTCGACAGGGACTTGGGAGTGTGCTGATGCAAGATGGGAGAGTGGTGTCATATGCCTCGCGACAACTCAAGCACCATGAGCGGAATTACCCCACACACGACTTGGAGTTAGCGTCAGTGGTTCATGCGCTCAAGGTATGGAGACATTACTTAATGGGAAAACACTGTGATGTGTACACCGACCACAAGAGCCTGAAATACATATTTACACAGAAGGAGCTGAACATGAGACAAAGGAGATGGTTGGAACTTATCAAGGACTATGATATGAATCTACAATACCACCCAGGAAAGGCCAATGTAGTAGCAGATGCTCTGAGCCGAAAGGTTTATGCCAATGGATTGACAATTGGTGAATTGCCTGAGGATTTGTGCAAGCAATTCAAGGACCTTAGACTGGAGGTAGTATCTGAAGGATATTTGGCTACAATGGAAGTCCAACCAACGCTTCAGGACAGAATCAGGAAGGCTCAAGTGGGAGACAAAGAGATAGATGAAGTTAAGGAAAAGATGAAGGAAGGTCGAGCAAGGGAATTCCGCGAGGATGAGCAAGGTACCTTGTGGTATGGAGATCGTTTGTGTGTGCCCAACGATCCGGAGTTAAGGAAGTTGATTATGCAGGAAGCTCATGACTCGTCGTATTCCATACAGCCGGGCAATACGAAGATGTATATGGACCTAAAGGACAGATTCTGGTGGAACAACATGAAGGGAGACATCGCCAAGCATATTGCCCTATGTGATGTATGTAGCCGAGTGAAGGCGGAACACCAGAAACCAGCAGGACTGCTACAGCCTTTGCCCGTGCCGGATTGGAAATGGGATAGAGTGGGAATGGACTTTATCACAGATCGCCAGGACCAGGTCTGGATATGACTCTATTTGGGTAGTGGTCGATCATTTGACCAAGGTAGCCCACTTTATACCAGTGAAGACGACCTACACAAGTGCAAGGTTGGCCAAGATTTACATGGACAAGATTGTGTGCCTACATGGAGTTCCCAAGAGTATCGTATCTGATAGAGGCACCCAATTTACCTCACACTTCTGGCGCCAGCTGCACGAGTCACTTGGTACTAGATTGAGTTTAGCACGCTTCACCCACAGACGGATGGACAGACCGAGAGGGTGAATCAGATTTTGGAGGACATGCTAAGAGCTTGCGCTTTGGCTCATGGTTCCAGTTGGGATGAGAATTTATCGTATGCGGAGTTTTCCTACAATAACAGCTATCAAACCAGCATCAAGACGTCGCCGTTCGATGTGTTATATGGGAAACGGTGCCGAACACCATTTCTATGGGATGGAGTAGGAGAACGTCAGTTGTTTGGACCTGATTTGATCAAGGACGCTGAGGAGAAGGTCGCCTTGATTAGAGACAGACTGAAGGTAGCACAATCAAGACAAAAGAGCTGCGCTGACGCCAAGCGCAAGGAAGTGGTATATGAGATAGGTGATAGAGCATACCTCAGAGTATCGCCACTCCGTGGAATCAAGAGATTTGGTATTAAGGGTAAGCTGGCACCTCGATTTATTGGACCGTATCGGGTCTTAGCACGCAAAGGAGAAGTTGCCTATCAGTTGGAGTTGCCAGAGGCTCTGTCTGCTGTTCACAACGTGTTCCACGTATCCCAGCTGAAGAAGTGCCATCCGGAGATGGTGGATACACCATTGAGAGATACTGTACCGCTAGAGGAGGTTCAGCTTGAGAATGATTTGACCTATGACGAGAAACCGGTCAAGATTCGAGACAGAGAAGGACTACCTGCAACCAAGACAATCAAGTTTTGCAAGGTGCAGTGGAGCCACCACAATCAAGAGGAAGCCACTTGGGAGCGTGAGGATGACATTCGAGAGGACTACCCACACCTATTTGTTAAGCCCGAATCTCGAGGACGAGATTCATCTTAAGGGGGTTAGTCTTGTCACATCCCAAATTTTAGATTTGGTCTTGCATATCATTCATATCATTGCATCATGCTTTTCCATGCATTACCGTCGAGTAGAAAGGTTCGGTGAAACGCCATCGTCAAAACCTTTTTTTGTTTCGCTTCGAGGTTCCTACGGGGAGCTTTAGAGGGACTTGCAACAACCACCCCTGTAGGTTCGAGCTTTCGCTCAAACTTCGACTGAAGGTTGTTCCCCTCGATGATACGAACCCGTAGGCGCGAAAATCGCTCCAATCGGAGTTCGTATGCAAAAGACTCGGACGTTTTAGTAAACCGCCGGAAAACGGTCCGAAAATCTGGACCGATTTCTGAATTAGAGTCAAATCTGGACCGTTTCTTTTTAGTTTTTTTTTCCGCGCAGGATACTATTTAAGTGGGGCCACCTGCCTCGATTTCCGTGCACCCAGCCCGACCCCGCCGCCTTTCTTCTCTGCTCCCTGGCGCACGCGCTCCTGGCGCACGTCCAGCCGCCGCCGTTTCTCCTCGCCGCCGCCGGCCACCCCTCCGTCATCGGCCATCGCCGCGTCTGTTGTCGGGTTCGTCTCGCCGTCCTCTTTCCGTTCCCGTGCTCCACGTCTCCATCTGCCGCCGCCAACTGCGCCCTGCAGATCGCCGCGTACGCGCGCGTTTAATTATTCCGGGAGCTGTAGTTGACCGTGTGTGTACTTGCAGGAGTTTCCACGCCACCGGAACCGACCGTCGCCGCCGTCCGGAGCTCGCCGGAGTTCGATTCGCCGTCCGTTTCCGGTAAGACAGCAGCCACCGTCAGATCTTAGATCGGCGGCTTAGATCGTTAGTTCACTGGTCAGCACTCCAGGCGTTGACTAGTCAGACGCCCAGTCAGCGCCAAATATCGAGGACCAGTTGACCAAATGCATACGCTTGATCGGGTCAATTTCGTTAATCCTATTAGTTGGCAGATTTCGGTAGAATCTTGTAAATTGCGTAGAAATTAAACCGCTTGGCCAAAAATTGCAAATAAAATATGCACGAGTTCAGTGAGTCGTGTAGAATCTTGATGTACCTTTGGTTCAGACTTTTACTGTCAGGTTTAGTACAGTTTAATCAAACTAGTTAGTGGCCTTTTCGGAGTAATAAATTCGTAGTAAAAGTTTCGTAGCTCCAAAAATCGCGTATGATATGTCCCTGAACTCGTATGAACGAGGGGAATCTCATCGTGAAATAAAAAGATAGGCTTACAGTAAAAACTTCTGCAGTATTTGTCTAATGGCTTTCTGCAGTGTTTTAATTACTCGGGATGTTTTATAAGTCCTTTTTGAGTAATTCCAATTGGTACTGTTTCTTATCAGCGATGCCTATGCGGTAGAATTTTTCCAGGATTTTACAAACAGTATACTACCGGTAGTGAATTATTTAAGTTCTAACTCTAGTAGAGATCTCTACTTTTGGTTAATAGTTTTCCTAGCGCCAAATCTATTTTCCATGCATGTATTCGGTAGTAATATGTATTAGTATTATGTGGTGCAGCTGTAGCACCAATTCACTTGCCGTTCTTGCATTCATGCATCATCTTTGTTGCATATGTTTGTGAATTGTTTGTTTATGAATGCAATTGTGTCGTGTAGATTGTGTGGAGTGCAACCCTTGCTCGTGTTTGGATTGTTCCTCCGACCGCTTCAATCAAGGAAAGTAGATGCTACTTTGTTCATGATATCGTCCTACTATTTTCAAAGCATTGTCGTGTATTTTGTAGTTGCATGAGTAGGATGATACTATCGCTATGCTATGTCCTATTATGTGGTAGGGCTTTCCTTGTAGATGAACCACCGTTGTAGATGTGCTTAGCCATGCTATGTTGAACGAGGGCTGGGTTACATCATTGATACTTGTTTTCTCAAAGTATTGGTTTGTGAAAACTAAAACAACTTAATCAATGAATTCCACAGGTGTGATGGTATTGATAATTTTTGGTGGTTTCATTATGAAAGGCACCTGTATCAAGAGAGAATGATTGGCTTCTTTATTGTGTAGCTTACGTGTACAACCATGTGCCAATAATGAAATGGGCGGTTGGTTGGACTTAGTAGGTTGTGGTAACTCGAACCCGCGTATCCAGAGATGTAGAATTTTGGTAGGTTGGACCCGTGCGCGTCGGGATTGAGGAGCTACTTCCCGAACAGTCTCTTCTTGGTCTTCTCCCTATCATCACCCAAAATGAGAGTGATGGTACGAGCTGGCTGGCCAAGTCACATGGGTAAAGTGTACTAACCTCTGCAGAGTGTATAATCTAATCGATTAGCCGTGTCCCCGGTTATGGACAACTGAGTTGCTAGATATTGATTCCATGACATGTTTCTCGCTCATTCTAATTTCATAATTGTTTTAATCTTGTTGGGTTAACTTAATTGGGATCTTTTCAAAGAAAATTCAAAACTGTTTATGAAAGTAGGACAAAGTTATTTGCAAATGCAAGCCAGACACAGCTCCACTTGCCAAATATGCATGTAGATGTTAGTACTATTGTCTCCATTTACTAGCTCTACTTGCCATACATTCCATGTATTGACCCTTCGGGCTGTATGCTTTTATGTCGCAGGTTATTCCGATTCTGATTGATCGTTATAGGCCACGGTACTCCACTCGGCACTTGTTCACTTGTGGGCAATTTGAAGAATGGAGGATTTAATCGTTTATGTTGCTACCTGAATAATTTGAGCTAGCTTGTGCTAAGATTTTATTGTAATAATGGTACTCTGGATCTTCGTTATCTATGATACACGGATATTTTGCTATGTTATCTATCTTACTCTATTGTGGGCCAATGAACCGATCCAGGGATTGGCATGTCACATAGAGGCCACGGTCTTTTCAGAACCGGGGTGTCACAAGATGTCATTGCATGTGTGTTCTTTTCATAAACCATATGGATCCATAAGATGTCATTGCATGTGTGTTCTATTCCTAAACCACATGGATCCACTAGATGCCATTGCATGTGTGTTCTTTTCATAAACCACATGGATCCACTAGATGTCATTGCATGTGTGTTATTTTCATAAAACCACATGGATCCACTAGATGCCATTGCATGTGAGTTCTTTTCATAAACCACATGGATCCACTATATGGCATTGCATGTGTGTTCTTTTCATAAACCACATGGATCCACTAGAGTTCATTGCATGTGTGTTCTTTTCATAAACGACATGGATCCACTAGATGCCATTACATGTGTGTACTTTTCATAAACCACATGGATGCACTAGATGTCATTGCATTGGTGTTATAGTCCTAAACGACATGGATCCACTAGATGACATTGCATGTCTCTCCTTTTGATAAACCACATGGATCCACTAGATTCCATTTCATGTGTGTTCTAATCCTAAACCACAAGGATCCACTATATGCAATTGGATGTGTGTTCTTTTCATAAACAAGATGGATCCACAAGAGTTCATTGCATGTGTATTCTATGCCTAAACCACATGGATCCACTAGATTCCATTGCATGTGTGTTCTTTTCATATATCACATGGATCCCTAGATGCCATTGCAACTGTGTTCTTTGCCTAAACCACATGGGTCCACTAGAGTTCATTGCATGTGTGTTCTATGCCTAAACCACATGGATCCACTAGATTTCATTGCATGTGTGTTCTTTTCATAAACCACATGGATCCACTAGATGCCATTGCATTTGTGTTCTTTTGAGAAACCACATGGATCCACTAGAGTTCATTGCATGTGTGTTCTTTTCATAAACCACATGGACCCACTAGAGTTCATTGCATGTGTGTTCTATGCCTAAACCACATGGATCCACTAGATGTTGTTGCATGTGTGTTCTTTTCATAAACCACATGGATCCACTGGAGTTCATTGCATGTGTGTTATTTTCATAAACCACATGGATCCACTAGAGATCATTCCATGTATGTTATTTTCATAAACCACATGGATCCACTAGATGTCATTGCATGTGTGTTCTTTTCATAAACCACATGGATCCATAAGATGTCATTGCATGTGTGTTCTATTCGTAAACCACATGGACCCACTAGATGGCATTGCATTTGTGTTCTTTTCATAAACCACATGGATCCACTAGATGTCATTGCATGTGTGTTCTTTTCATTAACCACATGGATCCATAAGTTGTCATTGCATGTGTGTTTTATTCCTAAACCACATGGACCCACTAGATGGCATTGCATGTGTGTTCTTTTCATAAATCACATGGATCCACTAGATGTCATTGCATGTGTGTTCTTTTCATAAACCACATGGATCCATAAGAAGTCATTGCATGTGTGTTCTATTCCTAAACCACATGGATCCACTAGATGCGATTGCATGTGTGTTCTTTTCATAAACCACATGGATCCACTAGATGTCATTGCATGTGTGTTATTTTCATAAAACATCATGGATCCACTAGATGCCATTGCATGTGTGTTCTTTTCATAAACCACATGGATCCACTATATGGCATTGCATGTGTGTTCTTTTCATAAACCACATGGATCCACTGCAGTTTATTGCATGTGTGTTCTTTTCATAAACGACATGGATCCACTAGATGCCATTACATGTGTGTACTTTTCATAAACCACATGGATGCACTAGATGTCATTGCATTGGTGTTATAGTCCTAAAGGACATGGATCCACTAGATGACATTGCATGTGTGTTCTTTTGATAAACCACATGGATCCACTAGATTCCATTTCACGTGTGTTCTAATCCTAAACCACAAGGATCCACTATATGCCATTGGATGTGTGTTCTTTTCATAAACAAGATGGATCCACAAGAGTTCATTGCATGTGTGTTCTATGCCTAAACCACATGGATCCACTAGATTCCATTGCATGTGTATTCTTTTCATATATCACATGGATCCCTAGATGCCATTGCATGTGTGTTCTTTGCCTAAACCACATGGGTCCACTAGAGTTCATTGCATGTGTGTTCTATGCCTAAACCACATGGATCCACTAGATTTCATTGCATGTGTGTTCTTTTCATAAACCACATGGATCCACTAGATGCCATTGCATTTGTGTTCTTTTGAGAAACCACATGGATCCACTAGAGTTCATTGCATGTGTGTTCTTTTCATAAACCACATGGACCCACTAGAGTTCATTGCATGTGTGTTCTATGCCTAAACGACATAGATCCAATAGATGTTGTTGCATGTGTGTTCTTTTCATAAACCACATGGATCCACTGGAGTTCATTGCATGTGTGTTCTTTTCATAAACCACATGGATCCATAAGATGTCATTGCATGTGTGTTCTATACCTAAACCACATGGACCCACTAGATGGCATTGCATGTGTGTTCTTTTCATAAACCACATGGATCCACTAGATGTCATTGCATGTGTGTTCTTTTCATAAACCACATGGATCCATAAGATGTCATTGCATGTGTGTTCTATTCCTAAACCACATGGATCCACTAGATGTCGTTGCATGTGTGTTCTTTTCATAAACCACATGGATCCACCAGATGTCATTGCATGTGTGTTATTTTCATAAAACCACATGGATCCACTAGATGCCATTGCATGTGTGTTCTTTTCATAAACCACATGGATCCACTATATGGCATTGCATGTGTGTTCTTTTCATAAACCACATGGATCCACTGGAGTTCATTGCATGTGTGTTATTTTCATAAACCACATGGAGCCACTAGAGGTCATTGCATGTGTGTTCTTTTCATAAACCACATGGCTCCACTAGATGTCATTGCATGTGTGTTGTTTTCATAAACCACATGGATCCATAAGATGTCATTGCATGTGTGTTCTATTCCTAAACCACATGGATCCACTAGATGCCATTGCATGTGTGTTCTTTTCATAAACCACATGGATCCACTAGATGTCATTGAATGTGTGTTCTTTTCATAAACCACATGGATCCATAAGATGTCATTGCATGTGTGTTCTATTCCTAAATGCCATGGATCCACTAGATGCCATTGCATGTGTGTTCTTTTCATAAAACACATGGATCCACTAGATGTCATTGCATGTGTGTTATTTTCATGAAACCACATGGATCCACTAGATGCCATTGCATGTGTGTTCTTTTCATAAACCACATGGATCCACTAGAGTTCATTGCATGTTCGTTCTATGCCTAAACCACAAGGATCCACTAGATGCCAATGCATGTGTGTTCTTTTCATAAACCACAAGATCCACTAGATACCATTGCATGTGTATTATTTTCATAAACCACATGATCCACTAGATGCCATTGCATGTGTGTTCTTTCGATAAACCACATGGATCCACTAGAGTTCATTGCATGTGTGTTCTTTTCATAAACCACATGGATCCACTAGATGTCATTACAAGTGTGTTCTTTTCATAAACCACATGGATCCACTAGAAGCCATTGCATGTGTGTTCTTTTCATAAACCACATGGATCCACTATATGCCATTGCATGTGTGTTCTTTTCATAAACCACATGGATCCACTAGAGTTCATTGCATGTGTGTTCTTTTCATAAACGACATGGATCTACTAGATGCCATTACATGTGTGTACTTTTAATAAACCACATGGATGCACTAGATGTCATTACATTGGTGTTATAGTCCTAAACAACACAGATCCACTAGATCACATTGCATGTGTGTTCTTTTGATAAACCACATGGATCCACTAGATTCCATTTCATGTGTGTTCTAATCCTAAACCACATGGATCCACTATATGCGATTGGATGTGTGTTCTTTGCCTAAACCACATGGGTCCACTAGAGTTCATTGCATGTGTGTTCTATGCTTAAACCACATGGATCCACTAGATTTCATTGCATGTGTGTTCTTTTCATATACCACATGGATCCACTAGATGCCATTGCATTTGTGTTCTTTTGAGAAACCACATGGATCCACTAGAGTTCATTGCATGTGTGTTCTTTTCATAAACCACAGGGACCCACTAGAGTTCATTGCATGTGTGTTCTATGCCTAAACCACATGGATCCACTAGATGTTGTTGCATGTGTGTTCTTTTCATAAACCACATGGATCCAC
This sequence comes from Avena insularis, assembly GCA_023614405.1. NCBI lineage: Eukaryota > Viridiplantae > Streptophyta > Magnoliopsida > Poales > Poaceae > Avena > Avena insularis. The sequence continues at coordinate 190,132,579 of CM042692.1, forward strand.
TGGAGTTCATTGCATGTGTGTTATTTTCATAAACCACATGGATCCACTGGAGTTCATTGCATGTGTGTTCTTTTCACAAACGACATGGATCCACTAGATTCCATTGCATGTGTGTTCTTTTCATATATCACATGGATCCCTAGATGCCATTGCATGTGTGTTCGTTGCCCAAACCACATGGGTCCACTAGAGTTCATTACATGTGTGTTCTATGCCTAAACCACATGGATTCACTAGATTTCATTGCATGTGTGTTCTTTTAATAAATCACATGGATCCCTAGATGCCATTGCATGTATGTTCTTTTCCCAAACCACATGGACCCACTAGAGTTCATTGCATGTGTGTTCTTTTCATAAACCACATGGATCCACTGGATGTTGTTGCATGTGTGTTCTTTTCATAAACCACATGGATCCACTGGAGTTCATTGCATGTGTGTTATTTTCATAAACCACATGGATCCACTAGAGTTCATTGCATGTGTGTTCTTTTCATAAACCACATGGATCCACTAGATGTCATTGCATGTGTGTTCTTTTCATAAACCACATGGATCCATAAGATGTCATTGCATGTGTGTTCTATTCCTAAACCACATGGATCCACTAGATGCCATTGCATGTGTGTTCTTTTCATAAACCACATGGATCCACTAGATGTCATTGCATGTGTGTTATTTTCATAAAACCACATGGATCCACTAGATGCCATTGCATGTGTGTTCTTTTCATAAACCACATGGATCCACTATATGGCATTGCTTGTGTGTTGTTTTCATAAACCACATGGATCCAATGGAGTTCATTGCATGTGTGTTATTTTCATAAACCACATGGATCCACTAGAGTTCATTGCATGTGCGTTCTTTTCATAAACCACATGGCTCCACTAGATGTCATTGCATGTGTGTTCTTTTCATAAACCACATGGATCCATAAGATGTCATTGCATGTGTGTTCTATTCCTAAACCACATGGATCCACTAGATGCCATTGCATGTGTGTTCTTTTCATAAACCACAGGGATCCACTAGATGTCATTGCATGTGTGTTCTTTTCATAAACCACATGGATCCATAAGATGTCATTGCATGTGTGTTCTATTCCTAAATGCCATGGATCCACTAGATGCCATTGCATGTGTGTTATTTTCATAAACCACATGGACCCACTAGAGTTTATTGCATGTGTGTTCTATGCCTAAACCACATGGATCCACTAGATGTTGTTGCATGTGTGTTCTTTTCATAAACCACATGGATCCACTGGAGTTCATTGCATGTGTGTTATTTTCATAAACCACATGGATCCACTAGAGTTCATTGCATGTGTGTTCTTTTCATAAACCACATGGATCCACTAGATGTCATTGCATGTGTGTTCTTTTCATAAACCACATGGATCCATAAGATGTCATTGCATGTGTGTTCTATTCCTAAACCACATGGACCCACTAGATGGCATTGCATGTGTGTTATTTTCATAAACCACATGGATCCACTAGATGTCATTGGATGTGTGTTATTTTCATAAAACCACATGGATCCACTAGATGCCATTGCATGTGTGTTCTTTTCATAAACCACATGGATCCACTATATGGCATTGCTTGTGTGTTGTTTTCATAAACCACATGGATCCAATGGAGTTCATTGCATGTGTGTTATTTTCATAAACCACATGGATCCACTAGAGTTCATTGCATGTGCGTTCTTTTCATAAACCACATGGCTCCACTAGATGTCATTGCATGTGTGTTCTTTTCATAAACCACATGGATCCATAAGATGTCATTGCATGTGTGTTCTATTCCTAAACCACATGGATCCACTAGATGCCATTGCATGTGTGTTCTTTTCATAAACCACATGGATCCACTAGATGTCATTGCATGTGTGTTCTTTTCATAAACCACATGGATCCATAAGATGTCATTGCATGTGTGTTCTATTCCTAAATGCCATGGATCCACTAGATGCCATTGCATGTGTGTTCTTTTCATAAACCACATGGACCCACTAGAGTTCATTGCATGTGTGTTCTATGCCTAAACCACATGGATCCACTATATGTTGTTGCATGTGTGTTCTTTTCATAAACCACATGGATCCACTGGAGTTCATTACATGTGTGTTATTTTCATAAACCACATGGATCCACTAGAGTTCATTGCATGTGTGTTCTTTTCATAAACCACATGGATCCACTAGATGTCATTGCATGCGTGTTCTTTTCATAAACCACATGGATCCATAAGATGTCATTGCATGTGTGTTCTATTCCTAAACCACATGGACCCACTAGATGGCATTGCATGTGTGTTCTTTTCATAAACCACATGGATCCACTAGATGTCATTGCATGTGTGTTCTTTTCATAAACCACATGGATCCATAAGATGTCATTGCATGTGTGTTCTATTCCTAAACCACATGGATCCACTAGATGCCGTTGCATGTGTGTTCTTTTCATAAACCACATGGATCCACTAGATGTCATTGCATGTGTGTTATTTTCATAAAACCACATGGATCCACTAGATGCCATTGCATGTGTGTTCTTTTCATAAACCACATGGATCCACTATATGGCATTGCATGTGTGTTCTTTTCATAAACCACATGGATCCACTGGAGTTCATTGCATGTGTGTTATTTTCATAAACCACATGGATCCACTAGAGTTCATTGCATGTGTGTTCTTTTCATAAACCACATGGCTCCACTAGATGTCATTGCATGTGTGTTCTTTTCATAAACCACATGGATCCATAAGATGTCATTGCATGTGTGTTCTATTCCTAAACCACATGGATCCACTAGATGACATTGCATGTGTGTTCTTTTCATAAACCACATGGATCCACTAGATGTCATTGCATGTGTGTTCTTTTCATAAACCACATGGATCCATAAGATGTCATTGCATGTGTGTTCTATTCCTAAATGCCATGGATCCACTAGATGCCTTTGCATGTGTGTTCTTTTCATAAACCACATGGATCCACAAGATGTCATTGCATGTGTGTTATTTTCATGAAACCACATGGATCCACTAGATGCCACTGCATGTGTGTTCTTTTCATAAACCACATGGATCCACTAGAGTTCATTGCATGTTCGTTCTATGCCTAAACCACAAGGATCCACTAGATGCCATTGCATGTGTGTTCTTTTCATAAACCACAAGATCCACTAGATACCATTGCATGTGTATTATTTTCATAAACCACATGATCCACTAGATACCATTGCATGTGTGTTCTTTCCATAAACCACATGGATCCACTAGAGTTCATTGCATGTGTGTTCTTTTCATAAACCACATGGATCCACTAGATCTCATTGCATGTGTGTTCTTTTCATAAACCACATGGATCCACTAGAAGCCATTGCATGTGTGTTCTTTTCATAAACCACATGGATCCACTATATGCCATTGCATGTGTGTTCTTTTCATAAACGACATGGATCTACTAGATGCCATTACATGTGTGTACTTTTAATAAACCACATGGATGCACTAGATGTCATTACATTGGTGTTATAGTCCTAAACAACATGGATCCACTAGATCACATTGCATGTGTGTTCTTTTGATAAACCACATGGATCCACTAGATTCCATTTCATGTTTGTTCTAATCCTAAACCACATGGATCCACTATATGCCATTGGATGTGTGTTATTTTCATAAACAAGATGGATCCACAAGAGTTCATTGCATGTGTGTTCTATGCCTAAACCACATGGATCCACTAGATTCCATTGCATGTGTGTTCTTTTCATATATCACATGGATACCTAGATGCCATTGCATGTGTGTTCTTTGCCTAAACCACATGGGTCCACTAGAGTTCATTGCATGTGTGTTCTATGCTTAAACCACATGGATCCACTAGATTTCATTGCATGTGTGTTATTTTCATAAACCACATGGATCCACTAGATGCCATTGCATTTGTGTTCTTTTGAGAAACCACATGGATCCACTAGAGTTCATTGCATGTGTGTTCTTTTCATAAACCACAGGGACCCACTAGAGTTCATTGCATGTGTGTTCTATGCCTAAACCACATGGATCCACTAGATGTTGTTGCATGTGTGTTCTTTTCATAAACCACATGGATCCACTGGAGTTCATTGCATGTGTGTTATTTTCATAAACCACATGGATCCACTAGAGTTCATTGCATGTGTGTTCTTTTCACAAACGACATGGATCCACTAGATTCCATTGCATGTGTGTTCTTTTCATATATCACATGGATCCCTAGATGCCATTGCATGTGTGTTCTTTGCCCAAACCACATGGGTCCACTAGAGTTCATTACATGTGTGTTCTATGCCTAAACCACATGGATTCACTAGATTTCATTGCATGTGTGTTCTTTTAATAAATCACATGGATCCCTAGATGCCATTGCATGTGTGTTCTTTTCCCAAACCACATGGACCCACTAGAGTTCATTGCATGTGTGTTCTTTTCATAAACCACATGGATCCACTGGATGTTGTTGCATGTGTGTTCTTTTCATAAACCACATGGATCCACTGGAGTTCATTGCATGTGTGTTATTTTCATAAACCACATGGATCCACTAGAGTTCATTGCATGCGTGTTCTTTTCATAAACCACATGGATCCACTAGATGTCATTGCATGTGTGTTCTTTTCATAAACCACATGGATCCATAAGATGTCATTGCATGTGTGTTCTATTCCTAAACCACATGGACCCACTAGATGGCATAGCATGTGTTTTTTTTCATAAACCACCTGGATCCACTAGATGTCATTGCATGTGTGTTCTTTTCATAAACCACATGGATCCATAAGATGTCATTGCATGTGTGTTCTATTCCTAAACCACATGGATCCACTAGATGCCATTGCATGTGTGTTCTTTTCATAAACCACATGGATCCACTAGATGTCATTGCATGTGTGTTATTTTCATAAAACCACATGGATCCACTAGATGCCATTGCATGTGTGTTCTTTTCATAAACCACATGGATCCACTATATGGCATTGCTTGTGTGTTGTTTTCATAAACCACATGGATCCAATGGAGTTCATTGCATGTGTGTTATTTTCATAAACCACATGGATCCACTAGAGTTCATTGCATGTGCGTTCTTTTCATAAACCACATGGCTCCACTAGATGTCATTGCATGTGTGTTCTTTTCATAAACCACATGGATCCATAAGATGTCATTGCATGTGTGTTCTATTCCTAAACCACATGGATCCACTAGATGCCATTGCATGTGTGTTCTTTTCATAAACCACATGGATCCACTAGATGTCATTGCATGTGTGTTCTTTTCATAAACCACATGGATCCATAAGATGTCATTGCATGTGTGTTCTATTCCTAAATGCCATGGATCCACTAGATGCCATTGCATGTGTGTTCTTTTCATAAACCACATGGACCCACTAGAGTTCATTGCATGTGTGTTCTATGCCTAAACCACATGGATCCACTAGATGTTGTTGCATGTGTGTTCTTTTCATAAACCACATGGATCCACTGGAGTTCATTGCATGTGTGTTATTTTCATAAACCACATGGATCCACTATAGTTCATTGCATGTGTGTTCTTTTCATAAACCACATGGATCCACTAGATGTCATTGCATGCGTGTTCTTTTCATAAACCACATGGATCCATAAGATGTCATTGCATGTGTGTTCTATTCCTAAACCACATGGACCCACTAGATGGCATTGCATGTGTGTTCTTTTCATAAACCACATGGATCCACTAGATGTCATTGCATGTGTGTTCTTTTCATAAACCACATGGATCCATAAGATGTCATTGCATGTGTGTTCTATTCCTAAACCACATGGATCCACTAGATGCCGTTGCATGTGTGTTCTTTTCATAAACCACATGGATCCACTAGATGTCATTGCATGTGTGTTATTTTCATAAAACCACATGGATCCACTAGATGCCATTGCATGTGTGTTCTTTTCATAAACCACATGGATCCACTATATGGCATTGCATGTGTTTTCTTTTCATAAACCACATGGATCCACTGGAGTTCATTGCATGTGTGTTATTTTCATAAACCACATGGATCCACTAGAGTTCATTGCATGTGTGTTCTTTTCATAAACCACATGGCTCCACTAGATGTCATTGCATGTGTGTTCTTTTCATAAACCACATGGATCCATAAGATGTCATTGCATGTGTATTCTATTCCTAAACCACATGGATCCACTAGATGCCCTTGCATGTGTGTTCTTTTCATAAACCACATGGATCCACTAGATGTCATTGCATGTGTGTTCTTTTCATAAACCACATGGATCCATAAGATGTCGTTGCATGTGTGTTCTATTCCTAAATGCCATGGATCCACTAGATGCCATTGGATGTGTGTTCATTTCATAAACCACATGGATCCACTAGATGTCATTGCATGTGTGTTATTTTCATACAACCACATGGATCCACTAGATGCCATTGCATGTGTGTTCCACATGGATCCACTAGAGTTCATTGCATGTTCGTTCTATGCCTAAACCACAAGGATCCACTAGATGCCATTGCATGTGTGTTCTTTTCATAAACCACAAGATCCACTAGATACCATTGCATGTGTATTCTTTTCATAAACCACATGAGCCACTAGATGCCATTGCATGTGTGTTCTTTCCATAAACCACATGGATCCACTAGAGTTCATTGCATGTGTGTTCTTTTCATAAACCACATGGATCCACTAGATGTCATTGCATGTGTGTTCTTTTCATAAACCACATGGATCCACTAGAAGCCATTGCATGTGTGTTCTTTTCATAAACCACATGGATCCACTAGATGCCATTGCATGTGTGTTCTTTTCATAAACCACATGGATCCACTAGAGTTCATTGCATGTGTGTTCTTTTCATAAACGACATGGATCCACTAGATGCCATTACATGTGTGTACTTTTAATAAACCACATGGATGCACTAGATGTCATTGCATTGGTGTTATAGTCCTAAACGACATGGATCCACTAGATGACATTGCATGTGTGTTCTTTTGATAAACCACATGGATCCACTAGATTCCATGTCATGTGTGTTCTAATCCTAAACCACATGGATCCACTATATGCGATTGGATGTGTGTTCTTTTCATAAACCAGATGGATCCACAAGAGTTCATTGCATGTGTGTTCTATGCCTAAACCACCTGGATCCACTAGATTCCATTGCATGTTTTGTTCTTTTCATATATCACATGGATCCCTAGATGCCATTGCATGTGTGTTCTTTGCCTAAACCACATGGGTCCACTAGAGTTCATTGCATGTGTGTTCTATGCCTAAACCACATGGATCCACTAGATTTCATTGCATGTGTGTTCTTTTCATAAACCACATGGATCCACTAGATGCCATTGCATTTGTGTTCTTTTGAGAAACCACATGGATCCACTAGAGTTCATTGCATGTGTGCTCTTTTCATAAACCACATGGACCCACTAGAGTTCATTGCATGTGTGTTCTATGCCTAAACCACATGGATCCACTAAATGTTGTTGCATGTGTGTTCTTTTCATAAACCACATGGATCCACTAGAGTGCATTGCATGTGTGTTATTTTCATAAACCACATGGATCCACTAGATACCATTGCATGTGTATTCTTTTCATAAACCACATGAGCCACTAGATGCCATTGCATGTGTGTTCTTTCCATAAACCACATGGATCCACTAGAGTTCCTTGCATGTGTGTTCTTTTCATAAACCACATGGATCCACTAGATGTCATTGCATGTGTGTTCTTTTCATAAACCACATGGATCCACTAGAAGCCATTGCATGTGTGTTCTTTTCATAAACCACATGGATCCACTAGATGCCATTGCATGTGTGTTCTTTTCATAAACCACATGGATCCACTAGAGTTCATTGCATGTGTGTTCTTTTCGTAAACGACATGGATCTACTACATGCAATTACATGTGTGTACTTTTAATAAACCCCATGGATGCACTAGATGTCATTGCATTGGTGTTATAGTCCTAAACGACATGGATCCACTAGATCACATTGCATGTGTGTTCTTTTGATAAACCACATGGATCCACTAGATTCCATTTCATGTTTGTTCTAATCCTAAACCACATGGATCCACTATATGCCATTGGATGTGTGTTCTTTTCATAAACAATATGGATCCACAAGAGTTCATTGCATGTGTGTTCTATGCCTAAACCACATGGATCCACTAGATTCCATTGCATGTGTGTTCTTTTCATATATCACATGGATCCCTAGATGCCATTGCATGTGTGTTCTTTGCCTAAACCACATGGGTCCACTAGAGTTCATTGCATGTGTGTTCTATGCCTAAACCACATGGATCCACTAGATTTCATTGCACGTGTGTTCTTTTCATAAACCACATGGATCCACTAGATGCCATTGCATTTGTGTTCTTTTGAGAAACCACATGGATCCACTAGAGTTCATTGCATGTGTGTTCTTTTCATAAACGACATGGATCCACTAGATTCCATTGCATGTGTGTTCTTTTCATATAACACATGGATCCCTAGATGCCATTGCATGTGTGTTCTTTGCCCAAACCACATGGGTCCACTAGAGTTCATTGCATGTGTGTTCTATGCCTAAACCACATGGATCCACTAGATTTCATTGCATGTGAGTTCTTTTAATAAATCACATGGATCCCTAGATGCCATTGCATGTGTGTTCTTTGCCCAAACCACATGGACCCACTAGAGTTCATTGCATGTGTGTTCTTTTCATAAACCACATGGATCCACTAGATGTTGTTGCATGTGTGTTCTTTTCATAAACCACATGGATCCACTGGAGTTCATTGCATCTGTGTTATTTTCATAAACCACATGGATCCACTAGAGTTTATTGCATGTGTGTTCTTTTCATAAACCACATGGATCCACTAGATGTCATTGCATGTGTGTTCTTTTCATAAACCACATGGATCCATAAGATGTCATTGCATGTGTGTTCTATTCCTAAACCACATGGACCCACTAGATGGCATTGCATGTGTGTTCTTTTCATAAACCACATGGATCCACTAGATGTCATTGCATGTGTGTTCTTTTCATAAACCACATGGATCCATAAGATGTCATTGCATGTGTGTTCTATTCCTAAACCACATGGATCCACTAGATGCCATTGCATGTGTGTTCTTTTCAGAAACCACATGGATCCACTAGATGTCATTGCATGTGTGTTATTTTCATAAAACCACATGGATCCACTAGATGCCATTGCATGTGTGTTCTTTTCATAAACCACATGGATCCACTATATGGCCTTGCTTGTGTGTTGTTTTCATAAACCACATGGATCCACTGGAGTTCATTGCATGTGTGTTATTTTCATAAACCACATGGATCCACTAGAGTTCATTGCATGTGTGTTCTTTTCAAAAACCACATGGCTCCACTAGATGGCATTGCATGTGTGTTCTTTTCATAAACCACATGGATCCATAAGATGTCATTGCATGTGTGTTCTATTCCTAAACCACATGGATCCACTAGATGCCATTGCATGTGTGTTCTTTTCATAAACCACATGGATCAACTAGATGCCATTGCATTTGTGTTCTTTTGAGAAACCACATGGATCCACTAGAGTTCATTGCATGTGTGTTCTTTTCATCAACCACATGGACCCACTAGAGTTCATTGCATGTGTGTTATATGCCTAAACCACATGGATCCACTAGATGTTGTTGCATGTGTGTTCTTTTCATAAACCACATGGATCCACTGGAGTTCATTGCATGTGTGTTATGTTCATAAACCACATGGATCCATTGGAGTTCATTGCATGTGTGTTCTTTTCATAAACGACATGGATCCACTAGATTCCATTGCATGTGTGTTCTTTTCATATATCACATGGATCCATAAGATGTCATTGCATGTGTGTTCTTTGCCCAAACCACATGGGTCCACTAGAGTTCATTGCATGTGTGTTCTTTTAATAAATCACATGGATCCCTAGATGCCATTGCATGTGTGTTCTTTGCCCAAACCACATGGACCCACTAGAGTTCATTGCATGTGTGTTCTTTTCATAAACCACATAGATCCACTGGATGTTGTTGCATGTGTGTTCTTTTCATAAACCACATGGATCCATAAGATGTCATTGCATGTGTGTTCTATTCCTAAACCACATGGATCCACTAGAGTTTATTCCATGTGTGTTCTTTTCATAAACCACATGGATCCACTAGATGTCATTGCATGTGTGTTCTTTTCATAAACCACATGGATCCATAAGATGTCATTGCATGTGTGTTATATTCCTAAACCACATGGACCCACTAGATGGCATTGCATGTGTGTTCTTTTCATAAACCACATGGATCCACTAGATGTCATTGCATGTGTGTTCTTTTCATAAACCACATGGATCCATAAGATGTCATTGCATGTGTGTTCTATTCCTAAACCACATGGATCCACTAGATGCCATTGCATGTGTGTTCTTTTCATAAACCACATGGATCCACTAGATGTCATTGCATGTGTGTTATTTTCATAAAACCACATGGATCCACTAGATGCCATTGCATGTATGTTCTTTTCATAAACCACATGGATCCACTATATGGCCTTGCTTGTGTGTTGTTTTCATAAACCACATGGATCCACTGGAGTTCATTGCATGTGTGTTATTTTCATAAACCACATGGATCCACTAGAGTTCATTGCATGTGTGTTCTTTTCAAAACCCACATGGCTCCACTAGATGGCATTGCATGTGTGTTCTTTTCATAAACCACATGGATCCATAAGATGTCATTGCATGTGTGTTCTATTCCTAAACCACATGGATCCACTAGATGCCATTGCATGTGTGTTCTTTTCATAAACCACATGGATCCACTAGATGTCATTGCATGTGTGTTCTTTTCATAAACCACATGGATCCATAAGATGTCATTGCATGTGTGTTCTATTCCTAAATGCCATGGATCCACTAGATGCCATTGCATGTGTGTTCTTTTCATAAACCACATGGATCCACTAGATGTCATTGCATGTGTGTTATTTTCATAAAACCACATGGATCCACTAGATGCCATTGCATGTGTGTTATTTTCATAAACCACATGGATCCACTAGAGTTCATTGCATGTTCGTTCTATGCCTAAACCACAAGGATCCACTAGATGCCATTGCATGTGTGTTCTTTGCATAAACCACAAGATCCACTAGATACCATTGGATGTGTATTCTTTTCATAAACCACATGGATCCACTAGATGCCATTGCATGTGTGTTCTTTCCATAAACCACATGGATCCACTAGATTCCATTGGATGTGTGTTCTTTGCCTAAACCACATGGATCCACTAGAGTTCATTGCATGTGTGTTCTTTTCATAAACCACATGGATCCACTAGATGTTGATACATGTGTGTTCTTTTCATAAACCACATGGATCCACTGGAGTTCATTGCATGTTTGTTATTTTCATAAACCACATGGATCCACTAGAGTTTATTGCATGTGTGTTCTTTTCATAAACCACATGGATCCACTAGATGTCATTGCATGTGTGTTCTTTTCATAAACCACATGGATCCATAAGATGTCATTGCATGTGTGTTCTATTCCTAAACCACATGGACCCACTAGATGGCATTGCATGTGTGTTCTTTTCATAAACCACATGGATCCACTAGATGTCATTGCATGTGTGTTCTTTTCATAAACCACATGGATCCATAAGATGTCATTGCATGTGTGTTCTATTCCTAAACCACATGGATCCACTAGATGACATTGCATGTGTGTTCTTTTCATAAACCACATGGATCCACTAGATGTCATTGCATGTGTGTTATTTTCATAAAACCACATGGATCCACTAGATGCCATTGCATGTGTGTTCTTTTCATAAACCACATGGATCCACTATATGGCCTTGCTTGTGTGTTGTTTTCATAAACCACATGGATCCACTGGAGTCCATTGCATGTGTGTTATTTTCATAAACCACATGGAGCCACTAGAGTTCATTGCATGTGTGTTCTTTTCAAAAACCACATGGCTCCACTAGATGGCATTGCATGTGTGTTCTTTTCATAAACCACATGGATCCATAAGATGTCATTGCATGTGTGTTCTATTCCTAAACCACATGGATCCACTAGATGCCATTGCATGTGTGTTCTTTTCATAAACCACATGGATCCACTAGATTCCATTGCATTTGTGTTCTTTTGAGAAACCACATGGATCCACTAGAGTTCATTGCATGTGTGTTCTTTTCATCAACCACATGGACCCACTAGAGTTCATTGCATGTGTGTTCTATGCCTAAACCACATGGATCCACTAGATGTTGTTGCATGTGTGTTCTTTTCATAAACCACATGGATCCACTGGAGTTCATTGCATGTGTGTTATTTTCATAAACCACATGGATCCACTGGAGTTAATTTCATGTGTGTTCTTTTCATAAACGACATGGATCCACTAGATTCCATTGCATGTGTGTTCTTTTCATATATCACATGGATCCATAAGATGTCATTGCATGTGTGTTCTTTGCCCAAACCACATGAGTCCACTAGAGTTCATTGCATGTGTGTTCTATGCCTAAACCACATGGATCCACTAGATTTCATTGCATGTGTGTTCTTTTAATAAATCACATGGATCCCTAGATGCCATTGCATGTGTGTTCTTTGCCCAAACCACATGGACCCACTAGAGTTCATTGCATGTGTGTTCTTTTCATAAACCACATAGATCCACTGGATGTTGTTGCATGTGTGTTCTTTTCATAAACCACATGGATCCATAAGATGTCATTGCATGTGTGTTCTATTCCTAAACCACATGGATCCACTAGAGTTTATTCCATGTGTGTTCTTTTCATAAACCACATGGATCCACTAGATGTCATTGCATGTGTGTTCTTTTCATAAACCACATGGATCCATAAGATGTCATTGCATGTGTGTTATATTCCTAAACCACATGGACCCACTAGATGGCATTGCATGTGTGTTCTTTTCATAAACCACATGGATCCACTAGATGTCATTGCATGTGTGTTCTTTTCCTAAACCACATGGATCCATAAGATGTTATTGCATGTGTGTTCTATTCCTAAACCACATGGATCCACTAGATGCCATTGCATGTGTGTTCTTTTCATAAACCACATGGATCCACTATATGTCATTGCATGTGTGTTATTTTCATAAAACCACATGGATCCACTAGATGCCATTGCATGTATGTTCTTTTCATAAACCACATGGATCCACTATATGGCCTTGCTTGTGTGTTGTTTTCATAAACCACATGGATCCACTGGAGTTCATTGCATGTGTGTTATTTTCATAAACCACATGGATCCACTAGAGTTCATTGCATGTGTGTTCTTTTCAAAAACCACATGGCTCCACTAGATGGCATTGCATGTGTGTTCTTTTCATAAACCACATGGATCCATAAGATGTCATTGCATGTGTGTTCTATTCCTAAACCACATGGATCCACTAGATGCCATTGCATGTGTGTTCTTTTCATAAACCACATGGATCCATTAGATGTCATTGCATGTGTGTTCTTTTCATAAACCACATGGATCCATAAGATGTCATTGCATGTGTGTTCTATTCCTAAATGCCATGGATCCACTAGATGCCATTGCATGTGTGTTCTTTTCATAAACCACATGGATCCACTAGATGTCATTGCATGTGTGTTATTTTCATAAAACCACATGGATCCACTAGATGCCATTGCATGTGTGTTCTTTTCATAAACCACATGGATCCACTAGAGTTCATTGCATGTTCGTTCTATGCCTAAACCACAAGGATCCACTAGATGCCATTGCATGTGTGTTCTTTGCATAAACCACAAGATCCATTAGATACCATTGGATGTGTATTCTTTTCATAAACCACATGGATCCACTAGATGCCATTGCATGTGTGTTCTTTCCATAAACCACATGGATCCACTAGATTCCATTGGATGTGTGTTCTTTGCCTAAACCACATGGATCCACTAGAGTTCATTGCATGTGTGTTCTTTTCATAAACCACATGGATCCACTAGATGTTGTTGCATGTGTGTTCTTTTCATAAACCACATGGATCCACTTGAGTTCATTGCATGTTTGTTATTTTCATAAACCACATGGATCCACTAGAGTTTATTGCATGTGTGTTCTTTTCATAAACCACATGGATCCACTAGATGTCATTGCATGTGTGTTCTTTTCATAAACCACATGGATCCATAAGATGTCATTGCATGTGTGTTCTATTCCTAAACCACATGGACCCACTAGATGGCATTGCATGTGTGTTCTTTTCATAAACCACATGGATACACTAGATGTCATTGCATGTGTGTTCTTTTCATAAACCACATGGATCCATAAGATGTCATTGCATGTGTGTTCTATTCCTAAACCACATGGATCCACTAGATGCCATTGCATGTGTGTTCTTTTCATAAACCACACGGATCCACTAGATGTCATTGCATGTGTGTTATTTTCATAAAACCACATGGATCCACTAGATGCCATTGCATGTGTGTTCTTTTCATAAACCACATGGATCCACTATATGGCCTTGCTTGTGTGTTGTTTTCATAAACCACATGGATCCACTGGAGTCCATTGCATGTGTGTTATTTTCATAAACCACATGGATCCACTAGAGTTCATTGCATGTGTGTTCTTTTCAAAAACCACATGGCTCCACTAGATGGCATTGCATGTGTGTTCTTTTCATAAACCACATGGATCCATAAGATGTCATTGCATGTGTGTTCTATTCCTAAACCACATGGATCCACTAGATGCCATTGCATGTGTGTTCTTTTCATAAACCACATGGATCCACTAGATGCCATTGCATTTGTGTTCTTTTGAGAAACCACATGGATCCACTAGAGTTCATTGCATGTGTGTTCTTTTCATAAACCACATGGATACCTTAGAGTTCATTTCATGTGTGTTATTTTCATAAACCACATGGATCCACTATATGCCATTGCATGTGTGTTCTATTCCTAAACCACATGGATCCACTAGATGCCATTGGATGTGTGTTCTTTTCGTAAACCACATGGATCCACTAGATGTCATTGCATGTGTTGTTTTCATAAACCACATGGATCTACTAGATGTCATTGCATGTGTGTTATAATCATAAACCACATGGATCCACTATATGCCATTGGATGTGTGTTATTTTCATAAACAAGATGGATCCACAAGAGTTCATTGCATGTGTGTTCTATGCGTAAACCACATGGATCCACTAGATTCCATTGCATGTGTGTTGTTTTCATATATCACATGGATCCCTAGATTCCATTGCATGTGTATTCTTTGCCTAAACCACATGGGTCCACTAGAGTTAATTGCATGTGTGTTCTATGCCTAAACCACATGGATCCACTAGATTTCATTGCATGTGTGTTCTTTTCATAAATCACGTGGATCCACTAGATGCCATTGCATGTGTGTTCTTTTGAGAAACCACATGGATCCACTAGAGTTCATTGCATGTGTGTTATTTTCATAAACCACATGGACCCACTAGAGTTCATTGCATGTATGTTCTATGCCTAAACCACATGGATCCAATAGATGTTGTTTCATGTATGTTGTTTTCATAAACCACATCGATCCACTGGAGTTGATTGCATGTGTGTTATTTTCATAAACCACATGGATCCACTAGAGTTCATTGCATGTGTGTTCTTTTCATAAACCACATGGATCCACTAGATGTCATTGCATGTGTGTTCTTTTCATAAACCACATGGATCCATAAGATGTCATTGCATGTGTGTTCTATTCCTAAACCACATGGATGCAGTAGATGCCATTGCATGTGTGTTCTTTTCATAAACCACATGGATCCACTAGATGCCATTGCATGTGTGTTCTTTGCCTAAACCAAATGGATCCACTAGAGTTCATTGCATGTGTTTTCTATTCATAAACTACATGGATCCACTAGATGCCATTACATGTGTGTTCTAATCCTAAACCACATGGATCCACTAGATGCCATTGGATGTGTGTTCTTTTCGTAAACCACATGGATCCACTAGATGTCATTGCATGTGTGTTCTTTTCATAAACCACATGGATCTACTAGATGCCATTGCATGTGTGTTCTAATCATAAACCACATGGATCCACTATATGCCGCTGAATGTGTGTTCTTTTCATAAACAAGATGGATCCACAAGAGTTTATTGCATGTGTGTTCTATGCGTAAACCACATGGATCCACTAGATTCCAATGCATGTGTGTTCTTTCCATATATCACATGGATCCCTAGATGCCATTGCATGTGTGTTCTTTGCCTAAACCACATGGGTCCACTAGAGTTTATTGCATGTGTGTTCTATGCCTAAACCATATGGATCCACTAGATTTCATTGCATGTGTGTTCTTTTCATAAACCACGTGGATCCATTAGATGCCATTGCATGTGTGTTCTTTTGAGAAACCACATGGATCCACTAGAGTTCATTGCATGTGTGTTATTTTCATAAACCACATGGACCCACTAGAGTTCATTGCATGTGTGTTCTACGCCTAAACCACATGTATCCACTAGATGTTGTGGCATGTGTGTTGTTTTCATAAACCACATGTATCCACTGGAGTTTATTGCATGTGTGTTATTTTCATAAACCACATGGATCAACTAGAGTTCATTTCATGTGTGTTCTTTTCATAAACCACATGGATCCACTAGATGTCATTGCATGTGTGTTCTTTTCATAAACCACATGGATCCATAAGATGTCATTGCATGTGTGTTCTATTCCTAAACCACATGGATCCACTAGATGCCATTGCATGTGTGTTCTTTTCATAAACCACATGGATCCACTAGATGTCATTGCATGTGTGTGTTTTCATAAACCACATGGATCCATAAGATGTCATTGCATGTGTGTTATATTCCTAAACCACATGGATCCACTAGATACCATTGCATGTGTGTTCTTTTCATAAACCACATGGATCCACTATATGTCATTGCATGTGTGTTATTTTCATAAAACCACATGTATCCACTAGATGCCATTACATGTGTGTTCTTTTCATAAACCACATGGATCCACTAGAGTTCATTGCATGTTCGTTCTATGCCTAAACCACAAGGATCGACTAGATGCCATTGCATGTCTGCTCTTTTCATAAACCACATAGATCCACTAGATACCATTGCATGTGTATTCTTTTCATAAACCACATGGATGCACTAGATGCCATTGCATGTGTGTTCTTTCCATAAACCACATGGATCCACTAGATTCCATTGCATGTGTGTTCTTTGCCTAAACTACATGGATCCACTAGAGTTCATTGCATGTGTGTTCTTTTCATAAACCACATGGACCCACTAGAATTCATTGCATGTGTTTTCTTTTCATAAACCACATGGATCCACTAGATGCCATTGCATGTGTGTTCTTTTGAGAAACCACATGGATCCACTAGAGTTCATTGCATGTGTGTTATTTTCATAAACCACATGGACCCACTAGAGTTCATTGCATGTGTGTTCTATGCATAAACCACATGGATCCACTAGATGTTGTTGCATGTGTGTTGTTTTCATAAACCACATGGATCCACTGGAGTTGATTGCATGTGTGTTATTTTCATAAACCACATGGATCCACTAGAGTTCATTGCATGTGTGTTCTTTTCATAAACCACATGGATCCACTAGATGTCATTGCATGTGTGTTCTTTTCATAAACCACATGGATCCATAAGATGTCATTGCATGTGTGTTCTATTCCTAAACCACATGGATGCAGTAGATGCCATTGCATGTGTGTTCTTTTCATAAACCACATGGATCCACTAGATGCCATTGCATGTGTGTTCTTTGCCTAAACCAAATGGATCCACTAGAGTTCATTGCATGTGTTTTCTATTCATAAACTACATGGATCCACTAGATGCCATTACATGTGTGTTCTAATCCTAAACCACATGGATCCACTAGATGCCATTGGATGTGTGTTCTTTTCGTAAACCACATGGATCCACTAGATGTCATTGCATGTGTGTTCTTTTCATAAACCACATGGATCTACTAGATGCCATTGCATGTGTGTTCTAATCATAAACCACATGGATCCACTATATGCCGCTGAATGTGTGTTCTTTTCATAAACAAGATGGATCCACAAGAGTTCATTGCATGTGTGTTCTATGCGTAAACCACATGGATCCACTAGATTCCAATGCATGTGTGTTCTTTCCATATATCACATGGATCCCTAGATGCCATTGCATGTGTGTTCTTTGCCTAAACCACATGGGTCCACTAGAGTTTATTGCATGTGTGTTCTATGCCTAAACCATATGGATCCACTAGATTTCATTGCATGTGTGTTCTTTTCATAAACCACGTGGATCCACTAGATGCCATTGCATGTGTGTTCTTTTGAGAAACCACATGGATCCACTAGAGTTCATTGCATGTGTGTTATTTTCATAAACCACATGGACCCACTAGAGTTCATTGCATGTGTGTTCTATGCCTAAACCACATGTATCCACTAGATGTTGTGGCATGTGTGTTATTTTCATAAACCACATGTATCCACTGGAGTTTATTGCATGTGTGTTATTTTCATAAACCACATGGATCAACTAGAGTTCATTTCATGTGTGTTCTTTTCATAAACCACATGGATCCACTAGATGTCATTGCATGTGTGTTCTTTTCATAAACCACATGGATCCATAAGATGTCATTGCATGTGTGTTCTATTCCTAAACCACATGGATCCACTAGATGCCATTGCATGTGTGTTCTTTTCATAAACCACATGGATCCACTAGATGTCATTGCATGTGTGTGTTTTCATAAACCACATGGATCCATAAGATGTCATTGCATGTGTGTTATATTCCTAAACCACATGGATCCACTAGATACCATTGCATGTGTGTTCTTTTCATAAACCACATGGATCCACTATATGTCATTGCATGTGTGTTATTTTCATAAAACCACATGTATCCACTAGATGCCATTGCATGTGTGTTCTTTTCATAAACCACATGGATCCACTAGAGTTCATTGCATGTTCGTTCTATGCCTAAACCACAAGGATCGACTAGATGCCATTGCATGTCTGCTCTTTTCATAAACCACATAGATCCACTAGATACCATTGCATGTGTATTCTTTTCATAAACCACATGGATGCACTAGATGCCATTGCATGTGTGTTCTTTCCATAAACCACATGGATCCACTAGATTCCATTGCATGTGTGTTCTTTGCCTAAACTACATGGATCCACTAGAGTTCATTGCATGTGTGTTCTTTTCATAAACCACATGGACCCACTAGAGTTCATTGCATGTGTTTTCTTTTCATAAACCACATGGATCCACTATATGCCATTGCATGTGTGTTCTTTTGAGAAACCACATGGATCCACTAGAGTTCATTGCATGTGTGTTATTTTCATAAACCACATGGACCCACTAGAGTTCATTGCATGTGTGTTCTATGCCTAAACCACATGGATCCACTAGATGTTGTTGCATGTGTGTTGTTTTCATAAACCACATGGATCCACTGGAGTTGATTGCATGTGTGTTATTTTCATAAACCACATGGATCCACTAGAGTTCATTGCATGTGTGTTCTTTTCATAAACCACATGGATCCACTAGATGTCATTGCATGTGTATTCTTTTCATAAACCACATGCATCCATAAGATGTCATTGCATGTGTGTTCTATTCCTAAACCACATGGATGCAGTAGATGCCATTGCATGTGTGTTCTTTTCATAAAACACATGGATCCACTAGATGCCATTGCATGTGTGTTCTTTGCCTAAACCAAATGGATCCACTAGAGTTCATTGCATGTGTTTTCTATTCATAAACTACATGGATCCACTAGATGCCATTACATGTGTGTTCTAATCCTAAACCACATGGATCCACTAGATGCCATTGGATGTGTGTTCTTTTCGTAAACCACATGGATCCACTAGATGTCATTGCATGTGTGTTCTTTTCATAAACCACATGGATCTACTAGATGCCATTGCATGTGTGTTCTAATCATAAACCACATGGATCCACTATATGCCGTTGGATGTGTGTTCTTTTCATAAACAAGATGGATCCACAAGAGTTCATTGCATGTGTGTTCTATGCGTAAACCACATGGATCCACTAGATTCCAATGCATGTGTGTTCTTTTCATATATCACATGGATCCCTAGATGCCATTGCATGTGTGTTCTTTGCCTAAACCACATGGGTCCACTAGAGTTTATTGCATGTGTGTTCTATGCCTAAACCATATGGATCCACTAGATTTCATTGCATGTGTGTTCTTTTCATAAACCACGTGGATCCACTAGATGCCATTGCATGTGTGTTCTTTTGAGAAACCACATGGATCCACTAGAGTTCATTGCATGTGTGTTATTTTCATAAACCACATGGACCCACTAGAGTTCATTGCATGTGTGTTCTATGCCTAAACCACATGGATCCACTAGATGTTGTTGCATGTGTGTTGTTTTCATAAACCACATGTATCCACTGGAGTTTATTGCATGTGTGTTATTTTCATAAACCACATGGATCAACTAGAGTTCATTGCATGTGTGTTCTTTTCATAAACCACATGGATCCACTAGATGTCATTGCATGTGTGTTCTTTTCATAAACCACATGGATCCATAAGATGTCTTTGCATGTGTGTTCTATTCCTAAACCACATGGATCCACTAGATTCCATTGCATGTGTGTTCTTTTCATAAACCACATGGATCCACTAGATGTCATTGCATGTGTGTTCTTTTCATAAACCACATGGATCCATATGATGTCATTGCATGTGTGTTATATTCCTAAACCACATGGATCCACTAGATACCATTGCATGTGTGTTATTTTCATAAACCACATGGATCCACTAGATGTCATTGCATGTGTGTTATTTTCACAAAACCACATGTATCCACTAGATGCCATTGCATGTGTGTTCTTTTCATAAACCACATGGATCCACTAGAGTTCATTGCATGTTCGTTCTATGCCTAAACCACAAGGATCGACTAGATGCCATTGCATGTGTGCTCTTTTCATAAACCACATAGATCCACTAGATACCATTTCATGTGTATTCTTTTCATAAACCACATGGATCCACTAGATGCCATTGCATGTGTGTTCTTTCCATAAACCACATGGATCCACTAGATTCCATTGCATGTGTGTTCTTTGCCTAAACTACATGGATCCACTAGAGTTCATTACATGTGTGTTCTTTTCATACACCACATGGATGCAGTAGATGCCATTGCATGTGTGTTCTTTTCATAAACCACATGGATCCACTAGATGCCATTGCGTGTGTGTTCTTTGCCTAAACCAAATGGATCCACTAGAGTTCATTGCATGTGTTTTCTATTTTAAACTACATGGATCCACTAGATGCCATTAAATGTGTGTTCTATTCCTAAACCACACGGATCCAATAAGTTCCATTGATCCACTAGATGCCATTAAATGTGTGTTTTATTCCTAAACCTCATGGATCTATTAGGTTCCATTGCATGTGTGTTCTTTTCATAAACCGCATGGATCCACTAGATTTCATTGCATGTGTGTTCTTTTCATAATCCACATGGTTCCACTAGATGCCATTGCATGTGTGTTCTTTTGAGAAACCACATGGATCCACTAGAGTTTATTGCATGTGTGTTATTTTCATAAACCACATGGATCCACTAGATGTCATTGCATGTGTGTTCTTTTCATAAACCACATGGATCCATAAGATGTCATTGCATGTGTGTTCTATTCCTAAACCACATGGATCCAAAAGATGCCATTGCATGTGTGTTCTTTTCATAAACTACATGGATCCACTAGATGTCATTGCATGTGTATTAGTTTCATAAACCACATGGATCCACTAGAGTTCACTGCATGTGTTTTTTTCATAAACCACATGGATACCTTAGAGTTCATTGCATGTGTGTTATTTTCATAAACCACATGGATCCACTAGAGTTCATTGCGTGTGTGTTCTTTTCATAAACGACATGGATCCACTAGATGCCATTACATGTGTGTACTTTTAATAAACCACATGGATGCACTAGATGTCATTGCATGTGTGTTCTTTTCATAAACCACATGGATCTACTAGATGCCATTGCATGTGTGTTGTTTTCATAAACCACATGGATCCACTAGATATCATTGTATGTGTGTTCTTTTCACAAACCACATGAATCCACTAGAGTTCATTGCATGTGTGTTCTTTTCATAAACCACATGGATCCACTAGATGCCATTGCATGTGTGTTTATTCATAAACCACATGGATCAACTAGATGTCATTGCATGTGTGTTCTTTTCCTAAACCACATGCATCCACTAGATGCCATTGCATGTATTTTATTTTTATAAACCACATGGATCCACTATTATCCATTGCATGTGTGTTTCATCCTAAACCACATGGATCCACTAGATGCCATTGGATGTGTATTAGTTTCATAAACCACATGGATCCACTAGATGTCATTGCATGTGTGTTATTTTCATACACCACATGGATCCACTAGAGTTCATAGCATGTGTGTTCTTTTCATAAACCGCATGGATCCACTATATGCCATTGCATGTGTGTTCTATTCCTAAACCACATGGATCCAATAGATGCCATTTTATGTGTGTTCTTTTCATAATCCACATGGATGCACTAGATGTCATTGCATGTGTGTTCTTTTCATAAACCACATAGATCCACTAGATGCCATTGCATGTGTGTTCTTTGCCTAAACCAAATGGATCCACTAGAGTTCATTGCATGTGTTTTCTATTCATAAACTACATGGATCCACTAGATGCCATTAGATGTGTGTTCTATTCCTAAACCACACGGATCCAATAAGTTCTATTGATCCACTAGATGCGATTAAATGTGTGTCCTATTCCTAAACCTCATGGATCCATTAGGTTCCATTGCATGTGTGTTCTATTCATAAACCGCATGGATCCACTAGATTTCATTGCATGTGTGTTCTTTTCATAATCCACATGGATCCACTAGATGCCATTGCATCTGTGTTCTTTTGAGAAACCACATGGATCCACTAGAGTTCATTGCATCTGTGTTATTTTCATAAACCACATGGATCCACTAGATGCCATTGCATGTGTGTTGGTTTCATAAACCACATGGATCCACTAGAGTTCACTGCATGTGTGTTTTTTCATAAACCATATGGATACCTTAGAGTTCATTGCATGTGTGTTATTTTCATAAACCACATGGATCCACTAGATGCCATTGCATGTGTGTTCTATT
Source organism: Avena insularis (assembly GCA_023614405.1). NCBI lineage: Eukaryota > Viridiplantae > Streptophyta > Magnoliopsida > Poales > Poaceae > Avena > Avena insularis. The sequence continues at coordinate 190,156,022 of CM042692.1, forward strand.
CCTAAACCACATGGATCCACTAGATGCAATTGGATGTCAGTTCTTTTCGTAAAGCACATGGATCCACTAGATGTCATTGCATGTGTGTTCTTTTCATAAACCACATGGATCTACTAGATGGCATTGCATGTGTGTTGTTTTCATAAACCACATGGATCCACTAGATATCATTGTATGTGTTTTCTTTTCATAAACCACATGGATCCACTAGAGTTCATTGCATGTGTGTTCTTTTCATAAACCACATGGATCCACTAGATTTCATTGCATGTGTGTTCTTTTCATAATCCACATGGTTCCACTAGATGCCATTGCATGTGTGTTCTTTTGAGAAACCACATGGATCCACTAGAGTTCATTGCATGTGTGTTATTTTCATAAACCACATGGATCCACTAGATGCCATTGCATGTGTGTTGGTTTCATAAACCACATGGATCCACTAGAGTTCACTGCATGTGTTTTTGCATAAACCACATGGATACCTTAGAGTTCATTGCATGTGTGTTATTTTCATAAACCACATGGATCCACTAGAGTTCATTGCATGTGTGTTCTTTTCATAAACGACATGGATCCACTAGATGCCATTACATGTGTGTACTTTTAATAAACCACATGGATGCACTAGATGTAATTGCATGTGTGTTCTTTTCATAAACCACATGGATCTACTAGATGCCATTGCATGTGTGTTGTTTTCATAAACCACATGGATCCACTAGATATCATTGTATGTGTGTTCTTTTCACAAACCACATGGATCCACTAGAGTTCATTGCATGTGTGTTCTTTTCATAAACCGCATGGATCCACTATATGTCATTGCATGTGTGTTCTATTCCTAAACCACATGGATCCAATAGATGCCATTTTATGTGTGTTCTTTTCATAATCCACATGGATGCACTAGATGTCATTGCATGTGTGTTCTTTTCATAAACCACATAGATCCACTAGATGCCATTGCATGTGTGTTCTTTGCCTAAACCAAATGGATCCACTAGAGTTCATTGCATGTGTTTTCTATTCATAAACTACATGGATCCACTAGATGCCATTAGATTTGTGTTCTATTCCTAAACCACACGGATCCAATAAGTTATATTGGTCCACTAGATGCCATTAAATGTGTGTCCTATTCCTAAACCTCATGGATCCATTAGGTTCCATTGCATGTGTGTTCTATTCATAAACCGCATGGATCCACTAGATTTCATTGCATGTGTGTTCTTTTCATAATCCACATGGATCCACTAGATGCCATTGCATCTGTGTTCTTTTGAGAAACCACATGGATCCACTAGACTTCATTGCATGTGTGTTATTTTCATAAACCACATGGATACACTAGATGCCATTGCATGTGTGTTGGTTTCATAAACCACATGGATCCACTAGAGTTCACTGCATGTGTGTTTTTTCATAAACCATATGGATACCTTAGAGTTCATTGCATGTGTGTTATTTTCATAAACCACATGGATCCACTAGATGCCATTGCATGTGTGTTCTATTCCTAAACCACATGGATCCACTAGATGCAATTGGATGTGTGTTCTTTTCGTAAAGCACATGGATCCACTAGATGTCATTGCATGTGTGTTCTTTTCATATACCACATGGATCTACTAGATGCCATTGCATGTGTGTTCTTTTCATAAACCACATGGATCCACTAGAGTTCATTGCATGTTCGTTCTATGCCTAAACCACAAGGATCGACTAGATGCCATTGCATGTGTGCTCTTTTCATAAACCACATAGATCCACTAGATACCATTGCATGTGTATTCTTTTCATAAACCACATGGATGCACTAGATGCCATTGCATGTGTGTTCTTTCCATAAACCACATGGATCCACTAGATTCCATTGCATGTGTGTTCTTTGCCTAAACTACATGGATCCACTAGAGTTCATTGCATGTGTGTTCTTTTCATAAACCACATGGATGCAGTAGATGCCATTGCATGTGTGTTCTTTTCATAAACCACATGGATCCACTAGATGCCATTGCATGTGTGTTCTTTTGAGAAACCACATGGATCCACTAGAGTTCATTGAATGTGTGTTATTTTCATAAACCACATGGACCCACTAGAGTTCATTGCATGTCTGTTCTATGCCTAAACCACATGGATCCACTAGATGTTGTTGCATGTGTGTTGTTTTCATAAACCACATGGATCCACTGGAGTTGATTGCATGTGTGTTATTTTCATAAACCACATGGATCCACTAGAGTTCATTGCATGTGTGTTCTTTTCATAAACCACATGGATCCACTAGATGTCATTGCATGTGTGTTCTTTTCATAAACCACATGGATCCATAAGATGTCATTGCATGTGTGTTCTATTCCTAAACGACATGGATGCAGTAGATGCCATTGCATGTGTGTTCTTTTCATAAACCACATGGATCCACTAGATGCCATTGCATGTGTGTTCTTTGCCTAAACCAAATGGATCCACTAGAGTTCATTGCATGTGTTTTCTATTCATAAACTACATGGATCCACTAGATGCCATTACATGTGTGTTCTAATCCTAAACCACATGGATCCACTAGATGCCATTGGATGTGTGTTCTTTTCGTAAACCACATGGATCCACTAGATGTCATTGCATGTGTGTTCTTTTCATAAACCACATGGATCTACTAGATGCCATTGCATGTGTGTTCTAATCATAAACCACATGGATCCACTATATGCCGTTGGATGTGTGTTCTTTTCATAAACAAGATGGATCCACAAGAGTTCATTGCATGTGTGTTCTTTGCGTAAACCACATGGATCCACTAGATTCCAATGCATGTGTGTTCTTTTCATATATCACATGGATCCCTAGATGCCATTTCATGTGTGTTCTTTGCCTAAACCACATGGGTCCACTAGAGTTTATTGCATGTGTGTTCTATGCCTAAACCATATGGATCCACTAGATTTCATTGCATGTGTGTTCTTTTCATAAACCACGTGGATCCACTAGATGCCATTGCATGTGTGTTCTTTTGAGAAACCACATGGATCCACTAGAGTTCATTGCATGTGTGTTATTTTCATAAACCACATGGACCCACTAGAGTTCATTGCATGTGTGTTCTATGCCTAAACCACATGGATCCACTAGATGTTGTTGCATGTGTGTTGTTTTCATAAACCACATGTATCCACTGGAGTTTATTGCATGTGTGTTATTTTCATAAACCACATGGATCAACTAGAGTTCATTGCATGTGTGTTCTTTTCATAAACCACATGGATCCACTAGATGTCATTGCATGTGTGTTCTTTTCATAAACCACATGGATCCATAAGATGTCATTGCATGTGTGTTCTATTCCTAAACCACATGGATCCACTAGATGCCATTGCATGTGTGTTCTTTTCATAAACCACATGGATCCACTAGATGTCATTGCATGTGTGTTCTTTTCATAAACCACATGGATCCATAAGATGTCATTGCATGTGTGTTATATTCCTAAACCACATGGATCCACTAGATACCATTGCATGTGTGTTATTTTCATAAACCACATGGATCCACTAGATACCATTGCATGTGTGTTATTTTCACAAAACCACATGTATCCACTAGATGCCATTGCATGTGTGTTCTTTTCATAAACCACATGGATCCACTAGAGTTCATTACATGTTCGTTCTATGCCTAAACCACAAGGATCGACTAGATGCCATTGCATGTGTGCTCTTTTCATAAACCACATAGATCCACTAGATACCATTGCATGTGTATTCTTTTCATAAACAACATGGATCCACTAGATGCCATTGCATGTGTGTTCTTTCCATAAACCACATGGATCCACTAGATTCCATTGCATGTGTGTTCTTTGCCTAAACTACATGGATCCACTAGAGTTCATTGCATGTGTGTTCTTTTCATAAACCACATGGATGCAGTAGATGCCATTGCATGTGTGTTCTTTTCATAAACCACATGGATCCACTAGATGTCATTGCATGTGTGTTCTTTTCATAAACCACATGGATCTACTAGATGCCATTGCATGTGTGTTCTAATCATAAACCACATGGATCCACTATATGCCGTTGGATGTGTGTTCTTTTCATAAACAAGATGGATCCACAAGAGTTCATTGCATGTGTGTTCTATGCGTAAACCACATGGATCCACTAGATTCCAATGCATGTGTGTTCTTTTCATATATCACATGGATCCCTAGATGCCATTTCATGTGTGTTCTTTGCCTAAACCACATGGGTCCACTAGAGTTTATTGCATGTGTGTTCTATGCCTAAACCATATGGATCCACTAGATTTCATTGCATGTGTGTTCTTTTCATAAACCACGTGGATCCACTAGATGCCATTGCATGTGTGTTCTTTTGAGAAACCACATGGATCCACTAGAGTTCATTGCATGTGTGTTATTTTCATAAACCACATGGACCCACTAGAGTTCATTGCATGTGTGTTCTATGCCTAAACCACATGGATCCACTAGATGTTGTTGCATGTGTGTTGTTTTCATAAACCACATGTATCCACTGGAGTTTATTGCATGTGTGTTATTTTCATAAACCACATGGATCAACTAGAGTTCATTGCATGTGTGTTCTTTTCATAAACCACATGGATCCACTAGATGTCATTGCATGTGTGTTCTTTTCATAAACCACATGGATCCATAAGATGTCATTGCATGTGTGTTCTATTCCTAAACCACATGGATCCACTAGATGCCATTGCATATGTGTTCTTTTCATAAACCACATGGATCCACTAGATGTCATTGCATGTGTGTTCTTTTCATAAACCACATGGATCCATAAGATGTCATTGCATGTGTGTTATATTCCTAAACCACATGGATCCACTAGATACCATTGCATGTGTGTTATTTTCATAAACCACATGGATCCACTAGATGTCATTGCATGTGATTTATTTTCACAAAACCACATGTATCCACTAGATGCCATTGCATGTGTGTTCTTTTCATAAACCACATGGATCCACTAGAGTTCATTACATGTTCGTTCTATGCCTAAACCACAAGGATCGACTAGATGCCATTGCAGGTGTGCTCTTTTCATAAACCACATAGATCCACTAGATACCATTGCATGTGTATTCTTTTCATAAACAACATGGATCCACTAGATGCCATTGCATGTGTGTTCTTTCCATAAACCACATGGATCCACTAGATTCCATTGCATGTGTGTTCTTTGCCTAAACTACATGGATCCACTAGAGTTCATTGCATGTGTGTTCTTTTCATAAACCACATGGATGCAGTAGATGCCATTGGATGTGTGTTCTTTTCATAAACCACATGGATCCACTAGATGCCATTGCGTGTGTGTTCTTTGCCTAAACCAAATGGATCCACTAGAGTTCATTGCATGTGTTTTCTATTTGAAACTACATGGATCCACTAGATGCCATTAAATGTGTGTTCTATTCCTAAACCACACGGATCCAATAAGTTCCATTGATCCACTAGATGCCATTAAATGTGTGTTCTATTCCTAAACCTCATGGATCTATTAGGTTCCATTGCATGTATGTTCTTTTCATAAACCGCATGGATCCACTAGATTTCATTGCATGTGTGTTCTTTTCATAATCCACATGGTTCCACTAGATGCCATTGCATGTGTGTTCTTTTGAGAAACCACATGGATCCACTAGAGTTCATTGCATGTGTGTTATTTTCATAAACCTCATGGATCCACTAGATGCCATTGCATGTGTGTTGGTTTCATAAACCACATGGATCCACTAGAGTTCACTGCATGTGTTTTTTTCATAAACCACATGGATACCTTAGAGTTCATTGCATGTGTGTTATTTTCATAAACCACATGGATCCACTAGAGTTCATTGCGTGTGTGTTCTTTTCATAAACGACATGGATCCACTAGATGCCATTACATGTGTGTACTTTTAATAAACCACATGGATGCACTAGATGTCATTGCATGTGTGTTCTTTTCATAAACCACATGGATCTACTAGATGCCATTGCATGTGTGTTGTTTTCATAAACCACATGGATCCACTAGATATCATTGTATGTGTGTTCTTTTCACAAACCACATGGATCCACTAGAGTTCATTGCATGTGTGTTCTTTTCATAAACCACATGGATCCACTAGATGCCATTGCATGTGTGTTTATTCATAAACCACATGGATCAACTAGATGTCAATGCATGTGTGTTCTTTTCCTAAACCACATGCATCCACTAGATGCCATTGCATGTATTTTATTTTTATAAACCACATGGATCCACTATTATCCATTGCATGTGTGTTTCATCCTAAACCACATGGATCCACTAGATGCCATTGGATGTGTATTAGTTTCATAAACCACATGGATCCAGTAGATGTCATTGCATGTGTGTTGTTTTCATAAACCACATGGATCCACTAGATGTCATTGCATGTGTGTTATTTTCACACACCACATGGATCCACTAGAGTTCATAGCATGTGTGTTCTTTTCATAAACCGCATGGATCCACTATATGCCATTGCATGTGTGTTCTATTCCTAAACCACATGGATCCAATAGATGCCATTTTATGTGTGTTGTTTTCATAATCCACATGGATGTAACTACCTCGGTGAATTACGCTCTTAGTTACAAGCCTGGATGATCGGAAATGGTTAAAATAGTACGGTGGGGCCAAATGCCACTCACAGGTAGACCTTTCGGCCGTCCTAACTATTTCCAAACATCGGGACAAGAACGAGCGACGTAATCGGCAGGCGAAGGGATCAACTACATACACAAATGAGTATGTATGCAAGCCACCATACAACAGTCCTCAGAGCCATTCCATCTAAAAGAAATAGAAATATTGCAATGCCATACGGCAAGATCCAAATATCCTAGATAGATATAATAGTTTAGGATATCTCCTCATACATCAAACATCAGAGTATCAGGCGGAAGCGGAAAACAAGATCCGAGTACGGATAAGAAGCAAATCGGCATAAGATGCCCCATAATTAAACACATCCCGCCCACAGATCTCACGGATCCCGCTCCGGAATCTCTACACCGAGTGATCGTTGCCCACATCGTCTGCCTCCTCCACCCAAAGATCCATCTTGAAGTTTACCTGCTCATCTGAATCAAACAATTTATTGTGTGAGACCCTAGGGGTACTCGGCAAGTCTTTATGCCTCTAAAGGGACACAACTGGGGTGACGAATTGCAGCAAAAGATAATACCTAACCATTCTAGGATACGCTAACCATCCGCCTAACCAAAGATAGACGGATGTCCGGAATAAATAACAACAGATTATAATAGTAATATTATGATCCATCCTCCTCCTCGCTACCAACGAGGAAGCGGACGAACAGCCCCCATCCGTTGGCGGTTTTATTATCCATTCCATGAGTGTTGCACTATTTACTAGTCGTACTTAGTCAAATTAAAAGCGGTACTTTAGTTATACTTGTCTATGATCGAGAAACTATGCTCCAAGTCGTCCATAACCGCGGACACGGCTTTGAAAGTTTTACCGCAGGGTGCACAAATAGCAACACACACTGATCAACCTCGGAAAACCAAATCAAAACCCAACGAGGCATTCACGACAAAGCGATCACAGATTCATAAATGTTTCAGGGGCCACCCATTAAGCTACCCGCAACAAAGTTGGCCGGCTCAGAGCGGACTCAAGGTTTGTGTGGATCAGTAAATGATTGGGAACCCAAAAGTGTGACTGGGCTTGTCGATACAGCAAAACGTGTCACGATCCTAACAAAAGACAGTGCTCCACGCACAATCATAAATAAAGCAGTAATGCATGGCATAAGTACAGGATAGTAATAAAGCCCCAAACTACTTTGTGTCCCCAAGAAATAAGAATGAATCAAGCTCTGGCTCAGGGGGGTTCATAAGCCTCCCGGATGTGGATAGCGCGAATATTCAAGGAACAGAATCAAGTACTGGGTCCCACGGACACAAGTGAGCATGAAAACCAAATAGCAGATATTGCTCACCGGTGCCACTTTCATTAGTTATCCCATTACTCAAAGTTAAGTTGTTTAGGTACCTCGTTATCCATCAGACACTCACATACCCTACACATGCTGTTATACGACCCGCATGGCTCAAACAACTCCTGTAGTAATGGCTCATGGGATGGAGGAACAAGCTTCGGTGGGGTTTAAAAGTAAAGGCTATGCAGATTGGGATTCAGTTTAATGCAATCGCGACTCAATGATGCAAGAATAAGATAGAGGCAATAGGTACTATATGTATGCAAGCATGTGGTAGTGCTTGCCTGGCAGCTCAGTTGAAGCGAGAGAAGGATCTGGGTAGTGCTCCTGGGTTTCTTGATATATCCCCTGCTCAGCGTCTATTCGAAGAAGAACCAAACAAACAAGGGCCAACATAAATAAAGTGCACAAGCATATGAATTAAAATGCGACAAGCAAACAATCATGCCATGATGAATGATGCACAATTTGCATGGCAATAATGTAGCATGGCATGGATGAGGTGTGGAATACAAGAATAAGACATTTTATGAAGTTTTAGTCACATTTTAATCTCAAATAAGTTGCTGTATACTTTATATTTATATGATGCATGCTGCAATTCAGAACATGGAATGCATAAACAGAAAGGTCTCGTCGAGCTGATCAATTTAGACATATTATTTGTCAAAATCGGAGTTATAAAACAAAAGTTATTAATTAATTAAGGCAAAGGGCATTTTAATGTAATTTTAATCAACTCGAAAATTAAAGTGTCCAAACATTATTTTGAATAGCATAATTGAAATCCTCACATTTTTCTGATTTCAAAACATATATTACAAGTTTAATTTGGAATTATAGTTTAAAAGATATTTGAAAACAGATTTGAATTTGAATTTAAATCAAATTTGAAAAGTTTAAATTAAAACAGAAAAAGAAAACCTTTTGCTACTCACCAGATCTAGCCACAGCCACAGACAAGTGGGGCCCCGGTGGCGACACAATGACCAGGAAAATGTTTTTCTCACATGGCATGCCTAGCCCGATCGCGAGTGGGACCAACCTATTGAGGCCCACGTGTGATGAAACGATCTCGCAGGTGGCAGGTGGGACCGAACTGGAGCGCGGGTTAGGATAAGAAAATACTGAGGGGTTTTCTGCAAGATGACCAGGGTGACTGGCAAGTGGGACCTCTAGGAGCGCGGGTTGAGCAGATAAAAACTAGGGGGGGGGGTAAGTGCAAAAGGGGCCGCGACACTGTATCTCTTCTCTGAATTCCTCTATCAAGAGTCATGCTCGGCAGAGGCGGGCACGGTGGATCGAACCCGCGACCCAGCGTCTTGTGGCGGCGGCATTACCGCTGGCTGGCGTTGTTGTAGGGAGGGGGGATAGGCTGCTAAGAAAGACGCTTCTGTGGCAGGCGTCTGACGCCAGCCAGCGCACACCGGCGCGCAGAGACCGTTCGGCGAAAAGACCGGCGGGGCTAGGGCGGTACGGCGAGGCGGACCATGTCAGGGAGAAGGAGGAGCTCACCGGGAGTGGGTCGGTGGGGTCGGATCGTGCCGGAGCGCAGGGAAACGGCGAGGACGCTGGCGATCTGGAGCTAGGGTTTCGGCTCGGTGTCGATGGCGTGCAGCAGGTCGGGGCCGTCTCCTCCTCGACGTCGTGTACAGGGCTGCTGCAGAGGACCTTCCCGACCTCGCCGACAACCTCCTGCTCGCCTACGCCTCCTGGATCGACGGGAGCTGGTGGAGACCGACGGTGGCCGGCGATGGGGTAGATGGTGGCGGTGGAGAAAAGAGGGGAGAGGGCAAGGCCCTGGGGTGGATCTGGGAGAGGCACAGGTGCCGTGGGGAAGGAGGAAAAGGAGGGAGAGAGAGGAGGAGGAGCCGTGGCAGGGGGTAGTTAAAGGTGGCTCGGGTGCCACCTTTTCCCTCCTCCTCACGTGCTCGGGCTGGATGGCATGGGCAGAGGGAGGGGTAGATGGAGGCTGCCAGGTGGGGCCAAGGCGAGGTCAAGGAGGGCAGGCTCGGTGTGGGGCCTTGTGGCAGAGAGAGAAGGAGAGAGAGAGGCTCGGGTAGATGTAGCTAGGGCTAGAGGCTCGGGTTAGGGTTTGTGCTAGGGTTGGGGTAGGAGGGTAGCTCGGCCAGGGGGAGTAGGTGGCTAGGTGGGGCCTGCATGGTAGGGAGAGGGGGCACCTCGGCATGGTTGGAGGAGCGGGTGAGAAGAGAGGGGGTGATGGGTGTAACTAGGGTTAGATTAGAGAGGGAACTAGGTTTAGGTTTTGGGTTAGCTAGGTTAGAGGGAGGAGAGATGAGAGAGGGGTTAGGGTTTAGGGGTGATCCACTAAGATCAAGCAAGGGTGGAGGATGTGATGATGGATAAGGAGAGTGAGATGAGAGAAGAGGTGGTGTGAGGGTTTTAACATGATCCCAACACAAGATCAAGATGATGGGGTTTTGAATAAGAGAGAAAGGGAAGCTCACAAAAGAAAGGATCCACTCAAAAACCAAAGAAAAACCAAAGGAGAAAGAATGGTGGTGCTTTGCATGGCCCATGCAAAACATTAAATGCCATGTTTTAACCTTGTGAAAACAAAATAATAATCATGGCATTATTCCTATGCATTACCCAAAATGTGGAGTAAGGCCAAGCAAAAGAATTTAAATGAAAGTTCCAAGTGGAGTAGATGGAGATGATCATATTTGATTATAATTGGGACTTGCTAGTGTGTATATTCCACTAGATGTTTAATAGTCCCAAAAATATCCCAACATGAGCATAAATCCATAATAATCCATATGAAAGCTAGGAAAAGGAGCACTACTCATAATGCATGCAAAGGTGGCTCCACATATCAATAATGTGAAAACAACATGATGCTAATATGAGAGCATGTGGAAATAGAATTGATCCATCCCAACCCACATGAGCTAGAGGTAAAATCCCAAAAAGGTGCAAAGCTCATATTTAGTTGGATGGTGGCATTATAAGGTGGTGAAAGAAAGGGTGGTGGAGTGAAATAAAAGATATGCCCCCAACTCAACTTGGGCATTTAAACAATATATCAATAACCAAATACAATATCAAGAGGCAAATACAATTTACAATGCATATGAGAGAGGCACCAAAATAAAAAGGGTTTTATATGATGCTCAAATGCAAGGTGGCATGATGACATGAGCATGATATAATGATGATGCAACAATTATATGTAGGAAGTAGCATTTATATAGACTAGGCTAGTAGCATTGCAATTGTTAGACAATTGGGATGCTACAACTCTCCCCCACTAAACAAGAATCTCGCCCCGAGATTCCTAGGAAAAAGAAAACAACACAAGGAGAGGCGGTTGTTCGGACGAAGGTGACCCTCACGTTCCCAAGTTGATGAACAACGGAATGGTGCGACCACTACACCTTGCAAAACTTGCTAGACTTGTTGCGAGTCTTGCGTTTTGCTTGAGAAACACGGGTTAGAAGAATTGAAGGATTGTCGTGAGACAAGAAGGATAGGATGGACATAGCTCCGGTTTTCTCAAGAAACATGATAAAAGAATAGGACCACTTGTGAAAGAAAGGACAAGATGATGTATCATGGATAAATAAAGACACACCATTAAGATTAAAGATTTACCGATACTAGAGATGATGAAATCTTTGTCTCGCCGGAAGAAAAGAACTAGGTTGGAGAGGTTTTGAACCACTATGACAATAGCATCGTATCTTCTCTCGGATTTGAGAAATGAACGGTACTAAACAATATTGCCTTCAAACAATAGAGTCCCTTGATATCAACAGAAAGATTTAGTTAGACATCGTCGGATTAGATTCTTGTTGCGCCGGTAAGACCCAAAGGATCACGCAATTGAGGTGCACGGATATAACTTCCAGAGACGGATGTGAAGCCAGATCATGGTGGAATCCCGAGAAGCAAAGAATATGGAGGAGCTGGAGTTTATTGTAGAGATACTTATTGCTTTCTTTAGCCTTGAGGCTAACGCAATAGATTTGCGGCTGATGGCATCAACCATAATTGGCTTTACCACAGAAAAAGAATTGATGAAACAAAGAGAGAGATAGTTTCCTTTCATCTTGTTTGGGGATGTCGAGCATTGGTAGAATGACGAGGACAGAAAAGAGTTTGCGTTTGTTTCCACCAGATAATTTTAGATTTTGCTCCATCTAGAATAGACAGACCACGAACCAGAGATTATTGATTACTTTCTTCGAGAGAGCACTCCGGAAAAACAAAGACGGAAGTAAAAGTATCGAGGGATAAAGGCCACTTCTATCTTCCGTGGAATGAGTGAAATCACATTAATTCACCAATTCAATGTACAAGAGCGAATGATAAGAGTAGTGGTATGGTAGCTACTCCATCCCGCACTCAAAGCATTACTCCGCACATGAATAAGAAAACCATGCAACCCAACTACCGAAATAGACTGAAGGTATTGACAATAACTCATGGAACTTCGTTAGAAAACAAGGATAGATGCAAACGATTCACCGGATTCATAGATAGATAATGATGATGATGTTGTCGTCATGTCGGAAATACCAAGCCCCCGGAAAGATATGAAGGAAGATTACGGAGACAACTGCCAGATTCCACAGACAAAGAAAAAGATAGCACCACTTAAACAGAAAGAATACAAGATCTGGAAGGTCTTCATGGCCTCCGGTGGATTGAGCATAGATGATAGAACGAGAGGGTTTCAAAAGATCACTTGACGAGACAGAGGTGAAAAGAACTCCATGTTCTTCTTGAAATGATTGAGAGAGATTTGGCAGTTTTGAGGAAATCTACGGCGGAACGACGATGATAACTCACCAACAAGGAAAACTCCGGGTTGATTGAAGATGGAAGATGGAATTAACAATGAGCTTGCTGATTCCATAATTGAAGCGATCTATTTAGCAGAAGGATGTGGCCGAGATAGGTGACTTCAAAAAGTCAGAATTTCCACTTTGAGACTTTGCACACAGGCAGTGCTCACGAAGCTTGAGAGAAAGAGACACAGATGATATTCCATGTTCTTCCATTGATATGGAATAGGCAAGCATATTATCAACATATACCACCATGGATTAACAAGATATTCCCAGAATATCAAGTTCAAGAGGCGGGAGAAACGAACCAATGCTCGAAACACTTCCTGAGCTCAACGCTCTTTGAAAGATCGATGTTACGAGTAAGGATTCCTGTTGAAGAAGATGTGCTGGCAGAATAGATTATCTGGTCCTTCGGAAGAAAAAGAGATGTCACCTGGTTCACATTGTCGATTGGATCACCGGTTACAAAGATAAAGAGATCTTGGATAAAGAAAAGATGATAGATCATACCTCAAGCAAAGCTACCAAAGACAAAAAGATGCAATTCCCTCGTCTCAAAGAGAATTTTGCAGATATGGAGTTCAAAAGACAAAAGATGATGAGCATGATGATAGACCGTAGTGCTTTGAGAAACTCCGGATTGCCAAAGATGCTTGAATATGCATAGATATGATCACGGTGTACTCAAAATCACAGGAGATAACCGTCACCATTTGAAGGACAGTGGTGATTGCATTTTCCATATTCCACTCATGATAAGTGTCATATAGCTATGCTGAGAACCAAATTACAATCACCAGCATCAGATCGACACATGTTATGTAATTAGCCCAAGAGAATTGGAGATGAAAAGAAACTCTAGGATTAAGCGCCGGTGACAAAAGAATGAGTTAGCATGGACATGCTGATAAAAGGGAGATAGATAATGTTTCACACACGACTGAAAAGGAGTGTGGAAGCACAGATGTATCAAAGAAAATTTTTCTGCATTTTTCGGTACTAAAATACCAATAGATGCGCAAAAACACTTATTAGGTAGAGATTAGCAACTCCACCTTCTGTGAAAGCATGCTGGAAGGAAGAACACCCTTAAGAAGATGGCACCAGTTAACAAGGAGTCAGATAGATCGCGCCGGTTTTCAAAAGCCTGTCAGTATGGAATGTACCAACAGTTGATAACCAAAAGGCAGATAAAGATAACATGTTGGATGCAATAGATAGACAAGGAATTACACACACACACACACTTTCTATGGTACTACGGAAACCCAGAACACGTGAATCCTAGTTTGAATTTTTAGAAGAGGATTGAAAACGTTACACTTCCTTACCAGAAAAGGGTGGTGGTTGGGTAAGAAGAAAAGTGGAAGCAGTCCTACTCTCACGTTTTGTTTTTCCCTAGTATACATAGCTACCAAAATATTTGCTAGACTGACAACGACCATTTGGCTGAGACCCTGAAGGGCGGGATGGCTCTGATACCAATTGTAACTACCTCGGTGAATTACGCTCTTAGTTACAAGCCTGGATGATCGGAAATGGTTAAAATAGTACGGTGGGGCCAAATGCCACTCACAGGTAGACCTTTCGGCCGTCCTAACCATTTCCAAACATCGGGACAAGAACGAAGCGTAATCGGCAATGAAGGGATCAACTACATACACAAATGAGTATGTATGCAAGCCGCCATACAACAGTCCTCAGAGCCATTCCATCTAAAAGAAATAGAAATATTGCAACGCCATACGGCAAGATCCAAATATCCTAGATAGATATAATAGTTTAGGATATCTCCTCATACATCAAACATCGAGTATCAAAGGAAGCGGAAAACAAGATCCAGTATGGATAAGAAGCAAATCGGCATAAGATGCCCCATAATTAAACACATCCCGCCCACAGATCTCACGGATCCCGTTCCGGAATCTCTACACCGAGTGATTGTTGCCCACATCGTCTGCTCTCCACCCAAAGATCCATCTTGCGAGTTTACTGTTCATCCGAATCAAACAATTTATCGTGTGAGACCCTAGGGTACTCGAAGTCTTTATGCCTCTAAAGGGACACAACACGGGGTGGCGCAATTGCAGCAAAAGATAATACCTAACCATTCTAGGGATACGCTAACCATCCGCCTAACCAAAGATAGACGGATGTCCGGAATTAATAACAACAGTTATAATAAAGAATATTAATGATCCATCCTCCTCCTCGCTACCAACGAGGAAGCGGACAACAACCCCCATCCGTTGGCGGTTTTATTATCCATTCCATGAGTGTTGCACTATTTACTAGTCAGTACTTAGTCAAATTAAAAGCGGTACTTTAGTTATACTTGTCTATGATCGAGAAACTATGCTCCAAGTCGCGTCCATAACGGCGGACACGGCTTTGAAAGTTTTACCTAGGGTGCACAAATAACAACACACACTCGATCAACCTCGAAAACCAAATCAAAACCCAATGAGGCATTCACGACAAAGCGATCACAGGATTCATAAATGTTTAGGGGCCACCCCATTAAGCTACCCGCAACGGTTGGCGGCTCGAGACGGACTCAAGGTTTGTGTGGACGGTCAGAAACAATCGGGAACCCGAAAGTGTGACTGGGCTTGTCGTCTGGTGAAAACATGTCATGATCCTAAACAGACAGTGCTCCACGCACAATCAGAATAAAGCAAAGAATGCATGGCATAAGTACAGGATAGTAATAAAGCCCCAAACTACTTTGTGGCCCCAAGAAATAAGAATGAATCAAGCTCGCTCTGGGGGGTTCATAAGCCTCCGGATGTGGATAGCGCGAATATTCAAGGAACAGGAATCAAGTACTCGGGGTCCCACGGGACACAAGTGCATGAAAACCAAATAGCAGATATTGCTCACCGTGCCACTTTCATTAGTTATCCCATTACTACTCGGGTTAAGTTGTTTAGGTACCTCGTTATCCATCGACACTCACATACCCTACACATGCTGTTATCGACCGCATGGCTCAAACAACTCCTGTAGTAATGGATCATGGGATGGAGGAACAAGCTTGGTGGGGTTTAAAAGTAAAGGCTATGCAAGACTTGGGATTCAGTTTAATGCAATCGCGACTCAATGATGCAAGAATAAGATAGAGGCAATAGGTACTATATGTATGCAAGCATGTGGTAGTTCTTGCTGGCAGCTCGATTGAAGCGAGAGAAGGATCTGGTAGTGCTCTGGTTTCTTGATATATCCCCTGCTCAGCGTCTATTCGAAGAAGAACCAAACAAACAAGGGCCAACATAAATAAAGTGCACAAGCATATGAATTAAAATGCGACAAGCAAACAATCATGCCATGATGAATGATGCACAATTTGCATGGCAATAATGTAGCATGGCATGGATGAGGTGTGGAATACAAGAATAAGACATTTTATGAAGTTTTAGTCACATTTTAATCTCAAATAAGTTGCTGTATACTTTATATTTATATGATGCATGCTGCAATTCAGAACATGCAATGCATAAACAGAAAGGTCTCGTCGAGCTGATCAATTTAGACATATTATTTGTCAAAATCGGAGTTATAAAACAAAAGTTATTAATTAATTAAGGCAAAGGGCATTTTAATGTAATTTTAATCAACTCGAAAATTAAAGTGTCCAAACATTATCTTGAATAGCATAATTGAAATCCTCACATTTTTCTGATTTCAAAACATATATTACAAGTTTAATTTGGAATTATAGTTTAAAAGATATTTGAAAACAGATTTGAATTTGAATTTAAATCAAATTTGAAAAGTTTAAATTAAAACAGAAAACAGAAAACCCTTTTGCTATTCACCCAGATCTAGCCACAGCCACAGACAAGTGGGGCGGTAGTGGCGACACAAATGACCGGAAAATGTTTTTCTCACTGCGGCCTGCCTAGCCCGTGCGACTGCGAGGTGGGACCAACCAGCTGAGGCCCACGTGACAGTGAACGATCTCGCAGAAGCTGGCAGGTGGGACCGAACTGGAGTGCGGGTTAGGATATGAAAAGACTGAGGGGTTTTCTGCAAGATGACCAGGGTGGCTGGCAAGTGGGACCTCTAGGAGCGCGGGTTGAGCAGATAAAAACTAGGGGGGGGGGGGTAAGTGCACAAGGGCCGCGGCACAGTATCTCTTCTCTGAATTCCTCATCGTGCCATGCTCGGCAGTCCGCTGTGCAGGGATCGAACCGCGACCCAGCGTCTTGCGACGGCGGCGATTACTGCGGTGGCTGGCGTTGTTGTAGGGAGGATAGGCGGCTAAGAAAGGCGCTGGCAGCGGCGCTGGGCGTCAGACGCCTTGCCGGCACCATGAAACGACCGCGGGGCTAGAAGGCGGTGGTAGGACCATGTCGAGAAGGAGGAGCTCACGGGAGTGGGTCGGTGGGGTCGGATCGTCTTGAGCGCAGGGAAGCAGCGAGGCCTGGCGATCTGGAGCTAGGGTTTCGCTCGGTGTCGATGGCGTCAGCAGGCGGGGCCGTCTCCTCCTCGGCGTCGTGTCTGAGGCTGCTGCAGAGGACCTTCCCGACCTCGCCGACAACCTCCTGCTCGCTCGCCTCCTGGATCGGCCAGGAGCTGGTGGAGACCGGCGGTGGCGGCGATGGGGTAGATGGTGGCGGTGGAGAAAAGAGGGAGAGGCAAGGCCCTAGGGTGGATCTGGAGAGGCAGTGCAGTGGGGAAGGAGGAAAAGGAGGGAAAGAGACGAGGAGGAGCCGTGGCAGGGGGTAGTTAAAGGTGGCTCGGGTGCCACCTTTTCCCTCCTCCTCACGTGCTCGGGCTGGACGGCATGGGCAGAGGGAGGGGTAGATGGAGGCTGCCAGGTGGGGCCAAGGCGAGGTCAAGGAGGCCAGGCTCGGTGTGGGGCCTTGTGGCAGAGAGAAGGAGAGAGAGGCTCGGGTAGATGTAGCTAGGGCTAGAGGCTCGGGTTAGGGTTTGTGCTAGGGTTGGGGTAGGAGGGTAGCTCGGCCAGGGGGAGTAGGTGGCTAGGTGGGGCCTGCATGGTAGGGAGAGGGGGCACCTCGGCATGGTTGGAGGAGCGGGTGAGAAGAGAGGGGGTGATGGGTGTAACTAGGGTTAGATTAGAGAGGGAACTAGGTTTAGGTTTTGGGTTAGCTAGGTTAGAGGAGAGATGAGAGAGGGGTTAGGGTTTAGGGGTGATCCACTAAGATCAAGCAAGGGTGGAGGATGTGATGATGGATAAGGAGAGTGAGATGAGATAAGAGGTGGTGTGAGGGTTTTAACATGATCCCAACACAAGATCAAGATGATGGGGTTTTGAATAAGAGAGAAAGGGAAGCTCACAAAAGAAAGGATCCACTCAAAAACCAAAGAAAAACCAAAGGAGAAAGAATGGTGGTGCTTTGCATGGCCCATGCAAAACATTAAATGCCATGTTTTAACCTTGTGAAAACAAAATAATAATCATGGCATTATTCCTATGCATTACCCAAAATGTGGAGTAAGGCCAAGCAAAAGAATTTAAATGAAAGTTCCAAGTGGAGTAGATGGAGATGATCATATTTGATTATAATTGGGACTTGCTAGTGTGTATATTCCACTAGATGTTTAATAGTCCCAAAAATATCCCAACATGAGCATAAATCCATAATAATCCATATGAAAGCTAGGAAAAGGAGCACTACTCATAATGCATGCAAAGGTGGCTCCACATATCAATAATGTGAAAACAACATGATGCTAATATGAGAGCATGTGGAAATAGAATTGGATCCATCCCAACCCACATGAGCTAGAGGTAAAATCCCAAAAAGGTGCAAAGCTCATATTTAGTTGGATGGTGGCATTATAAGGTGGTGAAAGAAAGGGTGGTGGAGTGAAATAAAAGATATGCCCCCAACTCAACTTGGGCATTTAAACAATATATCAATAACCAAATACAATATCAAGAGGCAAATACAATTTACAATGCATATGAGAGAGGAACCAAAACAAAAAGGGTTTTATATGATGCTCAAATGCAAGGTGGCATGATAACATGAGCATGATATAATGATGATGCAACAATTATATGTAGGAAGTAGCATTTATATAGACAAGGCTAGTAGCATTGCAATTGTTAGACAATTGGGATGCTACAATGGATGCACTAGATGTCATTGCATGTGTGTTCTTTTCATAAACCACATAGATCCACTAGATGCCATTGCATGTGTGTTCTTTGCCTAAACCAAATGGATCCACTAGAGTTCATTGCATGTGTTTTCTATTCATAAACTACATGGATCCACTAGATGCCATTAGATGTGTGTTCTATTCCTAAACCGCACGGATCCAATAAGTTCTATTGATCCACTAGATGCCATTAAATGTGTGTCCTATTCCTAAAACTCATGGATCCATTAGGTTCCATTGCATGTGTGTTCTATTCATAAACCGCATGGAACCACTAGATTTCATTGCATGTGTGTTCTTTTCATAATCCACATGGATCCACTAGATGCCATTGCATCTGTGTTCTTTCGAGAAAACCACATGGATCCACTAGAGTTCATTGCATGTGTGTTATTTTCATAAACCACATGGATCCACTAGATGCCATTGCATGTGTGTTGGTTTCATAAACCACATGGATCCACTAGAGTTCACTGCATGTGTGTTTTTTCATAAACCATATGGATACCTTAGAGTTCATTGCATGTGTGTTATTTTCATAAACCACATGGATCCACTAGATGCCATTGCATGTGTGTTCTATTCCTAAACCACATGGATCCACTAGATGCAATTGGATGTGTGTTCTTTTCGTAAAGCACATGGATCCACTAGATGTCATTGCATGTGTGTTCTTTTCATAAACCACATGGATCTACTAGATGCCATTGCATGTGTGTTGTTTTCATAAACCACATGGATCCACTAGATATCATTGTATGTGTGTTCTTTTCATAAACCACATGGATCCACTAGAGTTCATTGCATGTGTGTTCTTTTCATAAACCACATGGATCCACTAGATTTCATTGCATGTGTGTTCTTTTCATAATCCACATGGTTCCACTAGATGCCATTGCATGTGTGTTCTTTTGAGAAACCACATGGATCCACTAGAGTTCATTGCATGTGTGTTATTTTCATAAACCACATGGATCCACTAGATGCCATTGCATGTGTGTTGGTTTCATAAACCACATGGATCCACTAGAGTTCACTGCATGTGTTTTTTTCATAAACCACATGGATACCTTAGAGTTCATTGCATGTGTGTTATTTTCATAAACCACATGGATCCACTAGAGTTCATTGCATGTGTGTTCTTTTCATAAACGACATGGATCCACTAGATGCCATTACATGTGTGTACTTTTAATAAACCACATGGATGCACTAGATGTCATTGCATGTGTGTTCTTTTCATAAACCACATGGATCTACTAAATGCCATTGCATGTGTGTTGTTTTCATAAACCACATGGATCCACTAGATATCATTGTATGTGTGTTCTTTTCACAAACCACATGGATCCACTAGAGTTCATTGCATGTGTGTTCTTTTCATAAACCACATGGATCCACTAGATGCCATTGCATGTGTGTTTATTCATAAACCACATGGATCCACTAGATGTCATTGCATGTGTGTTCTTTTCCTAAACCTCATGCATCCACTAGATGCCATTGCATGTATTTTATTTTTATAAACCACATGGATCCACTATTATCCATTGCATGTGTGTTTCATCCTAAACCACATGGATCCATTAGATGCCATTGGATGTGTATTAGTTTCATAAACCACATGGATCCACTAGATATCATTGCATGTGTGTTGTTTTCATAAACCACATGGATCCACTAGATGTCATTGCATGTGTGTTATTTTCATACACCACATGGATCCACTAGAGTTCATAGCATGTGTGTTCTTTTCATAAACCGCATGGATCCACTATATGCCATTGCATGTGTGTTCTATTCCTAAACCACATGGATCCAATAGATGCCATTTTAAGTGTGTTCTTTTCATAATCCACATGCATGCACTAGATGTCATTGCATGTGTGTTCCTTTCATAAACCACATAGATCCACTAGATGCCATTGCATGTGTGTTCTTTGCCTAAACCAAATGGATCCACTAGAGTTCATTGCATGTGTTTTCTATTCATAACCTACATGGATCCACTAGATGCCATTAGATGTGTGTTCTATTCCTAAACCACACGGATCCAATAAGTTCTATTGATGCACTAGATGCCATTAAATGTGTGTCCTATTCCTAAACCTCATGGATCCATTAGGTTCCATTGCATGTGTGTTCTATTCTAAACCGCATGGATCCACTAGATTTCATTGCATGTGTGTTCTTTTCATAATCCACATGGATCCACTAGATGCCATTGCATCTGTGTTCTTTTGAGAAACCACATGGATCCACTAGAGTTCATTGCATGTGTGTTATTTTCATAAACCACATGGATCCACTAGATGCCATTGCATGTGTGTTGGTTTCATAAACCACATGGATCCACTAGAGTTCACTGCATGTGTGTTTTTTCATAAACCATATGGATACCTTAGAGTTCATTGCATGTGTGTTATTTTCATAAACCACATGGATCCACTAGATGCCATTGCATGTGTGTTCTATTCCTAAACCACATGGATCCACTAGATGCAATTGGATGTGTGTTCTTTTCTTAAAGCACATGGATCCACTAGATGTCATTGCATGTGTGTTCTTTTCATAAACCACATGGATCTACTAGATGCCATTGCATGTGTGTTGTTTTCATAAACCACATGGATCCACTAGATATCATTGTATGTGTGTTCTTTTCATAAACCACATGGATCCACTAGAATTCATTGCATGTGTGTTCTTTTCATAAACCACATGGATCCACTAGATTTCATTGCATGTGTGTTCTTTTCATAATCCACATGGTTCCACTAGATGCCATTGCATGTGTGTTCTTTTGAGAAACCACATGGATCCACTAGAGTTCATTGCATGTGTGTTATTTTCATAAACCACATGGATCCACTAGATGCCATTGCATGTGTGTTGGTTTCATAAACCACATGGATCCACTAGAGTTCACTGCATGTGTTTTTTCATAAACCACATGGATACCTTAGAGTTCATTGCATGTGTGTTATTTTCATAAACCACATGGATCCACTAGAGTTCATTGCATGTGTGTTCTTTTCATAAACGACATGGATCCACTAGATGCCATTACATGTGTGTACTTTTAATAAACCACATGGATGCACTAGATGTAATTGCATGTGTTTTTTTTTCATAAACCACATGGATCTACTAGATGCCATTGCATGTGTGTTGTTTTCATAAACCACATGGATCCACTAGATATCATTGTATTTGTGTTCTTTTCACAAACCACATGGATCCACTAGAGTTCATTGCATGTGTGTTCTTTTCATAAACCGCATGGATCCACTATATGCCATTGCATGTGTGTTCTATTCTAAACTAACCACATGGATCCAATAGATGCCATTTTATGTGTGTTCTTTTCATAATCCACATGGATGCACTAGATGTCATTGCATGTGTGTTCTTTTCATAAACCACATAGATCCACTAGATGCCATTGCATGTGTGTTCTTTGCCTAAACCAAATGGATCCACTAGAGTTCATTGCATGTGTTTTCTATTCATAAACTACATGGATCCACTAGATGCCATTAGATGTGTGTTCTATTCCTAAACCACACGGATCCAATAAGTTCTATTGATCCACTAGATGCCATTAAATGTGTGTCCTATTCCTAAACCTCATGGATCCATTAGGTTCCATTGCATGTGTGTTCTATTCTAAACCGCATGGATCCACTAGATTTCATTGCATGTGTGTTCTTTTCATAATCCACATGGATCCACTAGATGCCATTGCATCTGTGTTCTTTTGAGAAACCACATGGATCCACTAGAGTTCATTGCATGTGTGTTATTTTCATAAACCACATGGATCCACTAGATGCCATTGCATGTGTGTTGGTTTCATAAACCACATGGATCCACTAGAGTTCACTGCATGTGTGTTTTTTCATAAACCATATGGATACCTTAGAGTTCATTGCATGTGTGTTATTTTCATAAACCACATGGATCCACTAGATGCCATTGCATGTGTGTTCTATTACTAAACCACATGGATCCACTAGATGCAATTGGATGTGTGTTCTTTTCGTAAAGCACATGGATCCACTAGATGTCATTGCATGTGTGTTCTTTTCATAAACCACATGGATCTACTAGATGCCATTGCATGTGTGTTGTTTTCATAAACCACATGGATCCACTAGATATCATTGTATGTGTGTTCTTTTCATAAACCACATGGATCCACTAGAGTTCATTGCATGTGTGTTCTTTTCATAAACCACATGGATCCACTAGATTTCATTGCATGTGTGTTCTTTTCATAATCCACATGGTTCCACTAGATTCCATTGCATGTGTGTTCTTTTGAGAAACCACATGGATCCACTAGAGTTCATTGCATGTGTGTTATTTTCATAAACCACATGGATCCACTAGATGCCATTGCATGTGTGTTGGTTTCATAAACCACATGGATCCACTAGAGTTCACTGCATGTTTTTTTTCATAAACCACATGGATACCTTAGAGTTCATTGCATGTGTGTTATTTTCATAAACCACATGGATCCACTAGAGTTCATTGCATGTGTGTTCTTTTCATAAACGACATGGATCCACTAGATGCCATTACATGTGTGTACTTTTAATAAACCACATGGATGCACTAGATGTAATTGCATGTGTGTTCTTTTCATAAACCACATGGATCTACTAGATGCCATTGCATGTGTGTTGTTTTCATAAACCACATGGATCCACTAGATATCATTGTATTTGTGTTCTTTTCACAAACCACATGGATCCACTAGAGTTCATTGCATGTGTGTTCTTTTCATAAACCGCATGGATCCACTATATGCCATTGCATGTGTGTTCTATTCCTAAACCACATGGATCCAATAGATGCCATTTTATGTGTGTTCTTTTCATAATCCACATGGATGCACTAGATGTCATTGCATGTGTGTTCTTTTCATAAACCACATAGATCCACTAGATGCCATTGCATGTGTGTTCTTTGCCTAAACCAAATGGATCCACTAGAGTTCATTGCATGTGTTTTCTATTCATAAACAACATGGATCGACTAGATGCCATTAGATTTGTGTTCTATTCCTAAACCACACGGATCCAATAAGTTATATTGATCCACTAGATGCCATTAAATGTGTGTCCTATTCCTAAACCTCATGGATCCATTAGGTTCCATTGCATGTGTGTTCTATTCATAAACCGCATGGATCCACTAGATTTCATTGCATGTGTGTTCTTTTCATAATCCACATGGATCCACTAGATGCCATTGCATCTGTGTTCTTTTGAGAAACCACATGGATCCACTAGAGTTCATTGCATGTGTGTTATTTTCATAAACCACATGGATCCACTAGATGCCATTGCATGTGTGTTGGTTTCTTAAACCACATGGATCCACTAGAGTTCACTTCATGTGTGTTTTTTCATAAACCATATGGATACCTTAGAGTACATTGCATGTGTGTTATTTTCATAAACCACATGGATCCACTAGATTTCATTGCATGTGTGTTTTATTCCTAAACCACATGGATCCACTAGATGCAATTGGATGTGTGTTATTTTCGTAAAGCACATGGATCCACTAGATGTCATTGCATGTGTGTTCTTTTCATAAACCACATGGATCTACTAGATGCCATTGCATGTGTGTTGTTTTCATAAACCACATGGATCCACTAGATATCATTGTATGTGTGTTCTTTTCATAAACCACATGGATCCACTAGAGTTCATTGCATGTGTGTTCTTTTCATAAACCACATGGATCCACTAGATGCCATTGCATGTGTGTTTATTCATAAACCACATGGATCCACTAGATGTCATTGCATGTGTGTTCTTTTCCTAAACCACATGCATCCACTAGATGCCATTGCATGTATTTTATTTTTATAAACCACATGGATCCACTATTATCCATTGCATGTGTGTTTAATCCTAAACCACATGGATCCACTAGCTGCCATTGGATGTGTATTAGTTTCATAAACCACATGGATCCACTAGATGTCATTGCATGTGTGTTATTTTCATACACCACATGGATCCACTAGAGTTCATAGCATGTGTGTTCTTTTCATAAACCGCATGGATCCACTAGATGTCATTGTATGTGTGTTCTATTCCTAAACCACATGGATCCAATAGATGCCATTTTATGTATGTTCTTTTCATAATCCACATGGATGCACTAGATGTCATTGCATGTGTGTTCTTTTCATAAACCACATGGATCCACTAGATGCCATTGCATGTGTGTTCTTTTCATAAACCACATGGATCCACTGGATGCTATTGCATGTGTGTTCTTTTCATAAACCACTTGATCCACTAGGGTTCATTGCATGTGTGTTTTATGACTAAACCACAAGAATCCACCAGATGCCATTGCATGTGTGTTATTTTCTTAAACCACATGGATCCACTAGAGTTCAGTACATGTGTGTTCTTTTCATAAACCACAAGGATACACTAGAGTTCATTGCATGTGTGTTCTATTCATAAACCTCATGGATCCACTACATGACATTGCATGTATGTTCTTTTCATAAACCAGATGGATCCACTAGAGTTCAAGTGATGTGTGTTCTATTCCTAAACCACATGGATCCACTAGATGCTATTGCCTGTGTGTTCTTTTCATAAACCACATGGATCCACTAGAGTTCATTGCATGTGTGTTCTTTTCATAAACCACATGGATCCACTAGAGTTCATTGCATGTGTGTTCTATTCCTAAACCACATGGATACACTAGATGCCACTTCATATGTGTTCTTTTCATAAACCACAGGGATCCACTAGATGCCATTGTGTGTGTTCTATTCCTAAACCACATGGATCCACTAGAGTTCATTGCATGTCCGTTCTATGCCTAAACCACAAGGATCCACTAGATGCCATTGCATGTGTGTTCTTTTCATAAACCACATAGATCCACTAGATTCCATTGCATGTGTATTCTTTTTGTAAACCACATGGATCCACTAGATGCCATTGCATGTGTGTTCTTTTCATAAACCACATGGATCCACTAGATTCCATTGCATGTGTGTTCTTTTCCTAAACCACATGGATCCACTATAGTTAATTGCATGTGTGTTCTTTTCATAAACCACATGGATCCATTAGATGCCATTGCATGTGTGTTCTTTTCATAAACCACATGGATCCACTAGATGCCATTGCATGTGTGTTCTTTTCCTAAACCAAATGGATCCACTAGAGTTCATTGCATGTGTGTTCTATTCCTAAAACACATGGATCCAATAAGTTCTAATGATCCACTAGATGCCATTAAATGTGTGTTCTATTCCTAAGCCACATGGATCCAATAGGTTCCATTGCATGTGTGTTCTTTTCATAAATCGCATGGATCCAGTAGATTTCATTGCATGTGTGTTCCTTTCATAATCCACATGTATCCACTAAATGCCATTGCATGTGTGTTCTTTTGACAAACCACATGGATCCACTAGAGTTCCTTGCATGTGTGTTATTTTTCATAAACCACATGGATCCACTAGGTGCCATTGCATGTGTGTTCTTTTCATAAACCACATGGATCCACTAGAGTTCACTGCATGTGTGCTCTTTTCATAAACCACATGGATACACTAGAGTTCATTGCATATATGTTCTATTCATAAACCACATGGATCCACTAGATGCCATTGCATGTGTGTTCTATTCCTAAACCACATGGATACACTAGATGCCATTGGATGTATGTTCTTTAGTAAACCACATGGATCCACTAGATGTCATTGCATGTGTGTTCTTTTCATAAACCACATGGTTCTACTATATGCCATTGCATGTGTGTTGTTTTCATAAACCGCATGGATCCACTATAGATCATTGCACGTGTGTTCTTTTCATAAACCAGATGGATCCACTAGAGTTAATTGCATGTGTGTTCTTTTCACAAACCACATGGATCCACTAGATTTCATTGCATGTGTGTTCTATTCCTAAACCACATGCATCCAGTAGATGCCATTCCATCTGTTTTCATTTTATAAACCACATGGATCCACTATTATCCATTGTATGTGTGTTCTAATCCTAAACCACATGGATCCACTAGATGCCATTGGATGTGTATTAGTTTCATAAACCACATGGATCCACTAGATGTCATTGCATGTGTGTTCTTTTCATAAACCACATGAATCCACTAGATGTTATTTCATATGTGTTATTTTCATAAACCACATGGATCCACCAGAGTTCATGGCATGTGTGTTCTTTTCATAAACCACATGGATCCACTAGATGCCATTGCATGTGTGTTCTATTCCTAAACCACATGGATCCACTAGATGCCATTTGATGTGTGTTCTTTTCATAAACCACATGGATGCACTAGATGTCATTGAATGTGTGTTCTTTTCATAAACCACATGGATCCACTTGATGCCATTGCATGTGTGTTCTTTTCATAAACCACATTGATCCACTAGATTCCATTACATGTGTGTTCTTTTCTTAAACCACATGGATCCACTAGCGTTCATTGCATGTGTGTTATATGCCTAAACCACAAGAATCCAACAGATGCCATTGCATGTGTGTTATTTTCTTAGAACACATGGATCCACTAGATGCCATTGCATGTGTGTTCTTTTAGTAAACCACATGGATCCACTAGAGTTCACTTCATGTGTGTTCTTTTCATAAACCACATGGATACACTGGAGTTCATTGCATGTGTGTTCTATTCATAAACCACATGGATCCACTAGATGCCATTGCATGTGTGTTCTTTTCATAAACCACATGGATCCACTAGACATCATTGGATGTGTGTTCTACTCCTAAACCACATGGATCCACTAGATGCCATTTCATGTGTGTTCTTTTCATAAACCACATGGATCCACCAGAGTTCATTGCATGTGTGTTCTTTTCATAAACCACATGGATCCACTAGAGTCCATTGCATGTGTGTTCTATTCCTAAACCACATGGATACACTAGATGCCATTGCATATGTGTTTTTTTCATAAACCACAGGTATCCACTAGATGCCATTGCATGTGTGTTCTATTCCTAAACCACATGGATCCACTAGATGCCATTGGATGTGTGTTATTTTCATAAACCACATGGATCCACTAGATGCCATTGCATGTGTGTTCATTTCATAAACCACGTGGATCCACTAGAGTTCATTGCATGTGTGTTCTTTTCATAAACCACATGGATCCACTAGATGCCATTGCATGTGTGTAATTTACATAAACCACATGGATCCACTAGATGTCATTGCATTGGTGTTCTACACCTAAACGACATGGATCCACTAGATTACATTGCATCTGTGTTCTTTTCATAAACCACATGGATCCACTAGATTCCATTGCATGTGTGTTCTAATCATAAACCACATGGATCCACTATATGCCATCGGATGTGGGTTATTTTCATAAACAAGATGGATCCACAAGAGTTCATTGCATGTCTGTTCTATGCCTAAACCACATGGATCCACTAGATTCCATTGCATGTGTGTTCTTTTCATATATCACACGGATCCCTAGATGCCATTCCATGTGTGTTCTTTGCCTAAACCACATGGATCCACAAGAGTTCATTGCATGTGTGTTTTATGCCTAAACAACATGGATACACTAGAGTTCATTGCATATGTGTTATATTCATAAACCACATGGATCCACTAGATGCCATTGCAAGTGTGTTCTATTCCTAAACCACATGGATACAATAGATGCCATTGGATGTATGTTCTTTTCGTAAACCACATGGATCCACTAGATGTCATTGCATGTGTGTTCTTTTCATAAACCACATGGTTCTACTAGATGCCATTGCATGTGTGTTGTTTTCATAAACCACATGGATCCACTATAGATCATTGCACGTGTGTTCTTTTCATAAACCACATGGATCCACTAGATGCCATTGCATGTGTGTTTATCATAAACCACATGGATCCCCCAGATGTCATTGCATGTGTGTTCTATTCATAAACCACATGCATCCACTAGATGCCATTGCATGTGCGTTCTTTTTATAAACCACATGGATCCACTATTATCCATTGCATGTGTGTTCTAATCCTAAACCACATGGATCCACTAGATGCCATTGGATGTGTATTAGTTTCATAAACCACATGGATCCACTAGATGCCATTGCATGTGTGTTCTTTTCATAAACCGCATGGATCCACTAGATGTCATTGCATGTGTGTTATTTTCATAAACCACATGGATCCACTAGAGTTCATGGCATGTGTGTTCTTTTCATAAACCACATGGATCCACTAGATGCCATTGCATGTGTGTTCTATTCCTAAACCACATGGATCCACTAGATGCCATTTGATGTGTGTTCTTTTCATAAACCACATGGATGCACTAGATGTCATTGAATGTGTGTTCTTTTCATAAACCACATGGATCCACTTGATGCCATTGCATGTGTGTTCTTTTCATAAACCACATTGATCCACTAGATTCCATTACATGTGTGTTCTTTTCCTAAACCACATGCATCCACTATTATCCATTGCATGTGTGTTCTAATCCTAAACCACATGGATCCACTAGATGCCATTAGATGTGTATTAGTTTCATAAACCACATGGATCCACTAGATGTCATTGCATGTGTGTTCTTTTCATAAACCACATGGATCCACTAGATGTTATTGCATGTGTGTTATTTTCATAAACCACATGGATCCACTAGAGTTCATGGCATGTGTGTTCTTTTCATAAACCACATGGATCCACTAGATGCCATTGCATGTGTGTTCTATTCCTAAACCACATGGATCCACTAGATGCCATTTGATGTGTGTTCTTTTCATAAACCACATGGATGCACTAGATGTCATTGCATGTGTGTTCTTTTCATAAACCACCTGGATCCACTTGATGCCATTGCATGTGTGTTCTTTTCATAAACCAAATAGATCCACTAGATTCCATTGCATGTGTGTTCTTTTCTTAAACCACATGTATCGACTAGCGTTCATTGCATGTGTGTTCTATGCCTAAACCACAAGAATCCAACAGATGCCATTGCATGTGTGTTATTTTCTTAGAACATATGGATCCACTAGATGCCATTGCATGTGTGTTCTTTTAATAAACCACATGGATCCACTAGAGTTCACTGCATGTGTGTTCTTTTCATAGACCACATGGATACATTAGAGTTCATTGCATGTGTGTTCTATTCATAAACCACATGGATCCACTAGATGCCATTGCATGTGTGTTCTTTTCATAAACCACATGGATCCACTAGAGTTCATTGGATGTGTGTTCTACTCCTAAACCACATGGATCCACTAGATTCCATTGCATGTGTGTTCTTTTCATAAACCACATTGATCTACCAGAGTTCATTGCATGTTTGTTATTTTCATAAACCACATGGATCCACTAGGTTTCATTGCATGTGTGTTCTATTCCTAAACCACATGGATACACTAGATGCCATTGCATATGTGTTCTTTTCATAAACCACAGGGATCCACTAGATGCCATTGCATGTGTGTTCTATTCCTAAACCACATGGATCCACTAGATGCCATATGAATTGTGTTATTTTCATAAACCACATGGATCCACTAGATGCCATTGCATGTGTGTTCTTTTCATAAACCACATGGATCCACTAGAGTTCATTGCATGTGTGTTCTTTTCATAAACCACATGGATCCACTAGATGCCATTGCATGTGTGTACTTTTCATAAACCACATGGATCCACTAGATGTCATTACATTGGTGTTCTACTCCTAAACGACATGGATCCACTAGATTACATTGCATCTGTGTTCTTTTCATAAACCACATGGATCCACTAGATGCCATTGCATGTGTGTTGTAATCCTAAACCACATGGATCCACTATATTCCATTGGATGTGTGTTCTTTTCATAAACAAGATGGATCCACAAGAGTTCATTGCATGTGTGTTCTATGCCTAAACCACATGGATCCACTAGATTCCATTGCATTTGTGTTCTTTTCATATATCACACGGATCCCTAGATGCCATTGCGTGTGTGTTCTTTGCCTAAACCACTTGGGTCCACTAGAGTTCATTGCATGTGTGTTTTATGCCTAAACCACATGCATACACTAGATTTCATTGCATGTGTGTTCTTTTCATTAACCACATGGATCCACTAGATGCCATTGCATATGTGTTCTTTTGAGAAACCACATGGATCCACTAGAGTTCATTGCATGTGTGTTCTTTTCATAAACCACATGGACCCACTAGAGTTCATTGCATGTGTGTTCTATGCCTAAACCACATGGATCCACTAGATGATGTTACATGTGTGTTCTTTTCATAAACCACATGGATCCACCGGAATTCATTGCATGTCTGTTATTTTCATAAACCACATGGATCCACTAGAGTTCTTTGCATGTGTGTTCTTTTCATAAACCACATGGATCCACTAGATGTCATTGCATGTGTGTTCTATTCATAAACCACATGGATCCATAAGATGTCATTGCATGTGTGTTCTATTCCTAAACCACATGGACCCACTAGATGCCATTGCATGTGTGTTCTTTTCATAAACGATATGGATCCACTAGATGTCATTGCATGTGTGTTATTTTCATAAAACCACATGTATCCACTAGATGCGATTGTATGTGTTTTTTTTCATAAACCACATGGATCCACTAGAGTTCATTGCATGTTCGTTCTATGCCTAAGCCATAAGGATCCACTAGATGCCATTGCATGTGTGTTCTTTTCATAAACCACATAGATCCACTAGATTCCATTGCATGTGTATTCTTTTCATAAACCACATGGATCCACTAGATGCCATTGCATGTGTGTTCTTTTCATAAACCACATTGATCCACTAGATTCCATTACATGTGTGTTCTTTTCCTAAACCACATGCATCCACTATTATCCATTGCATGTGTGTTCTAATCCTAAACCACATGGATCCACTAGATGCCATTAGATGTGTATTAGTTTCATAAACCACATGGATCCACTAGATGTCATTGCATGTGTGTTCTTTTCATAAACCACATGGATCCACTAGATGTTATTGCATGTGTGTTATTTTCATAAACCACATGGATCCACTAGAGTTCATGGCATGTGTGTTCTTTTCATAAACCACATGGATCCACTAGATGCCATTGCATGTGTGTTCTATTCCTAAACCACATGGATCCACTAGATGCCATTTGATGTGTGTTCTTTTCATAAACCACATGGATGCACTAGATGTCATTGCATGTGTGTTCTTTTCATAAACCACCTGGATCCACTTGATGCCATTGCATGTGTGTTCTTTTCATAAACCAAATAGATCCACTAGATTCCATTGCATGTGTGTTCTTTTCTTAAACCACATGTATCGACTAGCGTTCATTGCATGTGTGTTCTATGCCTAAACCACAAGAATCCAACAGATGCCATTGCATGTGTGTTATTTTCTTAGAACATATGGATCCACTAGATGCCATTGCATGTGTGTTCTTTTAATAAACCACATGGATCCACTAGAGTTCACTGCATGTGTGTTCTTTTCATAGACCACATGGATACATTAGAGTTCATTGCATGTGTGTTCTATTCATAAACCACATGGATCCACTAGATGCCATTGCATGTGTGTTCTTTTCATAAACCACATGGATCCACTAGAGTTCATTGGATGTGTGTTCTACTCCTAAACCACATGGATCCACTAGATTCCATTGCATGTGTGTTCTTTTCATAAACCACATTGATCTACCAGAGTTCATTGCATGTTTGTTATTTTCATAAACCACATGGATCCACTAGGTTTCATTGCATGTGTGTTCTATTCCTAAACCACATGGATACACTAGATGCCATTGCATATGTGTTCTTTTCATAAACCACAGGGATCCACTAGATGCCATTGCATGTGTGTTCTATTCCTAAACCACATGGATCCACTAGATGCCATATGAATTGTGTTATTTTCATAAACCACATGGATCCACTAGATGCCATTGCATGTGTGTTCTTTTCATAAACCACATGGATCCACTAGAGTTCATTGCATGTGTGTTCTTTTCATAAACCACATGGATCCACTAGATGCCATTGCATGTGTGTACTTTTCATAAACCACATGGATCCACTAGATGTCATTACATTGGTGTTCTACTCCTAAACGACATGGATCCACTAGATTACATTGCATCTGTGTTCTTTTCATAAACCACATGGATCCACTAGATGCCATTGCATGTGTGTTGTAATCCTAAACCACATGGATCCACTATATTCCATTGGATGTGTGTTCTTTTCATAAACAAGATGGATCCACAAGAGTTCATTGCATGTGTGTTCTATGCCTAAACCACATGGATCCACTAGATTCCATTGCATTTGTGTTCTTTTCATATATCACACGGATCCCTAGATGCCATTGCGTGTGTGTTCTTTGCCTAAACCACTTGGGTCCACTAGAGTTCATTGCATGTGTGTTTTATGCCTAAACCACATGCATACACTAGATTTCATTGCATGTGTGTTCTTTTCATTAACCACATGGATCCACTAGATGCCATTGCATATGTGTTCTTTTGAGAAACCACATGGATCCACTAGAGTTCATTGCATGTGTGTTCTTTTCATAAACCACATGGACCCACTAGAGTTCATTGCATGTGTGTTCTATGCCTAAACCACATGGATCCACTAGATGATGTTACATGTGTGTTCTTTTCATAAACCACATGGATCCACCGGAATTCATTGCATGTCTGTTATTTTCATAAACCACATGGATCCACTAGAGTTCTTTGCATGTGTGTTCTTTTCATAAACCACATGGATCCACTAGATGTCATTGCATGTGTGTTCTATTCATAAACCACATGGATCCATAAGATGTCATTGCATGTGTGTTCTATTCCTAAACCACATGGACCCACTAGATGCCATTGCATGTGTGTTCTTTTCATAAACGATATGGATCCACTAGATGTCATTGCATGTGTGTTATTTTCATAAAACCACATGTATCCACTAGATGCGATTGTATGTGTTTTTTTTCATAAACCACATGGATCCACTAGAGTTCATTGCATGTTCGTTCTATGCCTAAGCCATAAGGATCCACTAGATGCCATTGCATGTGTGTTCTTTTCATAAACCACATAGATCCACTAGATTCCATTGCATGTGTATTCTTTTCATAAACCACATGGATCCACTAGATGCCATTGCATGTGTGTTCTTTTCATAAACCCCATGGATCCACTAGATTCCATTGCATGTGTGTTCTTTTCCTAAACCACATGGATCCACTAGAGTTAATTGCATGTGTGTTCTTTTCAGAAACCACATGGATCCAGTAGATGCCATTGCATGTGTGTTATTTTCATAAACCACATGGATCCACTAGATGCCATTGCATGTGTGTTCTTTGCCTAAACCAAATGGATCCACTAGAGTTCATTGCATGTGTTTTCTATTCATAAACTACATGGATCCACTAGATGCCATTAAATGTGTGTTCTATTCCTAAACCACATGGATCCAATAAGTTCTATTGATCCACTAGATTCCATTAAATGCGTGTTCTATTCCTAAACCACATGGATCCAATAGGTTCCATTGCATGTGTGTTCTTTTCATAAACCGCATGGATCCACTAGATTTCATTGCATGTGTGTTCCTTTCATAATCCACATGGATCCACTAGATGCCATTGCTTGTGTGTTCTTTTGAGAAACCACATGGATCCACCAAAGTTCATTGCATGTGTGTTATTTTCATAAACCACATGGATCCACTAGATGCCATTGCATGTGTGTTCTTTTCATAAACCACATGGATCCACTAGAGTTCACTGCATGTGTGTTATTTTCAAAAACCACATGGATACACTAGAGTTTCGATATGGGGTGGCCCGATCTTCTTGGCAAGCTTTCGTCGATGGCGATGGTGGATGATAGATAAGTAGTGCGTAGCTATGATCTCTCCCGCTCGATCCCTGATGCCAATGCAACAACTCTCAAACCTTGTAGGATATTCACAACACCACAGTCTTGCGCCTTGCGTGACTACTTAACGGTAGTATGCAATCTACTAATTCCCAATGGAACAACAGATCACACTCAATTATAGTTGGTAGATTCGAACACAGGTTAATTCCAGAGGTTCTATGAAAGAAACAACTCCAAAATATTTTAACGTGGTCTAAAACCTAACTTGTGACGGCTACGGAGGTTTATATGAGGGCTGGGGCGTCCTCCCCTCTAAACGGGCCTAAAAACATCCATATCTTGGCCCAAACTGACTCGGTTCGACTCAAACCGATACATACCGACCCATATATGGATTCGGCCTTATTGGCACGCAGTCCAAACGTCGTGGGACACCTCAAACATGTAAATCTTGGTGCGCCATCTCTCTCTCTCTCTTGCTCATATGTGATTTCCTCATTGCCTCCTAGTGCGCATGCCTCCCGCTCCTCCCTCGCGCACTTGTTGATATTGGAAATCAGCGCTTATCCTTCTTGCTGCAACTCTCCTCCTCCTCGCGCAACACTCGTGTTATCAATAAACCTGATCATACAAAGATGCATAGACTTAGGTAGTATAAAGTTCTCATTAAGTAAAACATTAGGTTCAATTAGTAATGAATTCACCTGATAGTCATTATTGATCTGACTCAATATTTCCTTCCAGTTCAGGCAGTCAGAATCATCATAATCCCTGTATATATCCTCATCATCCTCCCTTTCTTCATGAAAAGCCGTCCTCGGCTTTAGGTAAGCTGAAAGTGGGTGAAACAAAAAGAACAACGTGTACGCAAAGTATATGTATATATAACATGTTGTATTATTGTTGTTCACATGAAAAGTATGTCTAGTATACATCAAGCAACTTAAATTGCAGGTATAAGTGAAGTACAAAGAATCATGATCATGGTGAAAAACAACTAAATAGATAGTCTTGTTCTTCAATATTAAATTCAGTTTTCTCAAAGAATATCTATGATCAAATTTGTGAACAAGATCAAACCAATTCAATATGTGTGAAAACCAAATTGATTCATGCCATGCTTCAACTGCGCTACTCTGATTATTATTAACATGATCATGTTGTCCAGTATGTAAAATGCAACTCAATTTGCAAATATAAGTGAAGTATAAAGCATTAGCACAACCAGACAACGAATTTTGGGACAAACACAACGAATATGAAAACTTGGGTTCTATTCTAGCAAGATTACAACGATCCAACAAAGGTAAAATTACTGGTGTTGGATGCATTATATCAACTAGATCTGACTTTAGTTTCATATTATCACAAATTTTAGCATATATCCCACAACACAAAGTCGTCGACACACAACATGTATGGCTGAAAACAGCATGTTTCAGTTCAGCGATTCTATCACAAGTAATGGATATGTGATCCACAAGAAAATTTTCATGCATGCTATATTCACCAATCAGATTGAAAGTGAAACAAGGAGAATATGTGCTAGAATTCAGAAATGAAATTTCAGAAATCTTATCCACAACACTACTCATATTCATAGGTTCATTTAGCATGATGGAATACACAATATCAGTAGGAAGTATTCAAGCAAGTATTTCCTTATGTGTAATCAGTACCACATGATCAAAATTCGAATTTGGTAAACTATCACATGGTGCTGTAACATTAGTGAAAGGCAAGTCACAAGGAGGCTTCAGTAAAGGAATAAACTCACAATATGTTGCACATGTTGGCTGAATCTCCGAAATAGTACCAATGTCATCAACAATCTTCTCAGCTGTAGTAGGCACTACGACATCCTCCTCAAGTGACAATACCAGATCTTGTGATGTAGGTTGTAAAATAGGCGGCTCCCTTTCTTTAAAAGCAACCTGCACATCACAAGATACAACACTAGGAGTAGACATGATTATGTTAGTAGACAACTCACATGTCTCATTAGTGTCCACTCTCAAAATTTCTGGAATAGGCCATTTGTAGTTGTTCGAAAACATAGAATGTAGAAATTGCTTGAAATCTTCTCAAAGGAGTTTTTTACCCATGACACCATACACAATCCTTGCATCCTTCCACCAACGAGCTACCTCTTCATCCACACGTCGGTGAGCAAGAATGTATTCTATATGACCATTAAACTTGCTATCGAAAGTACGACATCTCGCAAAACCAAATCCCATATCAATTTCCCAAATCTGATATTCTGCGGGTGTGGCGGAACTTTCCAATCGCCACTTGATTGTAGTTGGATCATATGCCATGCCAACCACAATAGCTAAGTAGTCATGGTAAACATCATCTTATTTCTGCATCACATCAACACTAGTAGAAGTCATGATTAGTACATTAGTGCAAAAACACAAAATATTTTTGGTGGCACACTCACAACTCACTCAAAAACTAACAAGAAAGCAGATCTTACCGTTCCAAAGTAAATAGTGATGCTTACCAATTCGAAATCAAAGACTGATGCACTGATGTGATGAAGTGAATACCAAAGGTATAGAGAACGATCGCAGGACACACAGGTTATTTATGGTGGAGTTGTAGGTATGGTATCATAACTACACCGCAAACAAGTCCTAGTGCTGATCGTATGACAAAGACCCACGGAAACATACACGGTGGAGATAAATGGGGCAATTGCAACTATGAAAAAGAGCTCAAAAATTGAGGTATGTCGGCGGAACGCTCGTGTTGCAATGCACAAGGAGAGACGCTAGCAATGTCTCAACGAAACAGGCACAAGATTGCTAAACTGAGCAGCCCGCAGAGCACTAAGCACGCTAGTCTCGTAGGATAGTTTTAGACACAAAGAAAGGCTTACTAAGGCTCATAAGGATAGGTACGCTATGTGGACTCAGTAAAAAAATAAACAAAAAAGAAAAATTGACCTGGGAAGTGGTCTCTGCCACGGCAAAAAAAAGGCCCGAAATCCTGCCGTGGCAGGATGTCGGCAGACACAAAAATTTCTCGTATGAGGGCAGACTTGTCTATGGTCAGGCGAGGGGTCCGATTTTTTTTTTGATTTTTTTCTTTCACGTACGACCACATAAGGGTCTGGGGTCAGGCGTGAGACAGCGAGCGGATTTTTTTACGTGCATCTCAGGTGGGACTCCAGCTAGGGATCCGCCTCACGTACGTCACGTATGAGTTGCCCTTTTTTTCTCTTTAGCGTGAAGGAACTCACGTACATGACATTGATCCGATCAAGACTCTTTTTTTCCTTTGAAACGGATCTACAACTCGAAAACTACCGAGATAAATAGATCTAGAAGATCGAAGACTGAAGAACGAGACGAACAATCTCAAGATCACGACGAACAGTCTAAAAATAGTCTAGGAACTTCGACAACGGATCAAAAACAGACAAAAATTAGACAAAAACTATAACTCAGATTTAGAAGAAAGGCTACACAAAAGAATTACGATCAACAACGAGAACTCACGAATAGTGCTATCTAGGCTATGGCAATGAACTATGAACCCTAATATTTTTGTATGGCTTTTTCTGTATAGGACAAAAACAACTAATCTATGAATGGATTTGTGGATGCATACCGAGGCAACACAGGAAATCTGATATCAAGATGATATGGGGTGGCCCGATCTTCTCAGCAAGCTTTTGTCGATGGCGATGGTGGATGATAGATAACTAGTGTGTAGCTATGATCTCTCCTGCTCGATCCCTGATGCCAATGCAATAGCTCTCGAACCTTGTAGGATATTCATAACACCACACTCTTGCGCATGCAGCCGTGACCACGAACGGTAGTATGCAATCTACTAATTCCTAATGGAACAATAGATCACACTCAATTATAGTTGGTAGATTCAAGCACAGGGTAATTCTAGAGGTTCTATGAAAGACATAACTCCAAAATATTTTAACGTGCTCTAAAACCTAACTTGTGACGGCTACGGAGGTTTATATGAGGGCTGGGGCGTCTTCCCTCTAAACGGGCCTAAAAACAGCCATATCTTGGCCCAAACTGACTCGGTTCGACTCAAACTGATACATACCGACCCATATATGGGTTCGGCCTTATTGGCACGCAGTCCAAACATCGTGGGACACCTCAAACATGTAATTCTTGGTGCGCCATCTCTCTCTCTTGCTCATATGTGATTTCCTCATTGCCTCCTAGTGCGCATGCCTCCCGCTCCTCCCTCGTGCACTTGTTGATATTGGAAATCAGCGCTTATCCTTCTTGCTGCAACTCTCCTCCTCCTCGCACAATGCTTGTGTTATCAATAAACCTGATCATACAAAGATGCATAGACTTAGGTAGTATAAAGTTCTCATTAAGTAAAACATCAGGTTCAATTAGGAATTAATTCACCTGATAGTCATTATTTATTTGACTCAATATTTCCTTCCAGTTCAGGAAGTTAGAATCATCATAATCCCTGTATATATACTCATCAATTTCATTGCATGTGTGTTCTATTCATAAACCACATGGATCCACTAGATGCCATTGCATGTGTGTTCTATTCCTAAACCACATAGATACACTAGATGCCATTGGATGTGTGTTCTTTTCATAAACCAAATGGATCCACTAGATGTCATTGCATGTGTGTTCTTTTCATAAACCACATGGATCTACTCTATGCCATTGCATGTGTGCTGTTTTCATAATCCACATGGATCCACTAGAGATCATTGCACGTGTGTTCTTTTCATAAACCACATGGATCCACTAGATGCCATTGCACGTGTGTTTATTCATAAACCACATGGATCCACTAGATGTCATTGCATGTGTGTTCTATTCATAAACCACATGCATCCACTAGATGCCATTGCATGTGTGTTCTTTTTATAAACCACATGGATCCACTATTATCCATTGCATGTATGTTCTAATCCTAAACCACATGGATCCACTAGATGCCATTGGATGTGTATTAGTTTCTTAAACCACATAGATCCACTAGATGTCATTGCATCTGTGTTCTTTTCATAAACCACATGGACCCACTAGAGTTCATTGCATGCGTGTTATATGCCTAAACCACATTGATCTACTAGATGCTGTTGCATGTGTGTTCTTTTCATAAACCACATGGATCCACTGGAGTTCATTGCACGTGTGTTATTTTCATAA
The DNA here is from genome assembly GCA_023614405.1 of Avena insularis. Lineage (NCBI taxonomy): Eukaryota > Viridiplantae > Streptophyta > Magnoliopsida > Poales > Poaceae > Avena > Avena insularis. Next base: position 190,196,138 of record CM042692.1, read on the forward strand.
ACCACATGGATCCACTAGAGTTCATTGCATGTGTGTTCTTTTCATAAACCACATGGATCCACTAGATGTCATTGCAAGTGTGTTCTTTTCAAAAACCACATGGATCCATAAGATGTCATTGCATGTGTGTTCTATTCCTAAACCACATGGATCCACTAGATGCCATTGCATGTGTGTTCTTTTCATAAACCACATGGATCCACTAGATTCCATTGCATGTGTGTTCTTTGCCTAAACCACATGGATCCACTAGAGTTCATTTCATGTGTGTTGTTTTCATAAACCACATGGATCCAGTAGATGACATTGCATGTGTGTTCTTTTCATAAACCACATGGACCCACTAGATGCCATTGCATGTGTGTTCTTTGCCTAAACCAAATGGATCCACTACAGTTCATTGCATGTGTTTTCTATTCATAAACTACATGGATCCACTAGATGCCATTAAATGTGTGTTCTATTCCTAAACCACATGGATCCAATAAGTTCCATTGATCCACTAGATGCCATTAAATGTGTGTTCTATTCCTAGACAACATGGATCCAATAGGTTCCATTGCATGTGTGTTCTTTTCATAAACCGCATGGATCCACTAGATTTCTTTGCATGTGTGTTCTTTTCATAATCCACATGGATCCACTAGAGTTCATTCCATGTGTGTTCTTTTGAGAAACCACAAGGATCCAGTAGAGTTCATGGCATGTGTGTTATTTTCATAAACCACATGGATCCACTAGATGCCATTGCATGTGTGTTCTTTTCATAAACCACATGGATCCACTAGAGTTCACTGCATGTGTGTTCTTTTCATAAACCACATGGATACACTAGAGTTCATTGCATGCGTGTTCTTTTCATAAACCACATGGATCCACTAGATGCCATTGCATGTGTGTTCTATTCCTAAACCACATGGATACACTAGATGCCATTGGATGTGTGTTCTTTTCGTAAACCACATGGATCCACTAGATGTCATTGCATGTGTGTTCTTTTCATAAACCACATGGATCCACTAGATGCCATTGCATGTGTGTTTATTCATAAACCACATGGATCCACTAGATGTCATTGCATGTGTGTTCTATTCATAAACCACATGCATCCACTAGATGCCATTACATGTGTGTTCTTTTTATAAACCACATGGATCCACTATTATCCATTGCATGTGTGTTCTAATCCAAAACCATATGGATCCACTAGATGCCATTGGATGTGTATTAGATTCATAGACCACGTGATCCACTAAATGTCATTGCATGTGTGTTCTTTTCATAAACCACATGGACCCACTAGAGCTCATTGCATTTGTGTTCTATGCCTAAACCAGATGGATCCACTAGATGATGTTGCATGTGTGTTCTTTTCGTAAACCACATGGATCCACTAGAGTTCATTGCATGTGTGTTATTTTCATAAACCACATGGATCCACTAGAGTTCATTGCATGTGTGTTCTTTTCATAAACCACATGGATCCACTAGATGTCATTGCATGTGTGTTCTTTTCATAAACCACATAGATCCACTAGATTCCATTGCATGTGCATTCTTTTCATAAACCACATGGATCCACTAGATGCCATTGCATGTGTGTTCGTTTCATACACCACATGGATCCACTAGATTCCATTGCTTGTGTGTTCTTTGCCTAAACCACATGGATCCACTAGAGTTCATTGCATGTGTGTTCTTTTCATAAACCACATGGATGCAGTAGATGCCATTGCATGTGTGTTCTTTTCATAAACCACATGGATCCACTAGATGCCATCGCATGTGTGTTCTTTGCCAAAACCAAATGGATCCACTAGAGTTCATTGCATGTGTTTTCTATTCATAAACTACATGGGTCCACTAGATGCCATTAAATGTGTGTTCTAGTCCTAAACCACATGGATCCAATAAGTTCCATGGATCCACTAGATGCCATTAAATGTGTGTTCTATTCCTAAACCACATGGATCCAATAGGTTCCATTGCATGTGTGTTATTTTCATAAACTGCATGGATCCACTAGATTTCATTGCATGTGTGTCCTTTTCATAATGCACATGGATCCACTAGATGCCATTGCATGTGTGTTCTTTTGAGAAACCACATGGATCCACTAGAGTTCATTGCATGTGTGATATTTTCATAAACCACATGGTTCCACTAGATGCCATTGCATGTGTGTTCTTTTCATAAACCACATGGATCCGCTAGAGTTCACTACATGTGTGTTCTTTTCATAAACCACATGGATACACTAGAGTTCACTACAAGTGTTTTCTATTCATAATCCACATGGATCCACTAGATGCCATTGCATGTGTGTTCTATTCCTAAACCACATGGATACACTAGATGCCATTGGATGTGTGTTCTTTTTGTAAACCACATGGATCCACTAGATATCATTGCATGTGTGTTATTTTCATAAACCACATGGATCTACTAGATGCCATTGCATGTGTGTCGTTTTCATAAACCACATGGATCTACTAGAGATCATTGCACGTGTGTTCTTTTTATAAACCACATGGATCCACTAGATGCCATTGCATGTGTGTTTATTCATAAACCACATGGATCCACTAGATGTCATTGCATGTGTGTTCTATTCATAAACCACATGCATCCACTAGATGCCATTGCATGTGTGTTCTTTTTATAAAGCACATGGATCCACTATTATCCATTGCATGTGTGTTCTAATCCTAAACCACATGGATCCACTAGATGCCATTGGATGTGTATTAGTTTCATAAACCACATGGATCCACTAGATGTCATTGCATGTGCATTCTTTTCATAAACCACATGGACCCACTAGAGTTCATTGCATGTGTGTTCTATGCCTAAACCACATGGCTCCACTAGATGCTATTGTATGTGTGTTCTTTTCGTAAACCACATGGATCCACTGGAGTACATTGCATGTGTGTTATTTTCATAAACCACAAGGATCCACTAGAGTTCATTGCATGTGTGTTCTTTTCATAAACCACCTGGATCCACTAGATGTCATTACATGTGTGTTCTTTTCATAAACCACATGGATCCAAAAGATGTCATTGCATGTCTGTTCTATTCCTAAACAACATGGATCCACTAGATGCCATTGCATGTGTGTTCTTTTACTAAACCACATGAATCCACAAGATGTCATTGCATGTGTGTTATTTTCATAAAACCACATGGATACACAAGATGCCATTGCATGTGTGTTCTTTTCATAAACCACATGGATCCACTAGAGTTCACTACATGTGTGTTCTTTTCATAAACCACATGGATACACTAGAGTTCATTGCATGCGTGTTCTATTCATAAACCACATGGATCCACTAGATGCCATTGCATGTGTGTTCTATTCCTAAACCACATGGATACACTAGATGCCATTGGATGTGTGTTCTTTTCGTAAACCACATGGATCCACTAGATGTCATTGCATGTGTGTTCTTTTCATAAACCACATGGATCTACTAGATGCCATTGCATGTTTGTTGTTTTCATAAACCACATGGATCCACTAGAGATCATGCACGTGTGTTCTTTTCATAAACCACATGGATCCACTAGATGCCATTGCATGTGTGTTTATTCATAAACCACATGGATCCACTAGATGTCATTGCATGTGTGTTCTATTCATAAACCACATGCATCCACTAGATGCCATTACATGTGTGTTCTTTTTATAAACCACATGGATCCACTATTATCCATTGCATGTGTGTTCTAATCCAAAACCATACGGATCCACTAGATGCCATTGGATGTGTATTAGATTCATAAACCACGTGATCCACTAAATGTCATTGCATGTGTGTTCTTTTCATAAACCACATGGACCCACTAGAGCTCATTGCATTTGTGTTCTATGCCTTAACCACATGGATCCACTAGATGATGTTGCATGTGTGTTCTTTTCATAAACCACATGGATCCACTAGAGTTCATTGCATGTGTGTTATTTTCATAAACCACATGGATCCACTAGAGTTCATTGCATGTGTGTTCTTTTCATAAACCACATGGATCCACTAGATGTCATTGCATGTGTGTTCTTTTCATAAACCATATAGATCCACTAGATTCCATTGCATGTGCATTCTTTTCATAAACCACATGGATCCACTAGATGCCATTGCATGTGTGTTCGTTTCATAAACCACATGGATCCACTAGATTCCATTGCATGTGTGTTCTTTGCCTAAACCACATGGATCCACTAGAGTTCATTGCATGTGTGTTCTTTTCATAAACCACATGGATGCAGTAGATGCCATTGCATGTGTGTTCTTTTCATAAACCACATGGATCCACTAGATGCCATCGCATGTGTGTTCTTTGCCAAAACCAAATGGATCCACTAGAGTTCATTGCATGTGTTTTCTATTCATAAACTACATGGGTCCACTAGATGCCATTAAATGTGTGTTCTATTCCTAAACCACATGGATGCAATAAGTTCCATGGATCCACTAGATGCCATTAAATGTGTGTTCTATTCCTAAACCACATGGATCCAATAGGTTCCATTGCATGTGTGTTATTTTCATAAACCGCATGGATCCACTAGATTTCATTGCATGTGTGTCCTTTTCATAATGCACATGGATCCACTAGATGCCATTGCATGTGTGTTCTTTTGAGAAACCACATGGATCCACTAGAGTTCATTGCATGTGTGATATTTTCATAAACCACATGGATCCACTAGATGCCATTGCATGTGTGTTCTTTTCATAAACCACATGGATCCACTAGAGTTCACTACATGTGTGTTCTTTTCATAAACCACATGGATACACTAGAGTTCACTACAAGTGTTTTCTATTCATAATCCACATGGATCCACTAGATGCCATTGCATGTGTGTTCTATTCCTAAACCACAAGGATACACTAGATGCCATTGGATGTGTGTTCTTTTTGTAAACCACATGGATCCACTATATATCATTGCATGTGTGTTATTTTCATAAACCACATGGATCTACTAGATGCCATTGCATGTGTGTCGTTTTCATAAACCACATGGATCTACTAGAGATCATTGCACGTGTGTTCTTTTCATATACCACATGGATCCACTAGATGCCATTGCATGTGTGTTTATTCATAAACCACATGGATCCACTAGATGTCATTGCATGTGTGCTCTATTCATAAACCACATGCATCCACTAGATGCCATTGCATGTGTGTTCTTTTTATAAAGCACATGGATCCACTATTATCCATTGCATGTGTGTTCTAATCCTAAACCACATGGATCCACTAGATGCCATTGGATGTGTATTAGTTTCATAAACCACATGGATCCACTAGATGTCATTGCATCTGCGTTCTTTTCATAAACCACATGGACCCACTAGAGTTCATTGCATGTGTGTTCTATGCCTAAACCACATGGCTCCACTAGATGCTATTGTATGTGTGTTCTTTTTGTAAACCACATGGATCCACTGGAGTTCATTGCATGTGTGTTATTTTCATAAACCACAAGGATCCACTAGAGTTCATTGCATGTGTGTTCTTTTCATAAACTACCTGGATCCACTAGATGTCATTACATGTGTGTTCTTTTCATAAACCACATGGATCCATAAGATGTCATTGCATGTCTGTTCTATTCCTAAACAACATGGATCCACTAGATGCCATTGCATGTGTGTTCTTTTCCTAAACCACATGAATCCACAAGATGTCATTGCATGTGTGTTATTTTCATAAAACCACATGGATACATGAGATGCCATTGCATGTGTGTTCTTTTCATAAACCACATGGATCCACTAGAGTTCATTGCATGTCCGTTCTATGCCTAAACCACAAGGATCCACTAGATGCCATTGCATGTGGGTTCTTTTCATAAACCACATAGATCCACTAGATTCCATTGCATATTTATTATTTTCATAAACCACATGGATCCACTAGATGCCATTGCATGTGTGTTATTTTCGTAAACCACATGGATCCACTAGATTCCATTGCATGTATGTTCTTTGCCTAAACCACATGGACCCACTAGAGTTCATTGCATGTGTGTTCTTTTCATAAACCACATGGATCCAGTAGATGGCATTGTATGTGTGTTCTTTTCATAAACCACATGGATACACTAGATTCCATTGCATGTGTGTTATTTGCCTAAACCAAATGGATCCACTAGAGTTCATTGCATGTGTTTTCTATTCATAAACTACATCGATCCACTAGATGCCGTTAAATGTGTGTTCTACTCCTAAACCACCTAGATCCGATAAGTTCCATTGATCCACTAGATGCCATTAAATGTGTGTTCTATTCCAAAACCACATGGATCCAATAGGTTCCATTGCATGTGTGTTCTTTTCATAAACCGCATGGATCCACTAGATTTCATTGCATGTGTGTTATTTTCATAATCCACATGGATCCACTAGATGCCATGGCATGTGTGTTCTTTTGCGAAACCACATTGATCCACTAGAGTTTATTGCATTTGTGTTATTTTCATAAACCACATGGATCCACTAGATGCCATTGCATATGTGTTCTTTTCATAAACCACATGGATCTACTAGAGTTCACTGCATGTGTGTTCTTTTCATAAACCACATGGATACACTAGAGTTCATTACATGTGTGTTCTAATCATAAACCACATGGATCCACTAGATTCCATTGCATGTGTGTTCTATTCCTAAACCATATGGATACACTAGATGCCATTGGATGTGTGTTCTTTTCGTAAACCACATGTATCCAATAGATGTCATTGCATGTGTGTTCTTTTCATAAATCACAAGGATCTACTAGATGCCATTGCATGTGTGTTGTTTTCATAAACCACATGGATCAACTAGAGGTCATTGCACGTGTGTTCTTTTCATAAACCTCATGGATCCACTAGATGCCATTGCATGTGTGTTTATTCATAAACCACATGGATCCACTAGATGTCATTGCATGTGTGTTCTTTTTGTAAACCACATGGATCCACTATTATCCATTGCATGTGTGTTCTAATCCTAAACCACATGGATCCACTAGATGCCATTGGATGTGTATTAGTTTCATAAACCACATGGATCCACTAGATGTCATTGCATGTGTGTTCTTTTTCTAAACCACATGGATCCACTAGTGTTCATGGCATGTGTGTTATTTTCATAAAACCCATGGATCCACTAGATGCCATTGCATGTGTGTTCTATTCCTAAACCACATGGATCCACTAGATGCCATTGGATGTGTGTTCTTTTCATAAACCACATGGATGCACTAGATGTCATTGGATGTGTGTTATTTTCATAAACCACATGGATCCACTAGATGCCATTGCATGTGTGTTCTTTTCATAAACCACATGGATCCACCAGATGCCATTGCATGCGTATTCTTTTCATAAACCACATGGACCCACTAGAGTTCATTGCATGTGTGTTCTATGCCTAAACCACAAGAATCCACTAGATGCCATTGCATGTGTGTTCTTTTCATAAAACACATGGATCCACTACATGTGTGTTCGTTACATAAACTACATGGATCCACTAGGGTTCATTCCATGTGTGTTCTATGCCTAAACCACAAGAATCCACTAGATGCCATTGCACGTGTGTTATTTTCTTAAACTACATGGATCCACTAGATGCCATTGCATGTGTGTTCTTTTCATAAACCACATGGATCCACTATAGTTCACTGCATGTGTGTTCTTTTCATAAACCACATGGATAAACTAGAGTTCATTACATGTGTGTTCTATTTATAAACCACATGGATCCACTAGATGCCACTGCATGTGTGTTCTTTTCATAAACCACATGGATCCCCTAGAGTTTATCGGATGTGTGTTTTATTCCTAAACCACATGGATCCACTAGATGCCATTGCATATGTTTTGTTTTCATAAACCACATGGATCCACTAGAGTTCATTGCATGTGTGTTCTTTTCATAAGACACATGGATCCACTAGAGTTCATTGCATGTGTGTTCTATTCCTAAACCACATGGATCCACTAGATGCCATTGCATGTGTGTTGTTTTCATAAACCACATGGATCCACTAGATGCCATTGCATGTGTGTTCTATTCCTAAAACAGATGGATCCACTAGATTCCATTGGATGTGTGTTATTTTCATGAACCACATGGATCCACTAGATGCCATTGCATGTGTGTTCTTTTCATAAACCACATGGATCCACTAGATGCCATTGCATGTGTGTTCTTTTCATAAACCACATGGATCCACTAGAGTTCATTGCATGTGTGTTCTTTTCATCAACCACATGGATCCATTAGATGCGATTGCATGTGTGTACTTTTCATAAACCACATGGATCCACTAGATGTCATTGCATTGGTGTTCTACACCTAAACGACATGGATCCACTAGATGACATTGCATGTGTTTTGTTTTCATAAACCACATGGATAAACTAGAGTTCATTGCATGTGTGTTCTATTCATAAACCACATGGATCCACTAGATGCCATTGCATGTGTGTTCTTTTCATAAACCACATGGATCCACTAGATGCCATTGCCTGTGTTTTGTTTTCATACACCACATGGATAAACTAGAGTTCATTGCATGTGTGTTCTATTCATAAACCACATGGATCCACTTGATGCCATTGAAGGTGTGTTCTTTTCATAAACCACATGGATCCACTAGAGTTCATCGGATGTGTGTTTTATTCCTAAACCACATGGATCCACTAGATGCCATTGCATGTGTTTTGTTTTCATAAACCACATGGATAAACTAGAGTTCATTGCATGTGTGTTCTATTCATAAACCACATGGATCCACTAGATGCCATTGCATTTGTATTATTTTCATAAACCACATGGATCCACTAGAGTTCATCAGATGTGTGTTTTATTCCTAAACCACATGGGTCCACTAGATGCCATTGCATGTGTTTTGTTTTCATAAACCACATGGGTCCACTATAGTTCATTGCATGTGTGTTCTTTACATAAGACACATGGATCCACTAGAGTTCATTGCATGTGTGTTCTATTCCTAGACCACATGGATCCACTAGATGCCATTGCATGTGTGTTGTTTTCATAAACCACATGGATCCACTAGATGCCATTGCATGTGTGTTCTATTTGTAAACCACATGGATCCACTAGATGCCATTGGATGTGTGTTATTTTCATAAACCACATGGATCCACTAGATGCCATTGCATGTGTGTTCTTTTCATAAACCACATGGATCCACTAGATGCCATTGCATGTGTCTTCTTTTTATAAACCACATGGATCCACTAGAGTTCATTGCATGTGTGTTCTTTTCATAAACCACATGGATCCAGTAGATGCTATTGCATGTGTGTACTTTTCATAAACCACATGGATCCACTAGATGTCATTACATTGGTGTTCTACTCCTAAATGACATGGATCCACTAGATGACATTGCATGTGTGCTATTTTCATAAACCACATGGATCCACTAGATGCCATTGCACGTGTGTTCTAATCCTAAACCACTTGGATCCACAAGATGCCATTGGATGTGTGTTCTTTTCATAAACGAAATGGATCCACAAGCGTTCATTGCATGTGTTGTCTATGCCTAAACCACATGGATCCACTAGATTACATTGCATGTGTTTTCTTTTAATAAATCACATGGATCCCTAGACGCCATTGCATGTGTGTTCTTTGCCTAAACCACATGGGTCCACTAGAGTTCATTGCATGTGTGTTCTATGCCTAAGTCACATGGATCCACTAGATTTCATTGCATGTGTGTTCTTTTCATAAACCACATGGATCCACTAGATGCCATTGCATGTGTGTTCTTTTGAGAAACCACATGGATCCACTAGAGTTTATTGCATGTGTGTTATTTTCATAAACCACATGGATCCACAAGATGCCATTGCATGTGTGTGCTTTTCATAAACTACATGGATCCACTAGAGTTCACTACATGTGTGTTCTTTTCATAATCCACATGGATACCCTAGAGTTCATTGCATTTGTGTTCTATTCATAAACCACATGGATCCACTAGATTCCATTGAATATGTGTTCTTTTCATAAACCACATGGATCCACTAGAGTTCATAGGATGTGTGTTCTATTCCTAAACCACATGGATCCACTAGATGCCATTGCATGTGTGTTCTTTTCATAAACCACATGGATCCACTAGAGTTCATTGCATGTGTTCCTCTAGTAGTGGAATCCTCCTAATCAGAAGACATCAAGTGTTGCACTATCAAGAAGTGTCCAAGATATGACGCAGACTTCATGAAGCAAGATGATATCTAGGGTCAATAGTCCTAAGATAGGATTCCCCTATATCGCGAGTATTTAACTCCTTGGTCCCTAGCGTTGACCATGATTGCTTGCTTAAGTGCATCCTGTGTTGTTTGATGTGTGTTGTATGCCGAGGACATTGCGATTCCCTCGCTCTCATCGCCTTGTTTGTATGTTCTGGTTTACTTTGACCTCTTTAAAAATGTGACTCGAGGAGCGGTAACCCACCTAGTAACTCAGGAAACCACTGTGTTAGCTGTCAGTAATGAGACCCAGGCTAACCTCGAGAGTATATGAGAGGAAAAGCATCGAAAGAACCAGGAGTTCAACATTGTCCAGACAGAACAACTCGAAGACTTCATCTCACCAGGATGGCATACCCCATCCAACTCACCTCTCAAGACTCGTCAATAGCACCACACTCCCTTGTTCATCAGTCTACTACAGCAAGAATCATGTTAAAGCCGGAAGTTGATCACCGAAGGATCCCCAATATCCACTAGAAACCACCTGATAAGTCAACCAAGACAAGAAGTGAAGACCTAACCACACTAACCTTTAGTATATTAGAGCTTCTGACTGCCTCAGGAGACTAATTAATCTAGTCGACCCTACCCAAACTAACAGAATGATCCTCCCTAGATGGTCAGAACCACCCCTGAAGTCAGATGATTAGGAAGCATGAAGACAACGAGTCCACTCCGCCATCAAGCATAAGCAACGCAAGAAATTCCAATGAAGACCACTTATCCGACGCTGATTTCTTCTACCCTGACTAACTACTAGCCAGAAGAGTCGTAAACCGCTAATCTACCTTGAGCTAACCCCTTAAAGGCTGTGTTAGGAAACCACCCCGCCAAGGTTGATAAAGTAGGGCATCGCTCGAAGACCTTAGCTCAAGATTCAAGTAAGATATATCCTTCCGCAAACAACAAGTCAGCCTTCCAAGACAGAAGATCCAAAACCCTTCCCGAAGAACCTTAGTGAAGCTCTAAGGTGGAAAGACTGCATCTTTCCACTCAATCTCTAGAGGACCGTCGGCCAGAAGATAATCCAGAAAAGATCCCCGGATCAGACCTGTTCTCGCCAAATAACAACTCACTAGTCGTCAGAGGAGAAACCAACGGAAGATCCTACAAAGCCCCTCTGTTGTTCCAGCTGAAGACCCACTGGAAGGGCTACAGGATCGCTAACCGCTCAGTTCCAATTGCTTAGAGGATTTGAGACTCCATCTGGCTAAGTACGAATAATTGTAGTATATAAGCCCCGTAGGACCTCCCTTCACGGACGTCTTTGAAAGATTCCAACTCTAGGAGAAAGAGTGACGACCGTCTTCAAAACATCCATCTGCGACTCCAAGAAGGAAGGATTACTTCCGCTCCAAGAAGGATTACTTACTGCGTCTTTCCCACCAAAATAGAGTAACCCTTCACTAGAAGCAAACCCAGGAGTATCGACCGTAAAATCTTTAGTTAGGATATGCTACGCCCCTAAAGAAGAGCCGTGGACCCTTGGAAAAAGGTACACCAAGCCGTAGATTCTATCCTCCGACGAGTACCCCGTGAAGTTCAACATCGAGATAGTCTGCCCAGTTTAAGCCCTCGAGATATAGAGTTTGGAAGGAAAAGAAAGTCATCCCTCGCACTCGGACTGGACTCTGCTCAACTCTTCGTGCATCCCGGAAGACTGAAGCTCAACTTCATCGACGTAGTAACCACTTCCAAGGACGGGTACCGTAAGATAGCACGCTTGAAACCAGTAGCCCTAACCTTGACTCAAAATCCCCTAACCCTACTCCCCTGAATCTCGGGATGAGATTCTTTTAAGAGGGAAGGTCTGTAACATCTCAATTTCCGTAACCCTGATTAGTTGTCCAGAATGCAAAAATCAGGGGGAACAAAAACTTTTTCTTGTTTGATGCTAAAGTATTTGCTTGTTGTTTGGATATGTTTATGCATATGAATGTGTATTAGATGATATACTCCTTACCTTAACACCAGTTGACAAAAGCTACTTCCCAAAACTGTCTTGGCTTAATTTCCATATTCTCAAATGTTCTGGCCTTTCAAAACATGAGCCAAGATGCGTGTGTAACCAAAACTAGTTTAGTAGCTTCCATTGGTAAAACTACGGGGAGCTATAATCTCCTTATGTTTTCTAGACAGAACCTTCAACTACTCCTACCTCTAGGATTCTCAAAACCTTGTATAAAACCTTTTAATTCTACTCTTGGTAGGGATACCAAGAACTCTTACCTTACTCAAACTCCATCCCCTCAAAAAAAATTCCCATCCTTAACCCCAAGCTAAGCTTGATGGTAACCCTAGTAGTAGTTGATTTGTTTGTAAGATGAGTTGCCTTGGTCTGCTGTTTGACTTGATTTCTTAGAAGTAGTTTGAGCCACTCTAGGAGCTCATCGTCTAGGATAAAGATACTTAAAATCCCAAAACCCTAAGCAACAATACAAGTTGGATCTGATCTCTAGCTACTAGGGATCATCTAAAACCCTTAACCAGATCAGCTCTGAAGTGATATAATTCTAGAAGCTTCCAAGTCAATGAAGACCAGTATCAAGCAAGGATCCTTCCTACTCAAGCTACACTTAAACATCATCCACTTGATGATGCTTTGGTACCTTGCAACCCATCAAAATCATCACCACACACATTCTAGTCAAAAACCCTAAGTCTGGAAACTGTTTCAACATCCCCTTTTTGGAAGTCTCCCTTTCTCAACCCTTGTGCATTTTTGGTAATGAACTTGAACCATATTGTTAACCATCCTAAGGACTACCAAGGCCCACTCTTTCCCTTGGTTAGATCATCCTCCAACCCACTTGTTCTTGATGGTTTTGCAGGCAAGAAATTAACTATTCTTGCAAATCTAGTCAACATGCCTACTTTGCCAAAAGCTCACACCATCATCCAACCTTCTATCGACCAACTCTTTGCATGGTTGTGTGCTACTAATATAGGTCTATCAATATCTAATTCACTTGTTCCAAGTGGATCCTTGTGCTTCTTAAACCCACAAGGTTTTGAAGGCTAGTTGATAATCTGCTTTGGCAGGCTTATTTTATTCAAAGTTTGAAATCAATCCTTGGTGAACTCAAGCAATATCAAGCTTAAACCTCTATACCATGTTTATGTACATCACTTGTTCTATCCATCCATCTATCCCATGCCCCAAGGGGATATCTGAGCTCCAAGATCCAACAAGGTTTTGGTGGCATGAAAACAATCTTACCCAAGATCCTTAAATCTCTAGTTTTCACCAAAATCAACTTGGGTTCTCGAATCCCAAGGTTGAAAATGCTTGTTACACCTTGTCTACATCATCTACCTTGATTATCAAGATTTACCAAATTTTATCCATAATTATTATTATCGTGGTGGTGGCACGACAGATGCCATGGATAGGCTAAAGATGGGGCCAATGAGTGCTAGGGGAATCCAGGGAGGGAGAGCGTGGTGATTCCACGCACGGAAGTTCTTGTATATTCTCAATCAATGGTGTTTTCAAGTACTCGTGAGGATCTGAGCAGGAAGGAGACAATGTCCTTTACTCCCTACCAACTAGCCCTAGAGTTCTACCTTAGACAGAGAGTGATTCCTCTATTTTCCGTCCCTCTCTACGGAGGCCCTGGTGCTCCTTATATAGGGGAGCCGGGGTTTAAATTCTAGGGCACAGGTGGCAGCATATTCTACGGATATGCTCCTTTCCTAAAGCAGATGCTTCTTTATTCTTCTTTAACGGCTCGTCCGGGCTTTGGACATAACCCGCAACATCATCCTTGTCTTTTGGCGTCACGGGCTACGTCATCCAGCTTTTTCCGCGTCACCTTGGTCGCCACCGACCCGCTGGTCCTCTCCTTTGCTTTACTTTGCACATGTTTCAGCTGATAAAGCCACCTTTTGACCAACGGGGGATTCCTTCTCTTTGAATCTAAGATAGTCCGGATAGCTTATAGCTAATCGGGCTTACCCATTTACCTACAAAACAGATAGACATGGCCGGCATAAATCTTATGCCGGCCGGACCATTGTCAGGGAAATGCCCTATGGGCCGGGCCACACCGTGATTCGGCCTGCCTTGAGGTGACCCGGTCAGCACTTTGCTTTGACCGTGCCGTACCCTGGCTAACTCGGCCTTTATACCTCGGTGTTCCTCTACCCGGGGGTATCCCCCCAACATTAGTCCCCAAGCTGGTGCGGTCTTAGCAACATTTAGTTGTTAAGGCCACAGTAGGTTCCCATGTCTAGATCTTTTGCTCCTTTGGCCGAGTTACCTCGTTGCCTGGAGTTTCTTTTCTTGTAACCCTTTCGCTCTTTCCGAGTCATTCCTCGTTGGCTTGGTATCTCGCTTGCTTATTCGGGTTGTTTTTCCTTCTCTCGTATGCTTCTCCACATCCTATGTGGATGGTAATCATCATTTGCCCCATTTTAAGGGCCATGCGCATTTACCGCGTCGGTTACTGTCGCTGTGTCAGGCATAACTGTTGTGAACGTCCCATCACTGCAGCGCCTCGTTAACCGTAATGCCATGTCCCATCATGGGATCATTTGCTCCCGTGGCTCCTCTTGTGGCCTTGTTCTGATTGGTTGCTTGGGCCGCATACATGATCGTTGCATGCGGCACGCCACCCGCAAAGGATCCCATGACACGTGCGTGGCACGGTTAAGTAGAGGGTGTAGTGCACTCCCAGGGGAAATTCCCCCATTCGCGCCGCGCTCCATTGCTCTCTCTTTCACTACGACTTCGCTGCCGCCGGTTTTCTTCTCCACGAGCGCCACTGCGACCGTGCTCCGGCAGTGTTTCACGCTTGCGCCACCGTTTCCCTTCTTTCGGCTACCATTATTCCGATTACCCTGTCAAAAGCTTCGATCTCACCATGACTGAGGCAGAGGCTTCGATTGTGTCGCAGCAGGAAGAAGGGACGGAGGGCCACGAGCGCGGATGCTGGGACGGCTCCACCATCCGAGAGGAGGACCTGGTTTGGCTCCATGCCTCCCGTCGCATCCCCGCCGGCATTGCCTGCCGCCTCCCCGCCGGTGAGATTACTCCCACCCCCAAATCTGGGGAATACGTGGTTTTCTTGTCACACTTCCAACGTGGCTTCGGCCTCCCCACCTCTGATTTCTTGTTCGATTTCATCTGCACCTACAAACTGCAACCGCATCATCTTCCTGCAAATGCAATCACCTCTCTGTCCTCCTTTGCTTCTGGCATCGAGGGGTACATTGGCCTCTGGCTAACCAAAGAACTTTGGATCAGGTTCTTTGGTCTGCGGAGGAACGTGGTTCCGGATAAGAAGGCTGTCCCAGAGGACAAGCACCTGACCCAATGCGGTGCCACCTCCATCTCTCCATGTAAACAGTCCGTCCCGGGTCACTGGGATGGAATCTTGCAAGGGCTGGGCCTAGACTTTCTTCTATGTCCGGAACACCACCAAGGAGGACCAGATCCGGCTGCTACCTTTCAGGCTCGGTCCTCCAGATGTCTCGCTTTGGGAAAGCATTCCCAAACACGCCACGGCTCTGGCGAATCAAGTGGCATGCCGGATCATGGAGCTGCTTAAGGAGCACCTCAGGGGGGACGATATTATGATTACTTTCATCGCAGCTGGGTCTCCCCCCTCTAGAAGCGAGCCCACAAGATCTGCTATCTTAGCGGTCCTCTTGACCCTCACCGGACCTCCTCCTTTGAGCTGGATAACTCGGTGGTTTACCACCGGGTTAAGTCCATATTTAACATGGAGAAGGAGTTCTTCGAGGCCTGGGAGTGGGGACTTGACCCCTTCACCCGTACCAACCCCCCTCCAAAGGTAAGTTACCCTTTTCTATTTTCCGAATCTTCAACGTATGTCGGTTTCCTTTGGTAACTTGGCCTCTATTCTTTCAGAAATTTCTCCAGCAACCATTGGAGGATGGCGAGGTACCGGTGAGTAAGTGGTTGGAGGACCGTCCCGAGGGAGACGAGGTGGAGACTGATTCGGAGGCCTTCTTGCCTGCCCCGGACATTGTCAAACGCAGTGCTGGTAAGGCCTCTTCTCTAAGGGACTGGCCAGACGATGATGATTCGGACATTGAAGTCGTTTAGGTACTTGATCCGGTTCTTATCTCTTATTTCCACCTAGCTTATGTTCGAATGTTCAGCTAACCCGGATGCTCGGGTCCATGAGGTTCCTCCGCTTGCCACCGGTGGCCCGGCCCCTTCCAAGAAGCGCGCAGCTACCCTGGCCGCAACTTCGGAGGTGCCGCCGCTCAAGAAGAGGCAAAAGAAGTCCAGAGTTAAACCCTCGACCAAGCCTGCCGCCAAGAGCATAGTCCAGAGGGCACCAAAACCTCGGGCTCCTCCTACCGTTGACGAGTAAGTCCTTTTAGCATTGCTACCTCGGATTCTTCTATTGCTTGCCTCAGTCTCTAGTTGGTTGAGTCTTTTTGACTTGCTGTCCTTCCTTTTTTCTAGAGCTCCTGTGGATATTTCCTAGAGCGGTTCCGACATAGCCTCCCCACTCTGGAGCGGTCCCTCTTCCCCCTGCAACAATGATCACCGTTCGCTTAGCCCTATTCAAGAGGGTTCTGCGGACGCGCCTGACCAGAGCCCACCTTGCCAAGAGGAGGGAAACGTCGGCACGGGGGGTAGTGGGCCAGATCTGGATACGACGATGCCGGATCTCTCCAGCTTCTCGGCCTCTGTGCCCAATGTTGAGGCGCCAGCTTCATTGGCGCCGCCCCTAGTACCCCCAGTACCAGCAACAGCACCAGCAACACCAGCAGCAACAGCAGCAATCGCAATAGCAGCAGTAACACCAGCACCAGCACCAACAGTGCTAGCAGCAACAACACCAGCACCAGCACCAGCAGCAACAACAACAACAACAACAGCAGCAACATCAGCAGCAACAGCCACAGCAAGAGCCTCCAAGCCTCCTAAGGGGAAAGCTCCTTCGACCCCCACCGGGTCTGGCCCTTCAATTACTGACTTCTTTCAACACACTCATCAACCCTATCCGGCAAAGCTAAGAAGACCTCCAGGTCAGCTTTGTCTGGGCCAGCTTCCGGATCAGAGGGCAGCAAACAGTTGGTTCTGCACACCAGCCCCACTGCGGCTCAATTCGCCAGGCGTGAGGCCCATGTGAAGGGCCTAGTGACGTGCCATTCTCCGAGCAGCGAGAGTTACAGTCGACTACTCCTTGAGTACGTGAAAAACTGGAACAATGCCGAATTAAATTCCCAAGACGATCTCCCGAAGGTTCAAATAGCCGAGTTCGGTAGGCAGATGAACTCCGCTACTAAGGTTATCTCTCTAGCTGGCCGGATGATGGAGGTGATCCTTTTTCTCTACTATTGGTGTTTTTCATAACTTATCATTTGTAGATATATCCCCTAGTCCCCGAGCCTCCGAGGGAATAACTTGTTATTCGGTCGGATGCTCCTTAGTTTTTGTTCATAATGTCATTAATTTGCAAGACTTTGGGTCGGGTCTAGTTCCTTTGGCGCGGATTATGTAGTCCTCAAATATTCACACACCTAGAGCCGAGTTAAGTTCCACTTGGCATGGATCTTGCAGATTTCGAATATCCACACACCTAGAGCCGGGTTAAGTCCCACTTGGCCTGGATCTTGTAGACTTCGAATATCCACACACCTAGAGCCGGGTTAAGTCCCACTTGGCCCGGATCTTGTAGACTTCGAATATCCACACACCTAGAGCCGGGTTAAGTTCCACTTGGCCCGGATCTTGTAGACTTCAAATATCCACACACACCTAGAGCCAGGTTAAGTCCCACTTGGCCCGGATCTTGTAGACTTCGAATTATTTCTACCTTGCATCTGAAGTTTTGTCTCTTTCCTGTTTCAGATTACCACTAACCGCCGAACTGCTGAGTTCCAGCGCCTCCTGGACTCCTACAAAGACATGCGTGGGCATTATGGTAAACTCCTGGAGGAGTACCAGAAGAGGGGTTAGTTTCCATTCCTCTTCCTTCCTTGT
Source organism: Avena insularis (assembly GCA_023614405.1). Lineage (NCBI taxonomy): Eukaryota > Viridiplantae > Streptophyta > Magnoliopsida > Poales > Poaceae > Avena > Avena insularis. The sequence continues at coordinate 190,214,418 of CM042692.1, forward strand.
TCATTCAAACTTCTTTAGAACTTATATGAATGTTTTGTCTGGATTACGCAGCCAAGGTTGAGGCTGAGATTATAATTATGAGGAAGAATCTTGCGGAGATCAAAGGTAAACTCATCCCCTTCACATGATCATTTACTTTCTGTGCTTTATCCGGTGGACACTCATATTTTGGGTCCTCCGGATCATGTTGCAGTTGTTCTTGACGACAGTGTCCCCATGCCTGAACTAATGACCCACTGCCTCGAACAAGCAGGGAAGTATGAAGCTGAACTGAAAAAGAAGGACGCTGAGATAGCTCGGCTCCAACAGCAGGACTCAGAGATTACTCGGCTGAATGCCAAAATCCAAAGGCTCAAGAACTCTCATCAGTCCGCGCTGGAGAAGGCCGATCAGGAGTTTGCCAAAGAGAAGGAGCATTTAATCACACAAATCTCTAAGGACAAGAGCCTACTAGAGGAAGCCGACGTCAAACTTACGTCGGCAACCACCGAGTACGAAAAAATCTAGGTCCACAATGCCAATGTTGATTCCGAGCTTCAGCGACTCCTCTTCCAAATTGCGTGTAAGTTCTCCGCTCTTGCTTGATCTGTTACTATTCAAATTTGGTCCATCCGCTCACTGTTTCTCCTCTCATCCTTAGGCAAATTTCCCGAGAGTGATACGTTCGCCGCCTCTGCCGTACGCCAATCCCGTGAGCAGCGTGGAGTTTCTATTGGCCCGGATGACGAACCAATCCCTTACACCATAGAAGATCTCCTGGCGAGTCTTACACCTCGTCTTGAGGTGGTAAAGAATTTTGGCGCGGATATTATCCCAGCTGCAACGCAGATGTTTGGCTGCCTCTGGCCCAGTGAGACCATTCCCAAGAAAACCTCGGCCTTCATAGCCAAACTCATGGAATGTGACACGCAACTGCACCTGTGGCGCGAATCTGTAGCACGGGCTGGAGCCGACATTGCTCTGAAGTTTGCGCTTTCATGGTATGAAGGGATTGACTTGACATTGCTCAGGCATATGCGCACCGGGTCTAAGTGGTGCGAGGATCCAGAGTGGATCATGTGTCGCCAGGCCTGTGCGAACAATCTCATCCAGTACTCCTTCTGCCATGCCTGGAACGAGGGGCCGAGCTTCCTTGATGTTGCTGATGATGAGATTGTCTCTGGAGCCGAAGAGGAAGGGAGCGAGAGCGAGGGCTCCGAGCTAGGCGACGAGGCCAAAGACCCGGAGGACAACAAAGTTGACCCGGAGGACGAACCAAAGCCAGCGCTCCTCCCGCACACTCCGGAGTACCTCCCTCCTCAACAGATGGTTCTTCTGCTGCTCCTCCCCCTTGAAAAACACTCATCATATTTATCAGATCCCCGGAATGCCGGGCGCAGATGTACTTAAATACCTTGGTTTGTTTGTGCTACCATTTTATGTTTTGAACTAAGTTTTTAATGCCGGATTATCATGGGCGAAGTCCCCGAGTTTCATTTTCTTGTTCCTCCAATTTTTGACTTGGCTCGCGTCTACCTTGATTCGGTTTTTTGACTTACGAGTCCGAGGTTCAAAAAATCGATTTAACAATACTTGAAACCTTGAGATTAGCTCAAAGTGATTCGGCATATTAGTGAAGAAAATAACCTAGGGTTAGCCAAAAAACCAATGTCGGACCACTTAAGTTCTTTCCCTTAGTTGTTTTTCATGTGCTTTGTCATTCCAAACTTGTTCTCTTGCTTGCTATGAAGCCAATTCTTGTTGGACAGCAGCAAGTCGAAGAGTTAGGTTTTTGGTGCTAACACATTACTAATCCAACTAAGACATAAGTTACTTAACCCAGCCGACACAAAAAATACGAAAACAAAAGACCAGTGCTATAGCAGTCCCCGAGTCTCTGCTCAGGGTGGCAAAGTTTTTATTGATAAGCTCACTGCCGACATACATACTGACATACGAGTAGTTCGGATACATCCACCTCTTAGGTATAGAAAGGACGCAGCAGTGCTACGTTCCATGGTCTTTTGGATTCCTCTCCGGACCTGTCCGCCTTGTTCTTTTGTTGGGGCTATGCATCAATAAGATAGTAGGAATCATTGCGCAAAGCTTTGCTCACAATGAAAGGTCCTTCCCATGGGGGGATAATTTGTGCATGCCAGCGGTGCGCTGTATTAGCCTCAACATTGAATCACCTTCCCGAAAAAATCGGGGTTTACTTTCCGGCTATGATAGCGTCAGAGATTTTGCTGGTATATGGCGGATCTGGACAAGGACAGTTCTCTCGCTTCTTCCAGTAGATCAACATCATTCTGCCGGGCTTCACGCACTTCGGCTTCTGTGTATTTGGTGACCCTAGGCGAATCATGCTCTATGTCGGCTGGTAATACAGCTTCTGCCCCATATACCAGAAAGAACGACGTATAGCCTGTTGATCAATTCAGAGTTGTTCTTAAACTCCATAGTACCACTGGTAGCTCTTCTATCCAGCACCGCGCTGATCTTTGCAGCGGCTCTATGAGCCGGTGTTTTATCCCGGACAGTACCAGTTCGTTGGATCTTTCCACTTGTCCGTTCGATGCGGGGTGGGCGACTGAAGCGACATCTAACCGGATCTTCTTTTCCTGGAAGAATCTCGCAAACGCTCCTTCAGCAAAATTCGTCCCATTATCAGTTATGATGCTATGGGGATAGCCGTACCTTAAGATTATATCCTTGAGGAATCTTACTACTATTGCCCCATCACATTTTCGAATCGGTTTTACTTCAATCCACTTGGTGAACTTGTCAACCATGACCAGAATATGGGTCATCCCTCCTTTGGCTGCCTTAAATGGTCCTACCATGTCTAGGCACCATACAACAAATGGCCACGTAATGGGGATAGTTTTCAGCTCTGACATTGGCAGGTGAGTTTTCGTGGCGTATCTTTGACAACCATTGAATTTTATTACCAAGTCCTCTGCTTGCTCCAAAGCACTAGGCCAATAAAACCCATGCCGGAAAGCCTTTGCCACTAAGGCCCTTGAGGAGGCATGGTGGCCACATTCCCCTTGGTGAATATCTCGAAGTATGTCGAGTCCTTCCTCTGGATCAACACACCTTTGTAGTACTGCTGACACACTACTCTTGTATAATTCGGCGTTGATTATGGTATAGGCCTTTGCCCTTCTCTGAATTTTCCTTGAATTATTTCATCATCTGGCAGGATTCCCTCTTTCAGGAAATCAAAAATTGACTTGGCCCAAGATGGTATAGGTCGGACGGGAAATGGTTCCTCATCCACTTCCATTGCATCCACCGACATAACTCCTGCCTGATCAAGCTGAACAGTCCTCGGGTTTGCTGAAGCAGTCCCCAGGTTTGCGGAGGTGCTTCCCCATTATATCTCCATAGGTGCAGCTCCTGATCCGGTGAGCGTCGGGATATAAATTGAATCTAATTCGGGTGGCGGTGTGATAGACGGTTTTCTCAAGTGCTCCAAAGCTACATTCGGCGGAATGGGTTGCCGGGATGAGCCCAGCTTGGACAGTGTATCTGCTGCCTCGTTTTCGCTCCGAGGTACGTGATGGAACTCACACCCTTCGAAAAACCCGCTTATCTTCTGGACATGGAACCTATACAAGGCCATGTTAGCATCCAAGGCATCCCATTTCCAGATACTTGCTGTACCACCAAATCCGAATCTCCAAAGCATTGTATCCGACGTATCCCCACTTCCTTGGCCACTTTGAGACCGTGTAACAGTGTTTCGTATTCCGCCACATTATTTGAGGCACTGAAATGGATTTGTAGGACGTACTTCAGTTGATCCTTCTTGGGCGAGGTAAGCACTATTCCAGCGCCTAATCCATCTTACAGTTTTGATCCATCGAAGTGCATTTGCCAATAATTGGAGTCTGGCAGGGGTGGCTCGTATTGCATTTCAGCCCAGTCCACAAAGAAATCCACCACAGCTTGTGACTTGATCGCATCTCTTCTGTCGAACTGTGGCGCGTATGGAGCTAATTTGATATCCCACTTTGCTATTCTGCCGCTTGCGCCCTTGTTACTCATGATCTCTGAAATAGGCGCCTCACATATCACCTTGATGGGATGTTCCTCGAAATAGTGCTTGAGCTTCTTGGCCGACATATATACGCCATACGCCATCTTCTGATAATGAGGATAGTTCTTTTTTGATGCTGACAATACTTCGCTCAGATAATACACAGGCCTTTGCACCGACTTTCCTTCCTCTTCGCGCTCCACTATGATCACTGCACTTACGACTCGGTTGGTCGCGGCCACGTAAAGCAACATTGGTTCCTTAGGTAGTGGTGCCGCTAGGATTGGCGGGGTAGATAGCATTTTTTTCAATTCTCGAAAAGCAAGATCCGTCTATGGTGTCCATGTAAACTTATCTGCCTTTTTCATTAGCTGATAGAGGGGCAAGGCCTTCTCTCCCAGCCGGCATACGAACCGACCTAACGATGCCAGGCAACCAGTGAACTTCTGGACATCGTTAAGACACTTTGGCAACTCCATTCTTTCTATGGCCCGGATTTTCGTCGGGTTAGCTTCAATACCGCGGCTAGATACCAAGAAACCGAGTAACTTCCCAGCGGGTACGCTGAATGTGCATTTCTCCGGGTTCAGTTTCATTCGGAACCTTCTTAAGTTCGCGAATGTTTGCCGGATATCCTCAAGGAGCGTATTGCTTTCCTTGGTTTTGATCACCACATCATCCACATACACCTGCACATTCCGACCTATTTGGTCATGCATGCATTTTTGCATACATCGTTGGTACGTTGCTCCTGCATTACGTAATCCAAACGGCATAGTTCGATAGCAATAAGCCCCGTATGGGGTAATGAACGCAGTCTTTATTTGATCATGCGGATTCAGGGGTATCTGATGGAAACCAGAATACGCGTCAATGAATGACAGTAGCTCACATCCGGTAGTTGAGTCTGACCTGATCTGTTCTAGGGAGCGGAAATGGATCTTTTGGACACACCTTATTCAGGTTCGTGTAGTCAATACACATGCGCCATACCACTGCCACGTTCGAATCATCTTTCTTTTTCTCCACCAGCACTGGATTAGAGAGCCAATCCGGATGGAGTACCTCCATGATAAATCTGGCTGCTAGTAATCTTGCTATCTCATCTCCAATAACTTTTCTTCTGTCTTCTGCGAAACGTCTGAGAGGCTGCTTTACTAGCTTAGCCCCGGGTCTTACATTCAATGAGTGCTCAGCCAAATCCCTCGGTACACCTTCCAGATCTTGCATAGACCAAGAAAAGATATCCCGATTCTCACGGAGGAAGTTGACGAGCTCGCTTTCCTATTTGCTGCTTAACCCGGCACCTATGGTGACGGTGTGCTCTAGGAACAGGTCATCAACTGGCACTTTCTTCGTGTCCTTAGTTGCTTGGAACGATACGCTCCCGTGCGGGCTGGTCAGGGCCGACATATGTTGTTGCGCGGACTGAGCCAATGCCGCCACCTCTAGTATGTTCCTTTTCTCTTGAGCTATCACGAGTGACTCGGCTAAATTAGATCCGACTGATGCGCACTCGATCGAACGCCGGAAGTCCCCTGATATAGTTATCACGCCCCTTGGTCCAGGCAACTTCATCTTAAGGTAACTGACGTGGGTTGTTGCCATGAATTTGTTCAGCGCTGGCCTGCCGAGTAACGCGTGATAGGCGCTTTCCAGATTTACTACCTCGAATTCCAAGTTCTCAGTGCAATAGTTGTCTCTTGTGCCGAATAACACGTCAACTCGGACCTTAACAATTGGTTCACAAGAAATACCTGGCACAATACCGTGAGAAGTGGTCCTTGTCGCTTGTAGCATATTCTCTGTTATCCCCAACTTGTGCATGGTATCCTTGTACATAATGTTGATACTGCTGCCATTGTCAATCAACACCTTGGAAAACCTCACGTTGAGATTCGGTCCGATGAACGTCGGATCCAAGACTAGAGCGTAGGTTCCTGGGCTTGGAATGATTTTTGGGTGATCCTTGACACTCCATGTGATCTCTTGATCTGCCCAAGGCATATATCTTGGCACAGCCGGCATTACTACGTTCACCTCCATATGCCGGCGCTGTAAGCTTTTCCGGTCATTCTCTTCCGTGGTGAACACGCAATAGCTCTGATGATGCTCCCTGTACTCATTTCGTCCCTCATTCTCTTTGTAACCTTGTCCTTGTTGCTGGTTATTGCCAACTTGATGTACAGCGTCCCTTCTTTCTGGATTTTCATATCTCAGCGGAGGTGGTGGCAGCATCAGTTGCTGTCCATTTCCCCTGTTAGTAACGGTGGCCAGGATGTTACGTTTCTAGGTGCTTCGTTCTGAGGTGCCTGAGCATTCACCGAACTCCCCTGTTCCAATTTCCTCATCCATTCACACTGCCGGGTCGTATGATTCGTTGGACTGTTCGTACTTGGCGTATGAAACTTGCCAGGTTGATCTAGCATAGATTCGAATGTATACCTTGGCCTATCCTTTCGTTCCTGCCATTGCTTTTTCTGCTCCGGGGTCCAAGGCTTTCTCCCTTCGCTTTTTTTGCTGCCAGTTTTGCCCTCCAGATTTCTAGCGTTGGCTTGCTCCGGCATTGGGATGATCCTGGTCCAGTGCTGCAACCTGCTGCGAGTTATACCGATAATCCGGACGCTTGTCCCTTCTTTTTCCTCGGAAATCATTCCTCCTTGATGACCCGGAGATATCTCGGTTGTAATATTCCTCATTTGCTTCGCTAGACATTATCCAGGGTTGAGTTGGATCTCCCAAGGCATATGAATCTGCAATCCAGATCATCTCAGCCAAGGTAGTTGGCATATCTCGCTGTAACCTTTGCCACAACATACTTCCATATCTGCATGCCTAAGCGAACCATCCAATTGCTTGTGATTCAATCACCCCTTTGCACGAGTTTCGCACATTGCACCATCCAGTCAGGAAATCTCTATCCGGCTCATTAGGTCTCTGCCGACATAATGCAAGGGTCTGTGGTCTGTTGGGTCTCTCGTAAATGCTTGAGAAATTGCTAACGAACAGCTCCTGGAAATCCAACAAGCAGTTACCACTACCTGGTGGAAAATTGTTCAACCAAACTCGCGCTGGTCCTTCCAACATCTGTGGTACGTATCTCACCGCCCATCTCAAATTTCCTGTCACGATCTTGACTTCTGTGGCATAGTCAATCAACAAATCCTCTGGTCTGGTACTTCCGTCATATGTTCGGGTTCCCGTAGCCAGCTGGAAGTTCGGCACTGGTGGCTCATTCATGATCCGGGGCCCGAAACATGCTGGACCCGGTGGACCTTCTAACTCGATTTGCTCAGACCTATAAATCCTATCCAACTTCAACCTCGCATCATCTGGCTGCAAGTTCCTGCTTCCCAACCGTGATCCAATTACGTGGTGATCTGGTCTGGGGTATCCATCATTGACCATAGCCGAATAACCATCATTGTATCTTTCCTAATCCGGATGCGCATGATGCTCTTGTGCCGCATGTCCTACACTTCCTCCTTGCCGAGGTACATGATGTTGCGTCTAGGGTACATTTTGCCCCACTCCCACAGGATCGCGCTGTCCGGCATTGCCGTTGGCAGCATTTCTTTGACCGGCATTGCCTTGGTCATGGTTACCCCGGGCAGCCACACCCCGGCTGGTACTGTGGCGGTCCTCATCAACTTGTACTGCTTTACCTTTTCCAGCCCTAACCGGGTCATAAGGGACCATTTGCTTATTTCTTCTCCTGGATTCCACCACCTCTTCTCTCCTGGGATCGTGACCCGGAGACGGCGCGACTCCTCTGGATTTCGCCGGGTTATTTCTGGCCGATTGTACCACCTGTGAGGCCCCTGGTGGTGCCGGGTTAGCTTTTTTTATTTCTTCATTTTGTTGGAATGTGACCCTCAACAAGTGATTCACTCTCTCTTGCTACCTCTGTCGAGCCTCACCGGTCAAGCCTTCTAACTCGGATGCGGCCGCGTTTGCTGCTCTGAGGTTCTTTGCCGGGGTACTATATCGATCCAACCCTCCTATCACTATCATAGCTGTCTGACCCGGCCTAGGATCGTACTCCTTGTCAATCTCGGTGATCAGGTTCCTACCCCGGATTTTCACTCCATCGATACAATTTGCCTTAGCATACTCTCTCAAGGTGATGCTCAGCGACTGATGCAGCTTTGCTACCTTCTTCGCTCCGGCTAACATTTTCCACCTAGTTTCCTCTAACTCAACTTGCGCCTGAGCCGGATCTACCACAGGTGCTATTGGTGTTGCTAAGCTATCTATCGCTTCCTAGAGCACATTCTCTAGCTTCTCTAGTAGAGGAAACCTAGACCTGGTCTGTTTGGGTGTTACCTCTGGCTCTGGCGCCGGATCTTTGCTCGGTCCCGCATATGGCACGGTCATCAGGACTTCAACGCTGCTAGTGGGGTGAGCGATACGCATTCCACGAGCGGCGCTGAGAGATGGTTCACCTCCTTCGATGACGTGCCGCGGGTGAACGCAGGACTCATCCACCCCGACATAGATCTTGTGCGCGCCAAGCTTAAGGAAGACACCATTGCATGGTGGAGGGTGCCTGCTGAAGCTTCCCGTGTTGTCACTGACGTAGTCCAGCGCTCCAAAGTGCTGAACCAAGCCTGAGACGATACGCTCGCCGGTGCTTGAGAAGTTCCCCGTCTAGATTTTCACCCCTACTAGCACCGATAGCCCCACGGTGGGCGCCAACTGTCGTGGTGGTGACACGGCAGATGCCATGTATAGGCTAAAGATGGGGCTAATGAGTGCTAGGCGAATCCAGGGAGGGAGAGCATGGTGATTCCACGCACGGAAGTTCTTGTATATTCTCAACCAATGGTGTTTTCAAGTACTCATGAGGATCTGAGCAGGAAGGAGACAATGTCTTTTACTCCCTACCAATTAGCCCTAGAGTTCTACCTTAGATAGAGAGTGATTCCTCTATTTGTCGTCCCTCTCTACGGAGGCCCTGGTGCTCCTTATATAGGGGAGCTCGGGTTACAATTCTAGGGCAAAGGTGGCAGCATATTCTACGAATATGCTCCTTTCCTAAAGCAGATGCTTCTTTATTCTTCTTTAATGGCTCATCCGGGCTTTGGATGTAACCCGCAGCATCATCCTTGTCTTTTGGCGTCACGGCTACATCATTCGTCTTTGCCCGCGTCACCTTGGTCGCCACCGACCCGCTGGTCCTCTCCTTTGCTTTACTTTGCACATGTTTCAGCTGATAAAGCCACCTTTTGACCAGCGGGGGATTCCTTCTCTTTGAAGCTAAGATAGTCCGGATAGCATATAGTTAATCCGTCTTACCAATTTACCTACAAACCAGATAGACATGGCTGGCATAAATCTTATGTCGGCCGGACCATTGCCAGGGAAATGCCCCATGGGCCGGGTCACATCGTGATTCGGCCTGCCTTGAGGTGACCCAGTCAGCACTTTGCTTTGACCGCGCCATACCCCGGATAACTCGGCCTTTATACCCCGGCATTGCTCTACCCGGGGGTATCCCCCCAACAATTATGGCTCCAAATCTAATTAATCTCTTTAATAGACCAAATCTCCAAAAACTTCTTCCATAAAGGAAAGTTTGGTTTTTGCCAAAACACTTCCCCAACTTTTGGCTCAATTGAGGTCCACATATCATACCACATCTTCCCACTTCAAAAATAAAAATTTTTGAAGACTGTCATTATTTCTTTTTGCCTATTTTCTTAAATGGCAGAAATGGAATAATAATGGTTTTAAATACTTTTATCCTTCAATAAATCTTGGGAAAATTCCCCTAAGTGTGTATTCACATTTGGGACCATCACACATCAAAAACTCAACTGGTCCAATGTAAAAATATCAAATGAGCTTCTAGAAACTACTTCTGCACTTTTTGAATAAAGGAATCTTCGGAAAAATACCAATAAATTCCTAGAGCTATGTCTTGACCTCATCTACCTATCAGTACCATCTCCCCACTATGTCCACTACAAATTTAGGAACTTCCTTCACACGCCTCCAAGTGATCATATTTGCCAAATCAATCAAGCATTGATCCAAAACCACCTCAAACCCCATGGAGACTTGCTCTCCACTTCTCCATAGTACCCAGCCCTCTCTCATGTCGACCACCATTGTAGCATGATCATTGTAGCCCTCCCTTTTGGATTTTGTGCTTGGAAGAAGGAGAGGAGAAGATCTTGTCATTAATGGGTATCTTCCCATATCTCATAAACAGCAGCCACCCTCTCCCCTCTCCACTTATCTGATGTGTACCTGCACCCACTGCCGTTCCCTACCCCACCTGGCACCTGCCCATGGCTAGCCCTAAGCCCCCCCTCTCTCTCTTTTTCTTTCCTATGCCCGAGGCTAGAGAGAGAGTGGTCTAATCACTCCCCCTGTACCTTGCAGCCTGGCAGGCGCCTCTCACACCTCCCCACTCCCTCTCCACGAGCTCCCACCGCCCCATCAGACCAATGCCTGAGCTCCACCCCTCCCCCAAGCTTTCCATTGGCTATGTCCACCATGGACCTCACCCTTCTGTTTATAAGGCCAGAGGCCACCCCGCGCCTCCCCCTGCCCCTCATTCCACTCCTCTCGCTCCCACTTACCACCCCAGAGCTCCCCATCCTCTCCCCTGCCCTGTCCTGCCCGAGAGAAGGAGAGAAAGAGCTCTATGCCCCTCCTCGAAAATGAGCTAAGCTCTCTCTCCTCATCTCCTCCCTGCTGCATGTCACTCTGTGGTGATCCCCTCCTCCTCCTCTATCTGACCGTACCTTTATTTTTGCCCAGGACCACCTCTACCGGCTGCGCCGGCAAGCTCCAACGAAGCCACTTTCGGCCACCACCGCGTGAGCCACCTCCGGGCATCGAAGCCCACCCTATCGTCCCTCGCTCGACAGCGCATGAAGCACCACGCCGTTCCGCCCCCTCCGTGTCGCCTTCCTTCCCGGCGGTGAGCCTCCCGGCGCGTTCCGAAGCGCGCGCGAACCGCCTGCAGGCGCGGGATCCCCCTGGTGCCGAAACCGCCGCTCCCGCCCATCACCGGGATCGCCGTCGTGCCCTGCTTCTCCGCTGCCGCTTCCCGGCCACCAAAACACCCCAGGTAAGCCTCCCTGTTATCCACCGGAGCCCCCTAGGGTTTCCTTCCTACGCCGCGAGTCGAAGAAGGAAGACGACATGGGGTCGTCGATCTTAACTTGATTCGACGATCCCCAGCGTCCCGTACCCCGTCGGTCACCACACTGGCTGATCGACGGGCCCCACCATGGCCCGTTTAAAAATCTCTTCCCGTGCCTGGTGCAGCCCGGGTGGGCCGAATTCCCCCTCCGCGGCCCAGTACGCCCCTAGATATGGCCCTTTTTCCAATTAGAGTTTATTCTTTCTCTAGATCTGTTAACACGCCTGTTAGGATTAAATAAAAACAAAAATGATAAATGAAACCAAATGCCCAGATCTAAAATTTCTAATGTTAATGAATGTTTTCTTCAACATGCAGTACAAGAAGTTGACCATAATATTGTGTAGATTAATTATAGTAAATTAACTATCTAGATGGGTCCTTTTTAGAAAAAATCCTTTCAGAGAGTTTGGTAAACCCAAATGGAGTGAATCAAGTTTCCTCTGGTAGATATTCATTAGACCAAGCCATGAAATTTGACCCCTTGCAAATTTGAGCCTTGGTTTATCTGTAGCAAAAATCACAAAATCTATCCAGATCTGCCTTTAGAAAATTCCCTCGGTCAAACCAAGGATGGTATTGACGCCATTCAAATTCCCAAAGAAGTGGTCCCTCATTATCTATCTGAAACCAGGAGATGAGGACTTATTAATCCTCTGTTCAATTCTAGTGAATTAAATACCTCTGCATGTTGTCTAATCACTAGATAAATCACTAAAGTAACTCTGCAACTCCAAATAGGTTGATTCCAATTTCTACAGAGAGGTATTCTAAATTCCTACCATGTTCCCTTGGAATCAACTCAAAATCTTTTGTAGTTTTAATTTGGTGAAAAAGACAATAACCCCACAGAACTGCCTTTGGGAATTTCCTGAGGGCATTCTGTTAACTATTTGGGAGTGATTCCAACTCTCAACTAATCATTACATCAAACTCTACCTGACCATCTAAGGAATTAATTTTTGGAGCTCCAGAACTTTTCAGGTGAATTATTTCCTAAAACTAGAGCTTTTTATCACTAGAATATTCTTAAGAAATTAAAGAAAAGTGATAAAACCTTGAAACCACTTTTGTTGGTATTGTTTTGTCAAAACCTATCAGATGGTATTAGGGTTGCACTTTGACACCATACTTACCCAGGTCTTGGTCCCAACCCTTCATTAGTGGTTTTGACCCTTTTCCTGAATAACGGATATCCCACTACTACAAATAGGGTTTTTGCAATGGTTCTAAACCCAACCAGTCAAAACCTACTAAATATTATTATTGTATTGTACACTTTCTTGCTGTGTGAATGTCCACTTGTATGCCTTGTCGTGATGGTGGTCTTGCTTGTTTGCATGTATACTCGATGACGACAATAGTTGCGCTTGTATTGACACCGAGAAGAAGAGATCTTATTATAATTGGTTTTGGTATTCTTGGTTATCTAAAGAAGAAGTCCAGGGACATATTGCCATATTGCTGATCATCAGGCAAGCCACCTTCTTGCTCATAAGCCTTGTCCTATTGTTTTACTTATGCATGTTTTATCTACTGTTTATCTAAACTGCATTGTTTACTATATGTTGATGTATATATGGTAGTGGTTCGACTCCTCTAAACTACTACACTTTTTTACTATCAAGTACAGCCCCCTTGATGATACCTACTTGTCCGTAGTGAAATAGATGGTGTATTACACCATACCCCTTTTGGAGACCCTGATTCAGCCAAAGCAAAGCTAAAGGATGGGAAGACCCCGGAAAAAGTTTTACCAAATGTTTTATGATAAAACCTTGGTGAGGTGGGACCTCCCAAGAGATGTTGAGAAAGAAAAAGGTTTTGTTTTAAAAAATGTTGAATGAAAGCTAGAGGAAAAAGGTTTACAAAAACGCACCCGGTTCTTTGCAGTTTAGCTATAACAACTTAACCATGTGCAACCACACTACTCTGGAATGGGACAGGGCTAGATTTGATGTTTGTTTATTCTGGTATAAGCTGCCTCGCAACGACTACAGGGGATAAAAATCCCTGGAGGGTGGGCCTTCTCTGGCTGAGTCCATGTAAAACATCGACCGGGAGAAGGAACGAAGGGTCTGCGGGCCTCCACGCGTTACTATGAGCCCCTCATTGAAAGCGCACACTTGGGAAGTGTAAAATGCGCTCCGGTTGGTCCTCGGTACCCGACGTCCTGGTGTTGAGAGGAACAACACTCATAGGGTGGGCACTTATATTGGAGTGGGCATCCGGAGAGTCTTGATCGGTTACTCGACCCACGATCGGTGTAGATCAGGGTAGGGTACCCGGATAGTGTGGGTAAAGTGTACAACCTTTGTAGAGTGTAAATCTATTCGAATAGCCATGTCTGTGGTTATGGACAGGTTGGACAAACTTCTGTAGAGCAGTGCTGGTTTTGTTTTCAAAAAGGATTTTGGAAACGAAATGGCTTTGGAAATGTTTCGACCATGGGATGGTGGTAAAGGAGAAAGGTTTTGACCATGGGATGGTCGGAAGGAGGAGAAAGGAGTTTGGTCGTGGGACGACCTGAAGACGGGAACAAATGGGTGACCCAGTCCTAATGTTTTCCAAAACTTTTCAAAAAGGTTTCCAAAATGTTTACAAAGGTTTTCAACAAAGATATGTAGATGCTATATCTACAAGAGAAACTAATTGAGAAAAGAACCTCTCTTGGAGCCCTCCTACTACCACAGCCATAATGCATATCCTCTTGTTATTACTGTTATCTTAAGGTGGTTTGCGAGTACATTCAAAGTACTTACTGGCATTGTCCCTGGCTATTAACTTGGTCAGATGTCAAGAAGAAGGTGACGTTGACGACTATGCGAGCTAGGACATTCTCCCAGTCAGTTGCCTATAGGTTAAGGCATGGCTCGGGCTCTATGCTTAATGAAGTTCCGCTGATGTTGATCGATGTAGCCTTACTAGCAAATAAGGTATGTCATGTATTCGTTATGTATTGGATGTTTACTTTGATACTTGTCGGCTATGTGCCACGACTAACTGATCATGGGATCGTGGTTGTATGCATAACAGGGATTCTCGGAGGATTAATCCGGGGGCCCCACAGACTTGGTATCAGAGCCATCCTACCTGTAGGAGAACCTTAGTTAGCATGATCGTTAGACAGGAACCTTATTTTGAAAACCCGGCTTTCGAAAACTAGTTTCCCAATGAGTTTCAAAAAGTTTTGGATACCCTAGAGTTCACTGCATGTGTGTTCTTTTCATAATCCACATGGATACCCTAGAGTTCATTGCATGTGTGTTCTATTCATAAACCACATGGATCCACTAGATGCCATTGAATGTTTGTTCTTTTCATAAACCACATGGATCCACTAGAGTTCATCGGATGTGTGTTCTATTCCTAAACCACATGGTGCACTAGATACCATTGAATGTGTGTTCTTTTCATAAACCACATGGATCCACTAGAGTTCATTGCATGTGTGTTCTTTTCATAAACCACATGGATCCACTATAGTTCATTGCATGTGTGTTCTATTCCTAAACCACATGGATCCACTAGATGCTATTGCATGTGTGTTCTTTTCATAAACCACATGGATCCACTATATGCCATTGCATGTGTGTTCTATTCCTAAACCACATGGATCCACTAGATGTCATTGGATGTGTGTTATTGTCATAAACCACATGGATCCACTAGAGTTCATCATATGTGTGTTTTATTCCTGAACCACATGGATCCACTAGATGCCATTGCATGTGTTTTCTTTTCATAAAACACATGGATCCACTAGAGTTCATTGCATGTGTGTTCTTTTCATAAGACACATGTATCCACTAGAGTTCATTGCATGTGTGTTCTATTCCTAAACCACATGGATCCACTAGATGCCATTGCATGTGTCTTCTTTTCATAAACCACATGGATCCACTAGATGCGATTGCATGTGTGTTCTATTCCTAAACCACATGGATCCACTAGATGCCATTGGATGTGTGTTATTTTCATAAACCACATGGATCCACTAGATTCCATTGCATGTGTGTTCTTTTCATAAACCACATGGATCCACTAGATACCATAGCATGTGTGTTCTTTTCATAAACCACATGGATCCACTAGAGTTCATTGCATGTGTGTTATTTTCATAAACCACATGGATCCACTAAATGCTATTGCATGTGTGTACTTTTCATAAACCACATGTATCCACTAGATGTTATTGCATTGGTGTTCTACTCCTAAGCGACATGGATCCACTAGATGACATTGCATTTGTGTTCTTTTCATAAACCACATGGATCCACTAGATGCCACTACACGTGTGTTCTAATCCTAAACCACATGGATCCACTAGATGTCATTGGATCTGTGTTCTTTTCATAAACCAAATGGATCCACAAGCATTCATTGCATGTGTGTTCTATGCCTAAACCACATCCACCACTAGATTCCATTGCATCTATGTTCTTTTCATAAATCACATGGATCCCTAGATGCCATTGCATGTGTGTTCTTTGCCTTAACCACATGGGTCCACTATAGTTCATTGCATGTGTGTTCTATGCCTAAGCCACATGGATCCACGAGATTTCATTGCATGTGTGTTCTTTTCATAAACCACATGGATCCACTAGATGCCATTGCATGTGTGTTCTTTTGAGAAACCACATGGATCCACTACAGTTCATTTCATGTGTGTTATTTTCATAAACCACATGGATCCGCTAGATGCCATTGCATGTGTGTCCTTTTCATAAACCACATGGATCCACTAGAGTTCACTGCATGTGTGTTCTTTTAATAAACCACATGGATACACTAGAGTTCATTGCATGTGTGTTCTATTCATAGACCACATGGATCCACTAGATGCCATTGAATGTGTGTTCTTTTCATAAACCACATGGATCCACTAGAGTTCATCGGATGTTTGTTCTATTCCTAAACCACATGGATCCACTAGATGCCATTGCATGTGTGTTCTTTTCATAAAACACATGGATCCACTAGATGTAAGTGCATGTGTGTTCTATTCCTAAACCACATGGTTCCACTAGATGTCATTGCATGTGTGTTATTTTCATAAAACCACATGGATCCACTAGAGTTCATTGCATGTGTGTTCTTTTCATAAACCACATGGATCCACTATAGTTCATTGCATGTGTGTTCTATTCCTAAACCACATGGATCCACTAGATGCCATTGCATGTGTGTTATTTTCATAAACCACATGGATCCACTAGATGCCATTGCATGTGTGTTCTATTCCTAAACAACATGGATCCACTAGATGCCATTGGATGTGTGTTATTTTCATAAACCACATGGAACACATGTGGTTTAGGCATAGAACACACATGCAATGAACGCTTTGGATCCATTTGGGTCCACTAGAGTTCATTGCATGTGTGTTCTATGCCTAAGACACATGGATCCACTAGATTTTATTGCATGTGTGTTCTTTTCATAAACCAGATGGATCCACTAGATGCCATTGCATGTGTGTTATTTTGAGAAACCACATGGATCCACTAGAGTTCATTGCATTTGTGTTCTATGCCTAAACCACATGGATCCACTAGATGTCGCTGCATGTGTGTTCTTTTCATAAACCACATGGATCAACTGGAGTTCATTGCATGTGTGTTATTTTCATAAACCACATGGATCCACTAGAGATCATTGAATGTGTGTTCTTTTCATAAACCACATGGATCCACTAGATGTCATTGCATGTGTGTTCTTTTCATAAACAACATGGATCCACAAGATGTCATTGCATGTGTGTTCTATTCCTAAACAACATGGATCCAGTAGATGTGATTACATGTGTGTTATTTTCATAAAACCACATGGATCCACTAGATGCCATTGCATGTGTGTTATTCTCATAAAACCACATGGATCCACTAGATGCCATTGCATGTGTGTTATTTTCATAAACCAAATGGATCCAACGCGTTCATTGCATGTGTGTTGTATGCCTAAACCACATGGATCCACTAGAATTCATTGCATGTGTGTTCTATGCCTAAGCCACATAGATCCACTAGATTTCATTGCATGTATGTTCTTTTCACAAACCACATGGATCCACTAGATGCCATTGCATGTTTGTTCTTTTGATAAACAACATGGATCCACTAGAGTTCATGGCATGTGTGTTATTTTCATAAACCACATGGATCCACTAGAGTTCATTGCATGTGTGTTCTATGCCTAAACCACATGGATCCACTAGATGTCATTGCATGTGTGTTCTTTTCATAAACCAGATGGATCCACTAGATGCCATTGCATGTGTGTTCTTTTCATAAACCACATAGATCCACGAGATTCCATTGCATTTGTGTTCTTTTCATGAATCACATGGATCCACTAGATGTCATTGCATGTGTGTTCTTTTCATAAACCAAATGGATCCACAAGCATTCATTGCATGTGTGTTCTATGCCTAAACCACATCGATCCACTAGAGTTCATTGCATGCGTGTTCTTTTCATAAACCACATAGATCTAGTAGAGTTCATGGCATGTGTGTTCTTTTCATAAACCACATGGATCCACTAGACACCATTGCATGTGTGTTTATTCATAAACCACATGGATCCACCAGATGTCATTACATGTGTGTTCTTTTAATAAACCACATGGATCCATTAGATGTCATTGCACGTGTGTTCTTTTCATAAACCAGATGGATCCACTATAATCCATTGCATGTGTGTTATAATCCTAAACCACATGGATCCACTACATTCCATTTCATGTGTGTTCTTTTCATAAATCACATGGATCCCTAGATGCCATTGCATGTGTGTTCTTTTCCTTAACCACATGGGTCCACTATAGTTCATTGCATGTGTGTTCTATGCCTAAGCCACATGGATCCACTAGATTTCATTGCATGTGTGTTCTTTTCATAAACCACATGGATCCACTAGATTCCATTACATGTGTGTTCTTTTGAGAAACCACATGGATCCACTAGAGTTCATTTCATGTGTGTTATTTTCATAAACCACATGGATCCACTAGATGACATTGCATGTGTGTCCTTTTCATAAACCACACGGATCCACTAGAGTTCACTGCATGTGTGTTCTTTTAATAAACCACATGGATACACTAGAGTTCATTGCATGTGTGTTCTATTCATAGACCACATGGATCCACTAGATGCAATTGAATGTGTGTTCTTTTCATAAACCACATGGATCCACTAGAGTTCATCGGATGTGTGTTCTATTCCTAAACCACATGGATCCACTAGATGCCATTGCATGTGTGTTCTTTTCATAAAACACATGGATCCACTAGATGTAAGTGCATGTGTATTCTATTCCTAAACCACATGGTTCCACTAGATGTCATTGCATGTGTGTTATTTTCATAAAACCACATGGATCCACTAGAGTTCATTGCATGTGTGTTCTTTTCATAAACCACATGGATCCACTATAGTTCATTGCATGTGTGTTCTATTCCTAAACCACATGGATCCACTAGATGCCATTGCATGTGTGTTATTTTCATAAACCACATGGATCCACTAGATGCCATTGCATGTGTGTTCTATTCCTAAACAACATGGATCCACTAGATGCCATTGGATGTGTGTTATTTTCATAAACCACATGGATCCACTAGATGCCATTGCATGTGTGTTCTTTTCATAAACCACATGGATCCACTAGATGCCATTGCATGTGTGTTCTTTTCATAAACCACATGGATCCACTAGAGTTCATTGCATGTGTGTTATTTTCGTAAACCACATGGATCCACTAGATTCCATTGCATGCGTGTACTTTTCATAAACCACATGGATCCCCTAGATGTTATTGCATTGGTGTCCTACTCCTAAACGACATGGATCCACTAGATGCCATTTCCTATGTGTTCTTTTCATAAACCACATGGATCCACTAGATGCCATTGCATGTGTGTTCTAATCCTAAACCACATGAATCCACTAGATGCCATTGGATGTGTGTTATTTTCATAAACCAAATGGATCCAAAGTGTTCATTGCATGTGTGTTCTATGCCTAAACCACATGGATCCACTAGATTCCATTGCATGTGTGTTCTTTTCATAAATCACATGGATCCCTAGATGCCATTGCATGTGTGTTCTTTGCCTAACCCACATGGGTCCACTAGAGTTCATTGCATGTGTGTTCTATGCCTAAGCCACATGGATCCACTAGATTTCATTGCATGTGTGTTCTTTTCATAAACCAGATGGATCCACTAGATGCCATTGCATGTGTGTTCTTTTGAGAAACCACATGGATCCACTAGAGTTCATTGCATGTGTGTTCTTTTCATAAACCACATGGATCCACTAGAGTTCATTGCATCTGTGTTCTATGCCTAAACCACATGGACCCACTAGATGTTGTTGCATGTGTGTTCTTTTCATAAACCACATGGATCAACTGGAGTTCATTGCATGTGTGTTATTTTCATAAACCACATGGATCCACTAGAGATCATTGAATGTGTGTTCTTTTCATAAACCACATCGATCCACTAGATGTCATTGCATGTGTGTTCTTTTGATAAACCACATGTATCCACAGATGTCATTGCATGTGTGTTCTATTCCTAAACAACATGGATCCAGTAGATGTCATTACATGTGTGTTATTTTCAGAAAACCACATGCATCAACTAGGTGCCATTGCATGTGTGTTCTTCTCCTAAACCACATGGATCCACTAGAGTTCATTGCTTGTGTGTTCGATGCCTAAATCATAAGGATCCACTAGATGCCATTGCATGTGTGTTCTTTTCATAAACCACATAGATCTACTAGATTCCATTGCATTTGTGTTCTTTTCATAAACCACATGGATCCACTAGATGCCATTGCATGTGTGTTCTTTTCATAAACCACATGGATCCACTAGATTCCATCGCATGTGTGTTATTTGCCTAAACCACATGGATCCACTAGATACCATTGCATGTGTGTTCTTTTCATAAACCACATGGATCCACTAGATGCCATTGCATGTGTGTTCTATTCCTAAACCACATGGATCCACTAGATTCCATTGGATGTGTGTTATTTTCATAAACCACATGGATCCACTAGATGCCATTGCATGTGTGTTCTTTTCATAAACCACATGGATCCACTAGATGCCATTGCATGTGTGTTCTTTTCATAAACCACATGGATCCACTAGAGTTCATTTAATGTGTGTTCTTTTCATAAACCACATGGATCCACTAGATTCCATTGCATTTTTGTACTTTTCATAAACCACATGGATCCACTAGATGTCATTGCATTGGTGTTCTACTCCTAAACGACATGGATCCACTAGATGACATTGCCTGTGTGTTCTTTTCATAAACCACATGTATCCACTAGATGCCATTGCATGTGTGTTCTAATCCTAAACCACATGGATCCACTAGATGCCATTGGATATGTGTTATTTTCATAAACCAAATGGATCCAAAGCGTTCATTGCATGTGTGTTCTATGCCTAGACCACATGGATCCACTAGAATCCATTGCATGTGTGTTCTTTTCATAAATCACATGGATCCCTAGATGCCATTGCATGTGTGTTCTATGCCTAAACGCCACATGGATCCAGTAGATTTCATTGCATGTGTGTTCTTTCACAAACCACATGGATCCACTAGATGCATTGCATGTGTGTTCTTTTGAGAAACCACATGGATCCACTAGAGTTCATTGCATGTGTGTTATTTTCATAAACCACATGGATCCACTAGTGTTCATTGCATGTGTGTTCTATGCCTAAACCACATGGATCCACTAGATGTCGTTGCATGTGTGTTCTTTTCATAACCCACATGGATCAGCTGGAGTTCATTGCATGTGTGTTATTTTCATAAACCACATGGATCCACTAGAGATCATTGAATGTGTGTTCTTTTCATAAACCACATCGATCCACTAGATGTCATTGAATGTGTGTTCTTTTCATAAACCACATGGATCCACAAGATGTCATTGCATGTGTGTTATTTTCATAAAACCACATGGATCCACTAGATGCCATTGCATGTGTGTTCTTCTCATAAACCACATGGATCCACTAGAGTCCATTGCATGTGTGTTCTATGCCTAAATCATAAGGATCCACTAGATGCCATTGCATGTGTGTTCTTTTTAGAAACCACATAGATCCATGAGATTCCATTGCATTTGTGTTCTTTTCATAAATCACATGGATCCACTAGATGCCATTGCATGTGTGTTCTTTTCATAAACCACATGGATCCACTAGATGCCATTGCATGTGTGTTCTATTCCTAAACCACATGGATCCACTAGATGACATTGGATGTGTGTTATTTTCATAAACCACATGGATCCACTAGATGTCATTGCATGTGCGTTGTTTTCATAAACCACATGGATCTACTAGATGTTTTTGCATGTGTGTTCTTTTCATAAACCACATGGATCCACTAGAGTTCATTGCATGTGTGTTCTTTTCATAAACCACATGGATCCACTAGATTCCATTACATGTCCGTTTATACATAAACCACATGTATCCACTAGTGTTCATTGCATGTGTGTTCTATTCCTAAACCACATGGATCCACTAGATGCCATTGCATGTGTGTTCTTTTCATAAACCACATGGATCCACTAGATGCCATTGCATGTGCGTTCTTTTCATAAACCACATAGATCCACTAGATTCCATTGCATTTGTGTTCTTTTCAAAAACCACATGGATCCACTAGATGCCATTACATGTGTGTTCTTTTCATAAACCACATGGATCCACTAGATTCCATTGCATGTGTGTTCTTTGCCTAAACCACATGTATCCCCTAGAGTTTATTGCATGTGTGTTCTTTTCATAAACCACATGGATCCAGTAGATGCCATTGCATGTGTGTTATTTTCATAAACCACATGGATCCACTAGATGCCATTGCATGTGTGTTCTTTTCCTAAACCACATGGATCCACTAGAGTTCATTGCATGTGTGTTCTATTCATAAACTACATGGATCCACTAGATGCAATTAAATGTGTGTTCCATTCCTAAACCACAAGGATCCAATAAGTTCCATTGATCCATTAGATTCCATTAAATGTGTGTTCTATTCCTAAACGACATGGATCCAATAGGTTCAATTGCATGTGTGTTATTTTCATAAACCACATGGATCCACTAGAGTTCATTGCATGTGTGTTCTTTTCATAATCCACATGGCCCCAATAGAGTTCGTTGCATGCGTGTTCTTTTCTTAAACCACATGGATCCACTAGAGTTCATTGCATGTGTGTTATTTTCATAAACCACATGGATCCACTAGATTCCATTGCATGTCTGTTCTTTTCATAAACCGCATGTATCCACCAGAGTTCATTGCATGTGTGTTCTATTCCTAAACCACATGGATCCACTAGATGCCATTGCATGTGTGTTCTTTTCATAAACCACATGGATCCACTAGATGCCATTGCATGTGTGTTCTATTCCTAAACCACATGGATCCACTAGATGACATTGGATGTGTGTTATTTTCATAAACCACATGGATCCACTAGATGTCATTGCATGTGTGTTGTTTTCATAAACCACATGGATCTACTAGATGTTATTGCATGTGTGTTGTTTTCATAAACCACATGGATCCACTAGAGTTCATTGCATGTGTGTTCTTTTCATAAACCACATGGATCCACTAGATGCCATTGCATGTGTGTTTATTCATAAACCACATGGACCCACTAGATGTCATTGCATGTGTGTTCTATTCCTAAACCACATCCATCCACTAGATGCCATTGCATGTGTGTTCTTTTTATAAACCACATGGATCCACTATTATCCATTGCATGTGTGTTCTAATCCTAAACCACATGTATCCACTAGATGCCATTGGATGTGTATTCTTTTCATAAACCACATGGATTGTGTCAACACCCGAATTTTTAATCCTAGATGCTTGTTATGCCATACATCGCAATCCCAGGATTACCATTTTTGCGAGACATAACAAATTGTACATCACAGTACATCATCCATTACAAACCATAATAAGGTATTACACAAATAAAGGATCTCATGATCCAGTCTGAATACAAACAAGCAGCAGAATAATAAGCATAGCAGTAGGCTCCATCTTCAGTTGCACAGGCAATGCTGACGATGGGAGATGATCCTAGTTGTCGTAGCCGTCCTGCTGTCCTTCCTATTGGTAGTCCTCATAGTCTGGCAACGGGAATAGCGAGGTACAAAGCCATGAGTACTCTTTAAGTACTCGCAAACTATCACTAACAAGTAAGATGAGTCCTAAGATCAAAGTTTATTTGCAAAAAGCCAGATTTATATAAACTGAGTTCAGAAGTAAAGAAAACAAAGTAAAGGTTCTAAATCACTTTAAGTTGGGAACATAATTTTCATATTCACGACCCTATTGTGGTCAAGTAAAAATCATAGTTCATTTCACAAGTCCTATTGAAAACATCTGACGACAGAACAGTATGGCCACTCCAACTATCCATGACCGCGGACGCGGCTATTCGAATAGTTTGACACTCTGCAGAGGTGGTACACTTTCACCACAAAATTCGATACATCCGTCAGTGATAACCCTGAATCATCATACTTAGTATGTGGATAATCAATCATAACCTTTCCTTTACACACTCTAGTATAAGCACCTCCCCTATGAGCTTGGCCTCCCAGCCATGGCCATCTGCCATCCTGGGCACTGCATAGGTGGACATCATCAAGAGGTAGCCTCAGCTCAAACATCCTCCATGAGGGAACCCATACTAATGCATATAAACTTCCGGCTAAGCCTTACCCAATTCAGGTATTGTGGTTGTACGATAAAATTGGAATTTTATCGCATCCAAACCCAACCATCAACACATGTCAAAACATCTCAATAGAATGACTCATCATTCCAAGGTTTTCATAATCGTTTTCACCAAGTATTCACATCTAAAGTGATCAAGTTTTATGCTTAGCACTAGCCACTAAGTTAAGAGTGTTCACTAATGAGGGATGCTAATCTCAATCTCATGCCATAGAATGACATCTAGTATAGACCTAGTTTTATACTCTTTATGTTATCTATACTACTTTTCAAAATCTCACAAAGCATTACTAAAAGTAAAGAAACTTTGGTAAAGTAAAAAGAGTAAAACTTGCAAGTAAAACTTGGGATGGGTATAAATCAAAATGTATAACCAAGCATGCCTAATGCATCTTGCTTAGGTCATCTTGTATAATTCTAGCTTGCTAATAATAGCTTGCATAGATCTAGCTTGCCTTGATTGGTGCAGTGATTGAAGTTTTCTTAGTCTTCTTCGGGGTAGAACTCCTCCTCCTCGTATCCTTGGTCGACACTATCGTCTATAAAGGAATACGGGGTACACAATCACCAAACAATAGTTAACTAGTCTATTTAGCACTCTAAGGTTCACACTTGATGATCTAGCATCATCACAATCATCACATGCAATAAAGAACTAGTTTTATTTGAGAAAAGTAATTTCTACTCATTGAAATTAATTAAGATTTAATATTCTCCAATTAAAATATGGGATCATGTGGACACATGTCATCACCACATATTCTAATACATGGGAATGTGATTTAAACGGTTGGTCACATTTTATAAAGTTTAAGAATATTATTTAATAGATTTAAAGTGACTAGAAATGCCCTAATAGCATTCTTTTGGTACAAGTCCAAAGTCACTGCATGCAAACCTAAATATTATTACATATTCAGATAGGTATTATCAAATGTGATTTTTGAGAGTTGGAATCAACTCAAAAGCTATTATGGTTGATTTTT
Source organism: Avena insularis (assembly GCA_023614405.1). NCBI lineage: Eukaryota > Viridiplantae > Streptophyta > Magnoliopsida > Poales > Poaceae > Avena > Avena insularis. The sequence continues at coordinate 190,239,411 of CM042692.1, forward strand.
GAAAAATGTTTGAAGTTGCAAAAGTCTCTGTATATTATTTTTGCTATAGATTAACTCTAACTCCAAATGATTTAAATCCAATGGGCTTGGATAGATATTTTAATTATCTTTCTAACCAAATTTGAATCATGCAATTTGGTTAAGTGAATCTCTCTGAATGGATTTTTGAATAAGTGGACAGAATAGGATTTCAATTAAATTGGAAAATCCATATTTGAATTTCGAACTGGCGGGAACTCTAACGGCAGCCAATAGCAAGCAATGCAGTGCACGGCTGGCAGAGGGGGTCCACTGGTTAGTGACTCGCCTAACGCAAATCGGTATTTTTCAATCTGGACGCTACGATCTAAATCTAATCCAACGGCTGAGGGTCGTCGTCAACGACGAACAGCTCTAGGGACGAGCTAAACCTAACACGACAGTAGGGGTCTCTCGGGGCTCACCTATGCTCCAGCTAGTCTTGGCGACGGGGGCGATCGACGTGGTAGACGATGGCGAGGCGAGGCACGGTCACGTCAGGGCTCAGGGTGGTCGGAATCGACGGCGCCCTTCTCCTCCAGCAGCGGCGGACTCTAGTGAAATTCCAGTGCGGTGGTGCTCACCTTGCTCCGGGGAGAGGTGGGGAAGGTCAGTGAGGAGTGGGGAGTCAAGTGGTGTGGAAAATGGAGGCTAGGGTGGTCTCCTTTTATAGCTCGGCGAGGGGACCGAGCGGTGCAGCGGTGAGCTCGACTGTGGCGTCACTACAGGCAGCTAATGGCATTGGCGAGGGCGTAGGATGTTGCGGTGTCTCCTGGTGGTTCTCGTGGACTTAATGGCTCGGCGTGGGGCGGCGTGGTTTGGTCTGACGCGTGTGGCGCTCTGAGCGGAGGCAGAGGTGCTTGTGGCGGCGTGCGGCTGCTAGGGGTCGCACGGCGGCGAACAAGGGTGTCTGCCAGGGTGGGGTGATCATGGCGAGGCTGCGCGTGCGCAGTGAGGGCAAGGCGTGAGCTGGCGGGGCTGGTCGGGCACGGCACACTGGCGCGCTCTGGACAAGGCACAGAGAGGCGATGGACGGCACGACTAGGATGGTCCACGGCTCGGCTGGGGCTATGGCCTGGACAGGGAGTGGCGGTAAGCTGCAGCGGTGCTAGTGGACATGCTAGATGGGTGCGGGGTGGTCAAGTGCGAGCTGGTTGTGGTGGGCCGGTGATGACCACAAAATGGCGGTGCTCCACTGTTCTCCACGGCAAAGGGGGTCTTGTCTACTACTGCTAGACACTCAGGGGGACAAGGGGGTTAAGAGGGAGATCAATTGGTCAATGATCATTGTACAAAACAGTGAAGTTAGGCTAGAGATTATTCTGTGCATGCCAAGTTTGTGTTAATGGCCACATGAGATTTATTTTTGAATTGTTGATTCAAATTTTTTGAGTGATCTTATATTAAGCTTGAGAGACTAGGTTTTCTTAGAGAGGTCAAGGGGAATTGATTTGGTGGGTTTTTGAAAAAGTGTGATCTTCCCATATGAATTTGATTCAATTTTCAAATGTCCTTTAAATTGATTTGCTAGAGGTTTTTATAAGTTTGTAAAGTGGGCCTTGATACATCTTTACTTGGTCTAGCAAGGGGTGAAAAGAATTAGAATTGCTTCTGCTAGATATTCTCCTCTAGGAACACCTAAAGTGGCCTAGTGGTTTAAAATGGTCAAAATGACCATTTGGTTTTTTATTCTTATTTGATTTCTTTCTCTTTTGAATTATTTCTAAATGGTCTAGATGATGTGGCATTCACCTTTAAACCATTTCACAACATTTAGAACAATTAAGCATGGCATATACACTCAATTCTACACTAATGCAAACACACATGCATTCATATTCATTTTTCTTGATAAAAGTTTTTGTTAACCCTAAATTGGGTGATTAGGAACTTGCTAACCTTGATTAAAGTTTTGGGGTGTTACAAACCTTCCCTCCTTAAAAAAAATCTCGTCCCAAGATTTAAGAAAAACTAGGAACTAAAGAGATCTGGAAACTCAGTCCTAATGTAATCTTCTCGCTCCCAAGTAGCTTCTTCTTTGGTATGGTTGCTCCATTGGATCTTGAGAAATTTGATAGTCCGGTTCCTAGTGGTTCTGAAGGCTTCTTCTAAGATACAAATGGGCACTTCATGATATGTTAGATCCTTGTTGATATCAATGGCTCGATGATCAATGTTCTTGAACACTTCGGTCTTCTCCGGAACTTCTAAGCATTTGCGAAGTAACGAGATATGGAACACATTATGGATGGATGACATCTCCTATGGCAATTCCAGTTGATAAGATACTTCTCCTCGGCGATTCAGAATCTTGAATGGTCCAATATATCTGGGGGCTAACTTTCCTTTCAGCTGAAAACACTGCATTCGTTTCAAAGGCGAAACTTTGAGATACACAAAATATCCGACATTGAAAGTCAAGTCTCTACATCTCTTGTCAGCATAACTCTTCTGTCTAGATTGGGAGGTCTTGAGGTTCTCACGGACTTTGTGAACCTTCTCTTAGGCTTCTAATAGGATGTCGGGTCCAAAAATCTGACTCTCTCCTACTTGCGACCAATTCAAAGGGGTACGACACTTCCTTCCATATAAGAACTCAAATGGGGCCACTTGCAAACTGGCTTGATAACTGTTGTTGTATGAGAATTCTACGAAAGGTAGACAATCTTCCCATTTTGATCCATACTCTAGAACACAATCTCTCAACATATATTCTAGGATTTGGTTGACTCTTTTAGTTTGTCCATCGGTCTTCGGGTGATAAGCTATGTTGAAATTTAATTTGGTTCCTAATCCTTCTTGGACTCTCTACCAAAATCTTGAGGTAAATTGGGTTCCTCGATCGGACACTATGGCCTTGGGGGTTCCATGTAAACTGATGATCCTAGCAATGTACAACTCCGCTAGCTTCGAACTCTGGTAGGTAGTTTTGACATGTATAAAATGGGCTACCTTGGACAGTCTATCAACTATGACCCAAATAGAGCATTTCCCCTACTAGAAGTAGGCAAACCGGTGATAAACTCCATTCCAACGGAATCCCATTTCCATTTCGGAATCTGCAATGGTTGCAACAGTCATGCGGGTCTTTGATGTTCCGCTTTGACTCTCTGATAGATATCACATTTGGCTATGTAGCTGCCGATTTCTCTTTTCATCTTGTGCCACCAAAATTGCTCCTTCAAATCTTGATACATCTTCGTTCCTCCGAGGTGGATAGAATAAAGAGTATCATGAGCTTCTTGCATGATAACTTGCTTCAGCTCCAAATCTGCTGGCACACAGATACGTCCTTTGTACCACAAAACTCCTTCTTCATCTTCGGTGAATCTAGGTACCTTTCCTGTACCGATACGATGTTTTATTTTGTCGATACTTGCATTTCCCTTCTGGGCTTCCTTGATTTGACCGATCAACGTGGGTTGATGTTCAATGCTAGCTAAAAATCCTTTGCTAACAAGCTCAGTTCTAAACTGTTCCAACTCTTCATGCAAACTTGGCTGGGCTTCTTTGATCATGGTGTTTAATCTACATGGCAATCTGCTAAGAGCATCCACTACCACATTGGCTTTACCGGGGTGATAGTGAATGTCAAGATCGTAATCCTTGATTAACTCTATCCATCTCCTTTGCCTTATATTCAGCTCTTTCTGGGTGAAAATATACTTCAGGCTCTTGTGATCTGAATAAATCTCATAGCGGTTACCCATCAGGTAATGACGCCATGTCTTCAAAGCTAAAACTACAGCTGCTAGTTCAAGATCATGGGTAGGGTAGTTTTGCTCAAGCTGCTTCAGTTGTCGGGACAGATATGCTATCACTTTGCCTTCTTGCATCAACACACATCCGAGACCAATCTTGGATGCATCACAATACACATCAAAAGGCTTCTTGATATCTGGCATAATCAATATTAGGGCTGAAATCAATCTCTTCTTGAGCTCTTGAAAACTTGCTTCACATTTGTCGGTCCATTCAAACTTCTTGTCTTTCTTCAACAATTGGGTCATTGGTCTTGCGATGCTCGAAAATCCTTCTACGAACTTGCGGTAGTATCCTGCTAATCCGAGAAATGCACGGACTTGGGTTTGAGTGGTCGGGGCTTCCCATTCTTCAACATCTTTGATCTTGGCAGGATCAACAGTGACTCCTCCTGCCGACACAATATGTCCAAGGAATCCTACTTCTTTCAGCCAAAAGTCACACTTGCTAAACTTGGCATACAACTAATGTTCCCTAAGGGTTTCAAGGATGGTTCTCAGATGTTGCTCATGGTCTTCTTCTGACTTGGAATATATTATAATGTCATCGATAAAAACAACGACAAACTTATCCAGAAAGTTCATAAAAATCTTATTCATGAGATTCATGAAATAAGCGGGGGCATTGGTAATCCAAAAGACATGACCGTATACTCATACAATCCATATCTGGTGGTAAAGGCGGTCTTTGGAATATCCGTTGCACGAATCTTGAGTTGATGATAACCAGTTCTAAGATCAATCTTAGAGAACACTCTGTCACCACTCAACGGATCAAACAGATCCTCTATCTTGGGGCAGTAGGTACTTGTTCTTGATGGTGACATCATTCAGCTTCCGGTAATCTGTGCACAAACGGTTACCTCCATCTTTCTTGTTGAAAAACAACATAGGCGATCTCCATGGCGATGCGCTTGCATGAATCAAACCTTTCTCCAGCATAGCATCAAGTTGCTTCTTCAGCTCCACTAGTTCAGATGGGTTCATACTATAGGGTCTCTGAGCTATGGGTCTAGTTCCAGGAACTAGTTCAATGATGAACTCGATATCCCGATCTAGGGGTGATGAGGGTTTAACTCGTCAATGCCCATTGTTATGGACTTGGGTTTTGGAGAAGGAGGGAGCGTTGGAGGCATCAGTGGGCTAGCAAACAAGCACACAGGGACGCAAGGTTTACCCAGGTTCAGGCCTCGTAGAGGTCCCTACTCCTACTTGTCTGCTCTTGGAATTAACAAAGGAATCGAAGATTACAGGGGCGCATAGATGCAATCTGGTGAGAGTTGTGGAAACTAGGGTTGCATGTGTTCTCCTCGCTTCCCCCTCCTAGCCTTTATATAGATAGGCTAGGTCTCGGGTAGCAGGTCGAGTCGGTTACAGATTAGGGTTTTCCCTTTAAACTTTCTATCTTAAGCTTCTTCTTGTCTCGCAAGCAATCAAGAGTCTGTGGGCCACTCGAATTCTTCATTTGGGCCTTGGCAACACCGTGGGCTTCCGCTGTATCTAGACTGTATATACCAAACTCGAGTACCCGTAGGGTATACCCATGTTAGTAGACCCCAAGTGCCTAGTGGAATCGCAGATTTGACTCGGGACTTTTAGGGAGTCTTTTCGAGTGCATGACTGAGTATATTTTCGAGTGTTCTGTTTATGTCATAGGGTTTGTTGATATACATGCCTGATTTATCCGATGTATATCAGTTAACTGCCGTAGGGCGAAACAACGCAATCTACTCAAACTCGAGTCCCCAGACTTGAATTCGGAAAAGTGCTGGCGTAATTTGTCTCAAGCCACGGAGGTCTTACAGGAGTCAAATTCCAGTGTATATGTGTGAGCACTCGATGCGTCCGTCAATGCATGTTCATCGTACCTGAAGGGACGAATATGTTTCTAGTAGTGCACAGCAGATGTGTTGCCAGGTCTTATTCAGGTCTTATCTTCACGCTGTAAGCGCGGCATCTGAATTTTTGCCATCGTGGAGATGATTCGGGTGGCCCAGGAGACACAATCTCTTTGTAGGGATAATATGAGGAGGAGTCACCATAACCTTCGGGTGTGGATGTTATCGACACACAGTACGATGTACAAATAATCATAGGGTGCGCGACCAGTGCTCCCTATGGGAGTAGCCCCCGAGTGCCTGGTTGGGTTGAAGACTTAGGCGGGGACTAAAAACTTTTTGCGACTGCTGTCGTCTTTTGTTGCTTATTTTCAGTTGAATTTTCTTCCAGCGCTCCCTATGGGAGGAACCCATAATCCTCAATCGAATTGTGGATTCGAGTGGTGGGTATGCCTTTAACGTTCATATTCCTGCATAAAGATAAATCGTAGGGTGCGCGACCAGCGCTCCCTACGGGAGTAGCCCCCGAGTGCTTGGTTGAGTCAAATACTCGAGCAAGGACTAAAGTAGTCGAAATCTTCTGTTGTTGAAATTACGTCAGTGCTGACGATGTGATGACCTTGGTTGCCCGCGTGAGCGGCTTTGACGAGCCGTGAAGAGTGTTGGGTCCCACTTTCTGACTTTGATTTGACCAGGCATGAGTAATCTTCTGTTTTAACCGCGTCTCCTCGATTTCCGTGCGTAATGGAGATAGTGGGGAACGGTTTGTATTTTGGCTTCACCACGTGTCGATGGCAATGTGCGCCACACGTCCAGTAGGGTTTCTGCTGGCCGTTGGATGTCATCCGCGTGGAGGTTAAGTAGCAGCGCAGCTGCGGTAATTTTCCCATCTGCCTTTCTCTGCTCGTGCCTCCATTGCCATTGTTGTTGCTCTCTACTTCCCTGCGCACATCCTCCTCGTGGCACTGGACCAACTCCGTGTCTTTCCAAACTACTTCCTCCATTCTCACCACCATCGCAAGATGGGCAAGAAGAAGGGAGGCGCCGCCGCTAGGTCTGCCATCGCCATTGCCGCTGCCAAGAAGAAGAGCGGCTCCGCCACTGTGGGCACCAGCGCCACCGGTGCTGGGAAGAAGAAGAGCGCAGGTACCCGCGTCACCAATGGCGCTTGGCGCACATCCATCATCAAGTCCTCTGAGCTTCATCTCCTACGTCAAGATGGAGTTCTCCCCTCTACGGAGGATGACTTGCAAATGCCCGGCATGGAGGTAATTCCTTGCCCCCCTGCTGGTTTCCGGGTGATGTTCCTTGCATTCATCATCCGAGGTCTTTCTCTGCCCCTGCATCCTTTCTTCAGGGGCCTCCTTTGCTTCTATGGGCTCCAGCTGTATCAGCTGTCCCCAAATTCTATTCTCCACATCTCCTGCTTCATTACCCTTTGCGAGTGTTGGCTCGGAGTCGAGCCACACTTTGGCCTCTTTAAGAGGATTTTTAAGCTGAAGCGCCAATTAGCATCTGGTTCTGTAGTCTACGACGTAGGAGGCTGCGGGATCCATGTCGACTCCTCTGCCACTTATTTCGATATCAAACTCATGGCATCCGTCCAAGGGTGGAGAGACAAGTGATTCTACATTCGCAACCAGAAGGCCGACGGAGAACACTACGGACTCACGCCCTTCAATACTGCGACGCCGTGCAAGAGGAGGCGTTCTTCAAAGAACATAGTGATGCTTGGCGAGTCCGAGGAGAAGGAAGTGTTGTACAAGTGCGTCTGCGACCTCGAGAGTCACATAGGTAAAGAAGAGAGAGGCGCTACCCTTATTCGGACATGGTTGCGCCATCATATCCAGCCTCTGTAGGCCAGAGTCCACCCCATGTTCCAATGGGCTGGTGCGAACGATGCCACTCGCGTATCGGCCGATGGCATTTCTGCGGGTGAAGTAGATAAGATGCTGTGACTGGTGATGAAGTACACCGCCAAGGAGGTTCTCCCAGGCGAACCAGTCGTGCCTCCCTTCGACGCCTCTAACCCTCCTCCTGAGGTAGAATTGTGCTACGAAGTAGCGATCTTTGTCGATTGCTATTAAGTTCTTGATGTATTATGAATTATCTTCTGAATGCAGGATTGGAAGGTGTCTCCCAATTTGCCCCCTCTTCCTAAAGGGGTTATTCCTCACGAAGTGGATGAAGAGGACGAGTCGGAATCGACCGTCCCAATTGAAGAGGAAGAGGGATCTCCCGAGTCCGGTGATCTGCACACTCGCAAGCGTTCCCACAGCAAGGACTCGGATGCTTTGTCGCCTTCGACTCTAGAAGGCCCTTATGTTGGTGCAGAGGAGCCGATTCCCGCCGTTCCTGTGCGGTATGTGGTTCCTCCTGCTCAGAAGAAGCTATGACTGCCAAAGGAGTCATCAGAGTCGGAGGAGCAATCCTTCGACCTTGATAGATTTGACTAGTAAGTTCTGTATTCGCGACCTCATTTTGGTTTCTTCTTTGAGTTGTTGTTTTTCCTGAAGCTTTTGCTTGATGTGTGTTCTAGCCAAGCGGCATCGTCGTCTTCTGACGAAATCCAATTTGTGAAGGAGTCTGGAGTCGCAGACTCCAAGGCCAAGAATATGGCCGAGCGGTGTCCTTCTCCTCCATTAGCGGCCCACTCCGAGCATAATTCATCAAGTTCCCCACATGCTGGGGAACATCAGATGGTTACCCGGATGACTGTGCGACAACCTTCTTCAGATTCTGTGGAGGATAATGTAGGTATCTTGTAATTGGCAGTCAAATTTATTCTTGGCGTTGTTTACTTGAACTTCTATTGTCTCCTGATGCAGCTCATCGTGAAGGAGGCTGCCCGCCTAGCGGAGCAAGTCCTTGACATGGGTCGACAGCATGCGCGACTGGACAATCGCCATCGCATTGTCAAAAGTAAGTCTCGACTTTGTCTTTGTCTTTGCGAATTTCATTGATTCGATTTGGTGATATTCCCTATATGTCGCAGCTGAGCATAATGAATTACTTCGCCATGCTGCTGCACTAGAGAAGACGCTGGTCGCGGCAACGAAGAATCGCGACGAGGCGGTCGCAGCTTTGGAGGAGTCACGGAAGCGAGAGGAGGATCTCCGTGTCTCCACTGCTGAGAGGGAGAAGTTGTTCGAGGACCAACTTTTTGCGATTGCCAAGTCCCTTTCAGGTCTTCTTTTTCATCTGGATGTGCCTTTCTCTTTTGTGCTTTGACGTATGGTTGTTATACTAACACTTTTGTGTATGTAGATGCCATCGGCTTGAGCTTTGATGCCCAATCTCTATGCCGCGCGGAAGATTTGGCAGGTGCCGTCGCTGCAGTCAAAGACCACAGTGTATCCCTCCAGGAGACGTTGGGGAAGGCCAAGGATGTACTCAGTCGTATCCGCGAGTACTTAACACCCAAGGTCGGGCTGATCGACAACCTTGGAGACTTGGTGGAGTCCCTGGCTGGAGGAATCTCCACGGACTTCAAGAAATCCTAGCGCTCCATCGGCGCCACCATGGCACTCGCCATGGTGCAAGCCCATGGCGTGGAGATGGATCCTGCCGCTATTTCTGAGGCGATGCCTATCGACGCTGGAGGCCAGCAGGTATTGTTTGCTCCCTTTGGTGGTAAATGCAAAAATTATGGTCCTCAGCTTATTGAGACACTCGCCAAGTATTCCAAGGAGCGGCGTCAAGCGAAGGCTGCAAAGGCTGCAGCATCTGGGGGTACTGCCGGCAAGTCTGTGGCGTCGGAGACTACCATGGATGCGATGAAGCCCCCGAGGCCCAAATCCAAGTCGAAGAAAAATGCTCCGTAGCTTGTCTGTGTAATAGCTCTAGTGTTTGGCCTTTTGCTTGTGGAACAATACTTTTATGGGGTGCCTCAGTTAGGACTTTGATATGTTTGAATGCATCTAAAACTTTTGTCAATGTATCCTTGGCCTCTTATTTTTGCTTTTGCTTGGTTCGTGATAGGGTACATCGAGTGGTCCTTCGAGTGATCCTCGTGATCTTCCATCAGCCGATGAAACCGTGGCGCAGTCGCGCTCAAGGGTGGATGAGTTGTCCCTGCGTTCGCGACTGCACGATCACGTTAAGCAGCTGGAACATGAGTTGCCCATCCTCCGCGATAACGCAGATGTATGGAAGTTGAGGGCGGAGAAGGCTACCGCCCGCGAGCAGTATTTATTGGAGGAGGTGACGCAGCTAGGCGATCAATTCAATTGTTAGCTTTCTGCCCTCTTATCTTTTCTTTTAGTCAGTCGCGACACTTCTCTGTCTTCATACTTTGCCATTTTTGCTTGGTGTAGTTGTCAGTGCTCATCATCCGCAGGATGAGAAAGACCGAATCGCCATTCGAATGAATGATCTGACCCAGGAGTAGCTTCAGGCGAGTGGGTATTTTTGGGTGGACCATGATCATGCGATCAAACTTGCAACCCTGCAGGATCGTGCTTCGCGAGTACTTCACTTTTGGAAGAAGGTGAAGGAAATATGCCCTGAGAGGCAATAATAAAGTTGTTATTATGTATTTCTTGTATATGATAGATGTTTATTTTGCATGCTATAATTGTATTGATAGGAAACATCAATACATGTGTGTTTAATAAACAAAAAGGGTTCCTAGTTATGCCTCTCTTATAGACTAGCCCGTTGATTAACAAGATGATCAAAGTTTCCTGATCATAGACATTGGATGTTGTTAATAACGAGGTCACAGCATTTGTGAAATGATGTGATGAACATTCATCCGAAGTATAGCATTATGATCAAAGTCATTATGTTTATATTGCTATAACATCATACGAAGTAATCTTAGTCCTTAGACCATGAGATCATGTTAATTGCTAACACCAGAAGAGTATCTTGATAACATCAAACGTCACACCGTAACAGGGTGACTATAAAGGTGGGTCCAGTGCTACGAAGGTGTTATGTTGAGGCTCATGGATTAAGAGTGGAATTTTTCAATCCCGATGACGGGTAGATATACTCTGGGCCCTCTCGGTGATATCACATTAAGATAGCTGGCAAGCAAGTGATGTGATCACTAGAATGTTATATCATGGGAACAAGAAAAGAGTGCATGTCGGTAACGAGATCAAACTAGGTATTTGGATACCGATGATCGAATCTCGGACATGTATTATATCATGAGACAAAGGTATTAAATTACTAGCGTTAAAGGTTCTCACGATCATAGAAGTCATCGTAGAATGTGTAGGAGTCAGTATGGATCTTCAGGTCCCGCTTTTGATTATTGATCTGAGAGGAGTCTCAATCATGTATGCATTATTCACGAACCGTAGGGTGACACACTTAAGGGTTTCCGGACACTATTTAGGAGCACATATGTTTTAGACAAAAGGTTTGCAAAGTGCAGGAAATGTTTTGACAGAAACACGAATTGTTTCGATAGAAACCGGAATTGTTTCGGGTGAAATTGCAGAAAGAGGTTCTGCATGTGATATTGAAATGTTGCAAGGGGTTTTATGTGAATGTTTGTTAATTAAAGTAATTAACAAAATTCTGAATAAAATAAATAAAAGAGTTTTATTAATTGAGAGTTGCATTAAATTTGGTGGAAATTTAATGCATGTGAGTGGAATTTTGGGTGGAGTCAAAATTTATGTGAGTGGAGCTTCACCACATGAATGAGGAAGAGGTGGGGGCACCCCCCCCCTTTGGCCGCCGGCCGTGGGAGGGGAGGAGCCCCCGCTCTCCTATAAAAGGCCTCCCTCTCCTCCCTCACAAAGTACACCTCCTCGTGAAGGATCTCTCTCCCCCTCTAGATATTCCCCCATGGTCTCGGATTAACGAGATACATGTTCCCGGTGGCCTTGCGTCTGGAAGGAGTTGCTGCTTCTGCTGATTCATTGGAGCAAGGAGGTGGAGGTTGTCCGGTGGCTTGAACGTGTGTGCGGGGACGGATGCGCTGCTGATTGGTGGCGCTCGGACTTCCACACGATCTTGAGATCGGCAAGCGTACGACTACATCAACCACGAGTTCCTACTCGTTAACGAAACTCGTTGTGTTCGAGGGTAAATTCTCCATGGATGTATGTCCACCCGTTGCTCTGTATCTAGTAGATAGATCTTGGCGTAGAGTTCTCATCGTAGGAAATTTTTTGTTTTCTATGCTGTGGACCCAACAGTGGTATCAGAGCCTGATCTATGCGTAGGTGCTTTGCACAAGTAGTACACATATGTTTATATGTGGGCGATGATGATCATGTTATTGCATCTTCTATGTATCTTGGATATTGGTGGCATAGTGGAATGAAGCGGCCTGGACCAACCTTACATGTCATCGTACATGAGACCAGTTCCACGACTGACATGCAACTAGTTTTGCATAAGTGGCTAGCGGGTGTCTGTCTCTCCTACTATAGTCAATGTCTGATTTACAACGAGTTGCTAATAACTTGGTTATCCTCGTTGTGGTTCATGTTCGTAGGTAAGATCGGTTCTATCTCCGAAAGCCCTAAGCCACGTAAAACTTGCAATTGATAAATTAGAGGCGTCTAGTTTAGATCGTTGTTGGGCTAGTGTCTTGATATGGTATTGTTGTAAGTAGATGTATGATAGATACTCTTACAACACACTCAACGTGTAAGTTCCATAGACCTTGGCCTTACACACAAAGGAATGATAGAGATCATACCACGATGCAAATGATAGAGATCAAATGCATGGACCATATCATCTCACTTTACACATTAGATGTTTGCATCTTATATTGCTAGTTTGGCGCTTTTGGTAGCATTATAAGCTGATCCCTCATTTAGATATCAAGATAAAATGTGTTCTTCCTTAAGTATGCACCATTTTATGGATCGTGCTTCGAGGCATCACGTGATGATCGGGTGTTCTCGACAATACGCTTTCATACGACGGGTGTAAGATAGTTTTACACACGCGAATACTAAGGTTCTTACTTGGCGAGCCTATCATGTACAGACATGGCCTCGGAACAAGGACTGAATGGTTAAGCATGAGTCATATAGTTGATATGATGCCCATATAGATGCTCGCCTTTGAAGCTACACCGACTCACGTGATGATCGGACTTGGTGTAGTGGATTTGGTTCATGTAATCACCAAAAGGACACGAGGGATGTCGTTTTTGAGTGGGAGTTCATTAGTAATTTGGATTAGTTGAACTCAATCTATCATAAACTTAGTCTAAATATACTTTATAAATTCTGTTGTAGATGGCACCACCTGCTTTTAATTTCAATGTGTTCATGGAGAAAGAGAAACTTGTTGCGAATGGTAGCAACTTCACCAACTGGGCTATGAATTTGAGACTTCTCCTCACTGCTGCACAAAAGCAATATGTGCTAGAGGCGCCGCTAGGCCCCCCACCAGCTCATGATGCCCCTGACGAGGAAAAGAACGTCTATATAACTCGGCAGGAGGACCACAACTAAGTTCATTGCGGCATACTATATGGGCTAGAGCCGGAACTTCGAAAGCGTTTCGAAAATGGCAATGCCTTTGATACCATGGGAGAATTGAAAATGATTTTCGATACCCATGCTGCCGTAGAGAGTTATAATGCTTCTGAAAAGTTCTTTAGCTGCATGATGGAGGAGAACAGCTCTGTTAGTTATCACGTACTCAAAATGTCTGGGTACACCGATAAGCTTGTGTCCTTGGGAATAACGATTCCCATTGACTTAGGCATACATCGTGTTCTCCAATCTCTGCCACCTAGCTACAAGAGATTCATGATGAACTATAACATGCAGGGCATGAAGAAGTCTCTTCCCGAGCTTCTGTCAATGCTTAAGACTGCAGATGTGGAGATTAGGAAAGAACATCAAGTGTTGATGACCAATAAGACCACTAGTTTCAAGAAGGACAAGAAAGGCAAGCAGAAGGGAAAGAAGGGCGGCAAATCTGTTGCCGCACCTGAAAAGAAACCCCGAGCTGGCCCTAAGTCTGATACTGAGTACTACTATTGCAAGGGGACTGGCCATTGGAAGCGCAACTACCCCAAGTATTTGGCAGACAAGAAGGCTAGCAAGGCAAACAAAGGTATATGTGATATACATGTTATTGATGTGTACTTGACTAGTACTCGGAGTAGCACATGGGTATTTGATAAGGGATCGGTTGCTAATATATGTAACTCGGTTCAGGGGCTGCGGAACAAGCGACAACTAGCAAGGGGTGAGGTCACGATGCGGGTCGGCAATGGATCAAGAGTTGATATGATTGTCGTCGGAATGCTGCTTCTCCATATGCCGTTGGGATTAGTTATAAATCTGAATATTTGTTATTTGGTGCCTGCACTGAGCATGAACATTGTATCTGGATCGTGTTTGATGCAAAGTGGTTATTCGTTTAAATATGAAGGCAAGGGTTGTTCAATTTATATGAATGATATCTTTTATGGTCATGCACCTGTGTTGAATGGTTTGTTTCTGTGGATCTCGATAGTAGTATTACGCATATTCATAATGTTGATGCTAAAAGGATTAAACTTGATAATGATATATCTGCATATATGTGGCACTGCCGTCTAGGTCATATTGGCGTTAAACGCATGAAGAAACTCCATTATGATGGACTTTTGGAATCACTTGATTTTGAATCATTTGATACATGTGAGCCATGCCTTATGGGCAAGATGACTAGAACACCGTTTTCCGGTTCAATGGAACGGCGATAGACTTTTTGGAAATCATGCATATTGATGTGTGTGGACCAATGAGTGTGTCAGCGCGAGGTGGATATCGTTATTTTGTTACTTTCACGGATGATTTGAGTAGATACGGGTATATCTATTTAATGAAACATAAGTCTGAAACCTTTGAAAAGTTCAAGGAATTTCAGAATGAAGTGGAAAATCATTGTAACAGAAAGATCAAATTTCTGCGGTCCGACCATGGAGGAGAGTATCTTAGTTACGAGTTTAGCACACATATGAAAGACTGTGGAATAGTTTCACAACTCACGCCTACCGGAACACCACAATGTAATGGTGTGTCGGAACGTCGTAATCATACTTTATTGGATATGGTTCGATATATGATGTCTCTAACTGACTTTCCACTGTCATTTTGGGGTTATGCACTGGAAACCGCTGCATTCACTTTAAATAGGGCACCATCTAACTTCGTTGAAACGACACCGTATGAATTATGGTTTGGAAACAAACCTCAGCTATCATTTCTTAAAGTTTGGGGATGCGATGTTTATGTGAACAAACTTCAGCCGGATAAACTCAAACCCAAAGCGGAAAAATGCGTCCTCATAGGATACCCTAAGGAAACGATTGGGTATACCTTCTATCACAGATCCGAGGGCAAGGTTTTTGTTGCCAAGAATGGATCATTTCTTGAGAATGAGTTTCTCGCGAAAGGTGTGAATAGTCGGAAGGTAGAACTCGAAGAGGTTATTGAACCTTCTCTTCATGAATTGGTGAGTGGCGTAGCACCGGAAGTTGTTTCGGAGTTGACTTCACCTGATGAAGAGAGAGATAAAGATAATGATCATGAAACTTCGAAAGAGGATACTGCCGAACCTCGCAGGTCAAGCAGGACACGTGTAGCTCCTGAACTGTACGACAATCCTGTTATGAATTTCATGATTGATGAAATAGATGACCCTGCGACGTATGAAGAAGCGATGATGAGCCCTAATTTCAACAAATGGCTAGAATCCATGAAATCTAAGATGGAATCCATGTACGAAAACTAGGTTTGGACCTTGGTGGACTTACCTCACGATCGAAAGGCCGTTGAGAATAAATGGATTTTCAAAAGAAAAACTGAAGCTGATGGTAATGTGACCATCTATAAAGCTCGACTTGTCGCAAAGGGGTTTCGACAAATTCAAGGAGTTGACTACGATGAGACATTCTCTCTTGTAGCGATGCTAAAGTCGGTTAGGATTATGTTAGCAATTGCTGCATATTTCAATTATGAAATATGGCAGATGGATGTCAAAACTGCGTTCCTCAATGGTAATATTGAAGACGAGTTGTATATGATACAACCTAAGGGTTTTGTCGATCCTAAGGATGCTGATAAGGTATGCAAGTTTCAGCGATCCATCTATGGACTGAAGCAAGCATCCTGGAGTTGGAATCTCCACTTTGATGAGGTGATCAACGAGTTTGGATTTGTCTAAACTTATGGAGAGGCTTGTATTTACAAGAAAGTGAGTGGGAGCAATGTGGCATTTCGAATATTATATGTGGATGACATATTATTGATTGGAAATGATATAGATCTTTGAAACAGTGTTAAAAGTTATCTAAACAGAAAATTTTCGATGAAGGACCTTGGTGAAGCTTCATATATATTAGGCATTAAAATCTATAGAGATAGATCAAGACGCCTAATTGGGCTATCGTAGAGTACATACCTTGATAAGATATTAAAGAAGTTTAATATGGACGGAAGTAAGAAGGGGTTCTTACCTATGTTGCAAGGCAAGACATTGAATAAGACTCAAAGTCCGGCTACACCGGAAGAAAGAGAGATAATGGATAAGATCCCCTATGCCTCAGCCATAGGCTCTATAATGTATGCCATGCTATGTACAAGACCGGATGTGGCACATGCTATTAGTTTGACTAGTAGGTACCAATCTGATCCAGGTTCGGAACACTGGATAGCGGTCAAGAATATCCTTAAGTACTTGAGAAGAACTAAGGATATGTTTCTTGTATACGGAGGTGAAGAAGAGCTAGCCGCTAAGTGTTATGTCGATGTTAGCTTTGACACCGATCCGGATGACTCTAAGTCTCAATCCGGATACGTATTTCTCTTGAATGGAGTAGCAGTTAGTTGGAGGAGTTCCAAACAACCTGTGGTGGCTGGATCAACGACGGAGGTGGAATATGTTGCTGCTTCAGAAGTGGCACAGGAGGCGGTTTGGATGAAGGAGTTCATAACGGAACTAGGTGTGGTTCCTAGTGTATTGGACCCAATGGTGATCTATTGTGACAACAATGGAGCCATAGCCAACGCCAAGGAACCAAGGTCTCATAAGAATTCCAAGCATATTAAACACCGATTTCACTCCATCCGCGAGCATGTCAAGGATGGAGACATAAAGATTTGTAAAGTGCACACAGACCTGAATGTAGTAGATCCATTGACTAAAGTTCTCCCTAGGGAAAAACATGATCAACACCAGAACTCCATGGGTGTTAGATTTATCACTATGTAAACTAGATTATTGTCTCTAGTGCAAGTGGGAGATTGAAGGAAATATGCCTGAGAGGCAATAATAAAGTTGTTATTATGTATTTCTTGTATATGATAGATGTTTATTTTGCATGCTATAATTGTATTGATAGGAAACATCAATACATGTGTGTTTAATAAACAAAAAGGGTTCCTAGTTATGCCTCTCTTATAGACTAGCCCGTTGATTAACAAGATGATCAAAGTTTCCTGATCATAGACATTGGATGTTGTTAATAACGAGGTCACAACATTTGTGAAATGATGTGATGAACATTCATCCTAAGTATAGCATTACGATCAAAGTCATTATGTTTATATTTCTATAACATCATATGAAGTAATCTTAGTCCTTAGACCATGAGATCGTGTTAATTCCTAACACCGGAAGAGTATCTTGATAAGATCAAACGTCACACCGTAACAGGGTGACTATAAAGGTGGGTTCAGTGCTACGAAGGTGTTATGTTGAGGCTCAAGGATCAAGAGTGGAATTTGTCAATCCCGATGACGGATAGATATACTCTAGGCCCTCTCGGTGATATCACATTAAGATAGCTTGCAAGAAAGTGATGTGATCACTAGAATGTTATATCACGGGAACGAGAAAAGAGTGCATGTCGGTAACGAGATCAAACTAGGTATTTGGATACCGATGATCGAATCTCGGACATGTATTATATCATGAGACAAAGGGATTAAATTACTAGCATTAAAGGTTCTCACGATCACAGAAGTCATCGTTGAATGTATAGGAGTCAGTATGGATCTCCAGGTCCCGCTTCTGATTATTGATCTGAGAGGAGTCTCAATCATGTCTGCATTATTCGCGAACCGTAGGGTGACACATTTAAGGGTTGCCAGACACCATTTAGGAGCACATATGTTTTAGACAAAAGGTTTGCAAACCGCAGGAAATGTTTTGATAGAAACCGGAATTGTTTTAGGTGAAATTGCAGAAATAGGTTCTGCATGTGATATTGAAATGTTGCGAGGGGTTTTATGTGAATGTTTGTTAATTAAAGTAATTAACAAAATTCTGAATAAAATAACTAAAAGAGTTTTATTAATTGAGAGTTGCATTAAATTTGGTGGAAATTTAATGCATGTGAGTGGAATTTTGGGTGGAGTCAAAATTTATGTGAGTGGAGCTTCACCACATGAATGTGGAAGAGGTGGGGGCATGTAACACCCCGTCCACTCCTGGGCCCGGGAGGTGTCACTCCTGGCAGCTTAATAGGATATGTAGACTGACCCCACAGACCAACACTAGTCTTTTCTTTGCACTTTGTCCTCACTCGTGCGCACCCGGTTACCCATTTCCCGGTCGGTCACCCATCCTAGAATTGCTCTAGGCCAAGCACGCTTAACCTTAGAGTTCTTTTTGAATAAGCTTCCGGAAAAGAAGTTGCAACTTGTTGGTATGAGTATTCTATCAATCCTATTAAGCCATGTGCCTGGTCTCACATACACCCACCCTTTAGAAGATCGATGCCCTCATCGATCAAGCACACCAGAGCGTTCCCTCTTGGCACACGTCTGTCGTCTAGTCTAGGCACATGTGCCATGCCGTGTCCACTCCAGCCACACGCGCCATGCTCCACATGTCCTGCCACTAACCCACACACCCGTAATCGTAAGGTCGGCTCGATACCACTGTAACACCCGTCCACTCCACAGGCCCGTGGTGTCACTCTGGCGACAATAGGATATCTAGACCGACCCCTACGGACCAACACTAGTCTTTTACTGCACTTTTTCCTCACTAAATGCACCAGTTACCCATTTCCCGGTTGGTCACCCATCCTAGAATTGCTCTAGGCCAAGCACGCTTAACCTTAGAGTTCTTTTCGAATAAGCTTCCGGAAAAGAAGTTGCAACTTGTTGGTATGAGTATTCTATCAATCCTATTAAGCCATTAGCCTGGTCTCACAGGGCACCCCCCTTTGGCCGCCGTCCATGGGAGAGGAGGATCCCCCCTCTCCTTTAAAAGGCCCCCTCTCCTCCCTCACAAAGTACACCTCCTCGCGAAGGATCTCTCTCCCCCTCTAGATATTCCCCCATGGTCTCGGATTAGTGAGATACATGTTCCCGGTGGCCTTGCGTCTGGAAGGAGTTGCTGCTTCCGCTAATTCGCTGGAGCGAGGAGGTGGAGGTTGTCCGGTGGCTTGAACGTGTGCGAGGACGGATGCGCTGCTGATTTGCGGCGCTCGGACTTCCACACGATCTTGAGATCGGCAAGCGTACGACTACATCAACCACGATTTCCTACTCGTTAACAAAAGTTGTTGTCTTTGAGGGTAAGTTCTCCATGGATGTATGTCCACCCATTGCTTTGTATATAGTAGATAGATCTTGGCGTATAGTTCTCATCGTAGGAAATTTTTTGTTTTCGATGCTGCGGACCCAACAGAAGGTGCAGTCGTGCTTGAGGCTTATCTACCAGACGATGTTTCCACTGGACACCGTCCCTTCGAGCCTGTTGGCTCTCCTGGCTAAGTTCCAGGATTTGAGTGCAGTTCGCGAGTGCGTGCATCAGCAGTTAGTGGCTGGTGCCAAGGTTGCTTTGTCGCTGGTGCGACTGCATAGGCCGAATGTAGATGTTGCAGCTGTGGCTGCTGGGCCACCGACCCCGCCGGAAGGTTCGACCTGGAACATGGTTCCACATTACCAGGCGGTGGATCGTCTAGCAGAAGAAATTGTCGACTTCCTTGAGGAACAAACAAACATTCTTCTGCTGCAGCAGTAGTTTAACTTGTACCCTGCACATAAGTGTACTAATGTTGTAAAGTTCGTATGGATATATTGGATGTAATTAATTTCTATTGATATGTAAATAGCTTGCTAGCTTATATGTTTTTGCGAGTTTATTTGTACTCTGCAGTTCCTTTTGTTAGCCTGACTTATTTTATCTCAGCACCTTGCCAACCTGTCAGGTGCGTTGCAACAGGGTTGGTGTTTTATCAAGGGTTTGATTGATGTTGTGTCAGCTACTCAGGATACTGCGACTTGTTCGTAGAACGAGGATGTAAAGGGTGGTGTAGCCCCTGAGTGACAAGATTGCCAGAAAAAATGAGGGGAAACACAGAGTTTCGGGGCACTTAGCTTTATTTATTCACGGAATAGTACGAGGTACAATGTGTGGCTAAGTAGCCTGGATGAATAGCCTTATTTATAATGTAAAACACGACTAGGGGTAGAAGCGACGCAGTTGTGCGACGTTCCAGGGGGTGGAGTATGCGACTTCGCTATCGAAATCTTTAAGGCGATAGGCGCCACCTGGGATTACTTCTGTAATCACGTATGGTCCCTCCCAAGGGGACTCGAGCTTGAGGTGCCCTTGCTGCTTCAGTCGCAGGACCAGGTCTCCTTTGACGAAGGATCTGGGTGTAGCCTTCTGCTATCGTAGTTGCGCAGGTTCTACTGGTAGATCGTCGATCTTTCTGTTGCGATGTCCCGCGCCTCGTCAAGGAGATCGACGGAGTCTTCGAGTGCAAGGGTTGACTCATACTCGCTGTATGCGACTTCTGACTCGTGTACTAACGAGCTCGTTGGGGAACCCCAAGAGGAAGGTATTATGAGCACAGCAGTAAGTTTCCCTCAGTTATGAAACCAAGGTTATCAATCTAGTAGGAGCAAGGAAACACCCCAAAGGTTTAGCTAGCTGAACTTTGGCAGGGCGCACTACCGGTGCTAGGAGCAACATGGAGACCTGCACAACACAACCACAGAACTCTGTCCCCAACTTGCGATGAGGTTGTCAATCTCACTGGTTTTGCTGAAAACAAAGGATTAAACATATTGAGTGGAAGAAAGTAATAGTTTGCAGAAAGTAAACACGAAACAGTAAACAGTTGATTATAGATTGATGGTAAAAGAAAGGACCGGGGTCCATAGTTCACTAGTGGTGGCTCTCCTTAAGATAGATGACATTTCGGGTGAACAAATTACAGCGAGGCAATTGACAAACATCGAGAAAGAATACAAGCATATACTAATCATCTTGACTCCTTTGAGATTCGATTGGGCATTACAACATTATACATAGACCGCCATCCAACTGCATCTATGACTAAAATCTACCTTCAGGTTATCATCCGAACCCCCTCCAGTATTAAGTTGCAAGCAACGAATAATTGCATTACGAATTGCGCGTAAAGTAAACAATATGATTGTTTTATGAACAAAGGATTGTTGTTTTCTCCCTAGTAGACACAACACATCTAGTACCTTAGAGATTTCTGTCACTTCACCATATTACCAGAGGCACGAACCCACTATCGAGCATAAATACTAACTCTTGGAGTTGCTAGCATCTACTTGGCCAAGATAGCTACTAACAACGGAAAGCATGCAAGATCACAAATAACAAAGACATGATAGAATCAATAATCAATCTGAAATAGCATCTCAGTATCCATCGGATCCCCAAATTACCAACATGTAGGAATTACAAATAGATGATCTTGATCATGAACGGAGCTCACAAGATCTAAACATGATATCACAAAGGAGGAGAACCAGCCATCTAGCTACTACATGGAACCGTAGTCGAGAAATGAACTACTCACGCATCACACCAGAGGCTTGCATGATGATGAAGAAGGCCTCCAGGGTGAATTCCCCTCTCTGGTAGGGTGCCGGGAAGAGCTTCAGATCCCTCCTGATCTAGGGATGGAGATAACGGCGTCTACAGACTCTTTCGTGGAATTTTGATCGGGTACTTAGGGTTTCTGTATCAGAGGCAATATATAGGCGGAAGGAGAGGCCGAGGGGGTATTTGGGGTGGCCGGACCACCCCCTGGCGCGGGCCAGGCCTGGACGCGTGGCCAGGTGGTGTGGCCGGGTGGTGTGGCCGGGCCCCAGCCCCTCTCCGTCTCGTATTCTGGCTCCAGGTGTCCCTTGGTGAAAAACTGACTTTGGCTTTTGTCCCATCCAATTCCGAGAATATTCATTTTCTGACTTTCTTGGAACCAAAAACAGCAGAAAACAAGCAGCTGACACTGTGGCTCTTGTTAATAGGTTAGTCCAAGAAATCATATGAAAAGTACTCCAAAGTGTGGACAAAACATAAGAAAGTAGATAAACCAAGCATGGAACATCAAAAATTATGGATATGTTAACAACGTATCAGCGACCACCCATGGGGCTTTAAAGCGTACTTCTGAGGGTAGCACGGCTTTAGCATCGTGCACCATGAAGAACGGGGTGTATCATGTGGCGCTGTTTGGAGTTGTGCGCAGGCTCCAAAGTACGGACTGCATCTCGTCTGGCCAACATCCGGTGGCTTGTTCAAGTGGTCGGAGGAGTCGCTTCTTGATTCCACCGCAGACGAGGCCGTTGGCCTTTTCGACTTGACCATTGGTCTGTGGATGAGCTACGGAGGCATAGCTTATGTTGATTCCCAGATTCTCGTAGAAACCTTGGAACTCCTTAGAGGTGAAATTTGTTCCATTTTCTTTGATGATGTTGTGTGGCACTCCGAAGCAATAGACAATGGACTCAAAGAACTTGACAGTGTTGGCGCTTGACTGGTTTGTCACCAGTATGGCCTCGATCCACTTGGTGAATTTGTCGACTACGACCAGGAGGTAGACGTAACCTCCTCGTGAGGATTTCAGGAGCTTGCCGACCATCTCGAGTCCCCATTGCACAAAGGGCCAAGCCAATGGTATTGGCCGGAGTTCTGCGCCAGGTGCGTGCGGTTTGTCCACGAATCGCTGGCAAGCATTGCAGCGCTGGACGATGTACTTGGCATCGCGCATGGCCGTGGGCCAGTAGAATCCATCTTGTAGAGCTTTGGCGACGAGGGCGCGACTGCCAGCATGGTGCCCGCAAGTCCCTTCATGGATGTCGAGGAGGACGACCCTTCCGTCTGTGTTGGAGACGCACCGTTGGAGTACTCATGTGATGTTGCGCTTGTATAGTTCGCCGTTGATGATGGCGAATGCCTTGGATCGCCGCGCAATGTGTCGCACATCAGTCAGGTCGTCAGGCAGCCTCTTGCTGAGAAGATATGTGATGTAGGGTTGAGTCAAAGATGGCTCGATCATCATGACACCCATTGGTCATTCGAGTCCTGTGTCGAGCTCCAGGTCGTCGAGTTCCATTGGCTCATTAGGTGGCATAGCCCCCGAGTCTGTTGACGCACTTTCTTTCTTCTCTATGGCCTTTGGCTTGATGGAGCGTTCGCAGATACGCTCAAGGAATACCCCAGGTGGTATGGGGGCACAGGTGGAGCCAATATTGGCGTGTGTGTCCGCCTCTTCATTGCTTTCGCGGCCTACATGCCGCAGTTCAGAGTCGTCGAAGTCCCCTTCGAGTGTGTCGTAGAGGTTGCGGTAGGCGATCATGTTGTCGTTCAGTGCAAAGCACTCGTGCATTGTTTGGTTGACCACCAGTTTGGAATCATCGTAGATGATGAGTCTCTTGGTACCGCAGGCTTTCGCCATTCGCATCCCATGGACTAGGGCCTCGTACTCGGCTTCATTGTTGGAGGCCGTGAGCTGCATTCGTAGAATATATTTCAGCTTGTCTCCCTGGGGTGATGTCAGTATGACACCTGCGCCAGCCCCGTCCTTTTGTTTGGATCCATTGAAGTGCATTGTCCAGAGGTAAGACATATCTGGCTTTTTGAGGAGCTGGTTCTCCATGCAGTGCATGAGGAAATCAGGGAGGACTTGCGACTTGATCGCGTCGCGCTTTTCATATGTAATGTCTCGTGGAGACAACTCGATTCCCCAAAGCGCGACTCGTCCGGTGGCATCGGGGTTGTTGAGGATATGCCCAAGAGGGGCATCGTTGACCACCACGATTGGGTGCTCCTGGAAGTAGTGGTGCAGTCGCCTGGCTGTCATGAAGACACCATACGCTGATGGCCCAAATATATCGAGCTCGTTGGGGAACCCCAAGAGGAAGGTATGATGAGCACAGCAGCAAGTTTTCCCTCAGTATGAAACCAAGGTTATCAATCCAGTAGGAGCGAGGAAACACCCCAAAGGTGTAGCTAGCTGAACGTTGGCGAGGCTGCGCACTGACAGCGTGGAGACCTACACAACACAACCACAGAACTTTGCCCCCAACTTACGATGAGGTTACCAATCTCACCGGTTTTGATGAAAACAAAGGATTAAACGTATTGAATGGAAGGAAGAAATAGTTTGTAGAAAGTAAACACAAAGCAGTAAACAGTTTGTAGATTGTATGTAAAAGAAAGGACTGGGGTCCATAGTTCACTAGAGGTGGCTCTCCTTAAGATAGATAACATGCTGGGTGAACAAATTACAGCGGGACAAACATCAAGAAAGCATACAAGCATATACTAATCATCTTGACTCCTTTGAGATTCGATTGGGCATTACAACATTATACATAGACCGCCATCCAACTGCATCTATGACTAATAATCCACCTTCAGGTTATCATCCGAACCTCGTCCAGTATTAAGTTGCAAGCAACAGATTATTGTTTTACGAACTTCGTGTAAAGTAAACAATACGATTGTTCTATGAACAAAGGATTGTTGTTTTCTCCCTAGTAGCAACAACACATCTACTACCTTAGAGGTTTCTATCACTTCCCTAGATTACCAGAGGCATGAACCCAGTATCGAGCATAAATACTAACTCTTGGAGTTGCTAGCATCTACTTGGCCAAGATAGCTGGTAACAACGGAAAGCATGCAAGATCACAAATAGCAAAGACATGATAGAATCTATAATCAATCTGAAATAGCATCTCAATATCCATCAGATACCCACAAACACAACATGCAGAATTATAAATAGATGATCTTGATCATGAATGGAGCTCACAAGATCTAAACATGAAAGCACAAAGGAGGAGAACCAGCCATGTAGCTACTACATGGACCCGTAGTCCAGAGATGAACTACTCACGCATCACACCGGAGGCTTGCATGATGATGAAGAAGGCCTCCAGGGTGAATTCCCCTCTATGGCAGGGTGCCAGGAAGAGCTTCAGATCCCTCCCGATCTAGGGATGGAGATGATGGCAGCTACAGACTCTTTCGTGGATTTTTGATTGGGTCCTTAGGGTTTCCGTATCAGAGGCAATATATAGGCGGAAGGAGAGGCCGACGGGGTGCTGGGGTCGGCCAGACCACCCCATGCTGCCAGGCCTGGCCTGGCAGTGGTGTGGCCTGACCCTTTCTCCGTCTCAGACTCGCTCCATATGTCTTCTAGTAAAATAGCAACTTTGGCTTTTGTCCCGTCCAATTCCGAGAATATTCATTTTCTGACTTCCTGGAACCAAAAACAGCATAAAACAGGCAGCTGGCACTGTGGCTCTTGTTAATAGGTTAGTCCAAGAAATCATATGAAAAGTACTCCAAAGTGTGGAAAAAACACAAGAAAGTAGATAAAACCAAGCATGGAACATCAAAAATTATAGATACATTTGCAATGTATCATACGCCAGCTTCTGGTAGTGCGGGTACCGTTGTTTTGTTTTGCGTGAGCACCTCGCTGAGGTAGTAGACTGGGCGCTGCACCCCGTGGACTTTGTTTTCCTCGGCTCGTTCCACCACGAGCACCGTGCTGACCACCTGGTTGGTGGCGGAGATGTAGAGCCACAGCGGCTCCTTTTCACGTGGACTCACCAGTACTAGCGAGGTGGATAGTAGACGCTTGAGGTCTTCGAATGCTTCTTGCGCCTCGTCTGTCCATTCGAACTTGTCAGTTTTGCAGAGAAGTTGGTAGAAGGGCAGTGCCTTTTCGCCCATTCGACTGATGAATCGACTGAGCACCGCGATTCACCTAGCCAGCTCTTGGACGCCTCTTACGTTCTTCGGCTTCTCCATGGCCAGTATGGCTTTTATTTTCTTTGGGTTTGCCTCGATCCCCCTCGCGGAGATGAGATACCCGAGTAGTTGCCTAGATGGTACGCCGAAGGCGCATTTGTCCGGATTGAGCTTGATCCGGTAGAGGTCTAGGTTGGCGAAGGTTTCGCGTAGATCGTCGTAGACTTGGATGTCATCAACGTAGACTTGGATGTTGCGACCAAGTTGATTCTTGAGACATGCCTGCATGCACCGCTGATAGGTGGCTCCTGCATTTTTTAGCCCGAAGGGCATCGTGTTGTAGCAGAACACACCAAAGGGCATCGTAAACACTGTTTCTCTTGGTCTTCCTCCTTCATTCGGATTTGATTGTAACCTGAGTAGTCATCAAGGAAGCAGAGACGCTCACATCCCGTGGTGGAGTCGATGATTTGGTCGATTCCCGGCAACAGGAAATGACCCTTTGGGCAGTGCTTATTCAGGGAGGTGAAGTCCACGCACATCCGCAGGATATCCGTGTCTTTTTAGGTACAAGCACCGTGTTGGTGAGCCAAGTGCTTTCCTTGATCTTGCGTATGAATTCGGCGTCGAGGAGTCTATTGATATCTATTCTGACTGCCTTTGCTCTTGGTTCAGACAGTCGCCAAATTGTCTGCTTGACTGGCCTTGCGTCTAGATTTATGTTGAGTGCGTGATCGGCAAATTTCCTGGGAACCCCTGGCATGTCCGCTAGACACCAGGCGAATATTTCCCAGTGCTCATGGAGGAATTCGACTAGCGCGAGTTCCTATGCGGAACTCAAGTTGTTGGCGATGAGGGCCGTCTTGGTCGGGTCCGTTGGGTGGACCTAGACTTTCTTCGTGTGCACCGACGAGTCGAAGGACAGGTTGGGTGAACTTGGCCTGCTCAGGGGAGGTAGATTGTTGTCTATCGACTCCTTTAGTCTTGCGAGTTCCTCCTGCATGTCGAAGGACTGGGAGATTCTATTGAATTCCCTGTCGCAGCTGTCGAACCTTTCGAAGTTGCCATTGATTGTGATTACACCGTTTGGGTCCGGCATCTTCATCTATAGGTAGTCATAGTGTGGCACTGCCATGAACCTTGTGAACGCGACACGTCCGAGGATGTAGTGATATTGTGAAGGCCAGTCGACGACCCCGAAGTCGATGCGCTCAAGCCGAAAGTTTTGCGGCGTGCCGAAGATGACGTCGAAGTTGATTTTGCCCAGGGGATATACGCCTTTCCCTGGGACGATGCCATGAAACATCGTGTCTGAGACTTCCAGACACGTCATAGAGATCGTCATCGCACACAAGGTACTCGCGAACATTAGGTTAATGCCGCTGCCGCCATCCATGAAGACGCGGCTCATGTCGAAACCCCCAATCTGTGCCTCGAGTACGAGGGGACAGTGGCCTGGACGAGGAACTTGGCGCGGATGGTCACGGATGTCGAAGGTGATGCAGGAGTCGCTTCCACTGAGGCACTCAGTGGTGGAAGGTGGAGAGTTTATCGCTAGGTTTACTTGGCAAGTGATGGCCTTCTGCACTCGATTTGAGGGACGCCCTTTTTGGATCATACCCATGTTGCCCACGGGTCATGGGTATGGTTCGCCTCCGTGATTCTGGACTAGCGCTGCCACGGGTAGTGGTAGTCTGGGTGGTGGTGGAGGAGCTCCATGTGCCATGGAGCCTGGGGCGACTCCATAGCCCTTGTTGACTGCGTCGCGATTCATCCGAGCCAGACCCTCGTGGAGCTTGAGAAACTTGCAGCAGTCTTTGAGAAGGTGGCTAGATTTTTTCTTGCCGTCGTGCTTGTCGATGTAGAAGTGAACGGTGCATGGCCCGGACAGTTTATCCTCGATGGTTGTTGCGGGTGCCTCTTCGCGAGTGCGGCGCTACCACACCTGCATGGTTTTCCTGGAGTTGCAGTATCCACCGCTACGATAGCCGCTGTTGTGGTTGTCGTCGCGTTTGTCGGCGTAGCCGGCTGCGACCATGTTGACATCGTCGCGGTCATCGTAGATGCGCATTCGCCGCTTGCCTCGATGGTCGCGTCTGCGTCTGAGGTTGTCATCATCATCGGAGTAGGTGCCGGTTTTCACCGAATCCTCTCCGTCGACCCACCGATTCGCAATTTCCATTAGGTGGTCGATTGTATTGGGCTTCGAGCGGCCCAGCTCCTTCCTGAGCTCTATGCGGCGAACACTGCCATTGAAGGCATCGATTGCGCGGTCTTCCGACATGTTTTCCGTGGAATTCTTGATGATGGTCCACCTCTGGATGTACGAGCGTAGCGATTCGCCTGACCTTTGCTGACAGCTCCTAAGCTCTTCGATTGATGCGGGCCTTTTATAAGTGCCCTTCAAGTTGCATACAAAGTTGTAAACCAGCTCTTCCTAGCTGTGAATGGATCCGCGCGGGAGATTGTTGAGCCATGCACGGGCGGTGCCCTCCGTGCTTCGACTCCCGCCATGTAGCCTGACGGAGGAGATGTGGTACTTCAACCAGATTTTTGGGTCTTGTAGGCCGTCGAACTTTGGGTTCTCCGACATGAGTTTGAACCCTTTAGGCATTCACTTCTTCCTAATGGCCCTACTGAAGCATCTGGCGCCACAGAGTTCAGTCTCATCCTCCTCTGAGTTAGTTGAACGAGCACGTCTTGCCCTTGATTTGTTGATTTTGCGCTGTGTGAGCTCATCGCGTCCATCGTAGTCGTGATCATGCCGCCATGAGCAGCGACACCGAGACAGATCATGACTGTCGTCGCTGGACGAGGGTGAGGAATAGTGTTTTGCTAGAGCCTTGCCTTTCTTCGGCTCCGGTGTTGGCTCTTTGTCGAGGGCGGCCTCGATTAACCCCAAGCCCGCGATCGTAGATCGGTGCATGGCAGCTCGTGGATCTCCAGCTGGCGGCTGGTTGTTGAGGAGGTACATGGTGGCCGCTGTCACCGCGGCTTGCGGTGTCTTTGGGACCATGTTTCCCCGTGTGTCGACTGTCATAGAGCTAAAGTCGAGGACTTTTGTAGCTTCTATGCATTCTTGATCGGTGAGATGGGCCATCCGAGATCGCCTCTTGTTGGCCACATATTCATTGCCTTTGGAGGAGGATCCTTCGTGGGAGGAGAGCCCAGCCCGCCGAAGACTCGACTCATCCGCCACCTTTTTACGTGCCTCGAGTTGCACGATTGCATGTAGATGGCGTCTATACTCCTCCTTTAGTAGCCAATGGTAGCCCATCAGAATGTCATGCGGCGCGCCGAGGGGCAAAGGATTGCCTCGTAGAGCTTCTCGGCAACAGGCCCACTCGTTGTCGTTGAGTTTAATCATGACACGCTCTCCTGTGTGTTCGTTCACCATGGTTGGCGGTTCGACTGCCGCTCCGTTATTGACGGGTGCACCGTTGCCACCGTTGGTGGGGCCGCCGTTGGGCGTGCTGCCGTTGGGTGGTTCAGCGCCGTTGGGCGGTCTGGTGCCAGATCCAGGGCTAGCGTTTTTACGATTGGCGGCGGTGTCGCCCGTGTTGATGACAGCGCACATGGAGTGGTTAGGGAAGCTGTTGCTCCCGCAACTTTCAGATCCGGAGCCGTAGGCTCCATCTTCAGTGGCTAGGTCACCCAGATCGGATCCGCGACTGCTGTCGCTGTCCATGCTCCCAGCTGTTGCCGAGGTGTTGAGCTCGCTGAGGGTGTCGATTGGTGGCGGTAACCACGATGCTGGAGCAATCGCGGGTGCTGTTGGCTGGCCAGGCATGTGAAGCGTGCACATCTGACCAACCTGGAAGTGGAAGCTCCCAATTGCCAGACTGATTCCATCGCCCACAGACTCGAAAGCCGGGCGGGTGGCCGGCGGGTGGACGGTGAAGTCGAACGCGCCGAAGAGCTGGTGAATCTCCAATGTTGCAGAGTTGTAGATCGCGGTTGATGGGGCCGAAGAAGCCGCAACATCAGCACTCCCAATTCCCACAAACGGCACCAATTGACAAAGGTTTAACTTGTCAATGCCCATTGTTATGGACTTGGGTTTTGGAGAAGGAGGGAGCGCTGGAGGCATCAGTCGGCTAGCAAACAAGCACACATGGACACAAGGTTTACCCAGGTTCAGGCCTCGTAGAGGTCCCTACTCCTGCTTGTTTGCTCTTGGAATTAACGAAGGAATCGAAGATTACAAGGGCGCGCAGATGCAATCTGGCGAGAGTTGTGGAAACTAGGGTTGCATGTGTTCTCCTCGCCGCCCCCTCCTAGCCTTTATATAGATAGGCTAGGTCTCAGGTAGCAGGTCGAGTCGGTTACAGATTAGGGTTTTCCCTTTAAACTTTCTATCTTAATCTTCTTGTTGTCTCGCAAGCAATCGAGAGTCCATGGGCCACTCGAATTCTTCATTTGGGCCTTGGCAATGCCATGGGCTTCCGCCGTATCTGGACTGTATATACCGAACTCGAGTACCCGTAGGGTATACCCATGTCAGGGGGCATACCGGGCAATTCATCTGGGAACACATCGGGGTATTCAGAGACTACTCTGACTTGGTCAATGGTTGGTTGGGATAGACTCTTGTTGCATTTGAATTGATGGGGCAAGGTCTCAGATACATGCTCTACTGATACTCCAGAGCTACTGGTCATGGTTATGGCTTTCTTGGCACAGTTGATCAATCCTTTATGTTTCGACATCCAATCCATTCCTAGTACTACTTCCAAACCTTTGGTTCCAAGTACTATTAGATTGGCATGAAAATCTATCCCATGGATTCTGATAGGCACAGCCTTGCAAATTTTTCTAGCTTTGGTGGTTGAACCAGGTATTTGAACTATCATAACATGCTTCAATTTTGTTGGTTGAATCTTACTAGTGCATGCAAATTCTTCTGTAACAAACGAGTGCGATGCTCTAGAATCAAACAACACTCTTGCAAGTACTGAGTTAACAGAAAACATACCCAGCATGACATCTGGCGCTTCCTGGGCTTCTTCCGCATTCATGTGGAACAAACGGCCGTTGCGGTTGAGCAAATTCCCTAGGGCAAATCTTCTTCTAGGCTGAACACAGCGTTGCTGCTGAGCTAGGGCATTCACATTGGTGGTGGCTGCAAGCTTCTTGGGACACTCGTTGGAGTAGTGACCCTTGACTCCACATTCAAAGCAAGTAATCTGGGACTTGTCTTTGGTTGTAACAGGCACGACATTGCTTCCACTCCTTGGGGCAGTATTGTTATTGTTGTTGTTGTTGGACTTGGGAAGTGCATGGTTGAAGTTGTTGGAGTTGCCAGGGTTGTTGTTGTGGTTTCCTCCGCTAAGATTGGGGTAGCTTGGACGAGACATCGGGGGTCTATTGTTTCTTGGGGGATATCCTGCAGATGGGTTAGGGCGATACTTCTGGGTATTGTGGGACCCAGTCTAGTGCATCATTCTGCGCTTGCGGTTGTCATTGGCTTGGTTGATCTTCCCTTCCATCTGGATGATAGAGTCGACTAGATCTTCTAGATCTTCAAAATGGATGTTGACTAACACCGTCTGCATCTCATCATGCAATCCATTCAGAAACCTTTCTTTCTTCTTTGCTTCAATGTTGATCTCATCAGGGGCATATCTAGCGAGGGACAGAAATTTGTCACGGTATTCAACTACCGTCATCCTTTGTTGCTTCACTTCTTTCAAATCATCTCTCATCCTTCGTTGCTTCACTTCTTTCAACTCATCTCTCATCCTGGTGACCAAACCTTGTGGCACATGGGTGCGTCTGAACTTGATCTTGAAAGCTTCCCAAGTCATGATATGACTGTGGTATCGTACGGGTGCTATTCTACCAAGCTCTTGCATCTCCTACCAGATAGTGGGTGGCAAACAGTACCTTCTCGTTGGCATCAACTCCTGCGACTTCTAGGTTATTCTCCATGGTTTGCAGCCAGTCATCAGCATCTAAGGGATCCTCAGATTTGTTGAAGATACGGGGATTGGTATTCCGAAAGTTCTTAAGCTTGGATCCATGATGATCCCGATTTCCTTGTCCTTGATTATTGTGGGCCATCTAAGCTATCTATTGTAGGGTGGCTAGATTGGCTTGGCGCTCTGCTCTACTAGCTTCACGGTCAGAAACTAGCATTTGCAGAATCTACAACATCGGGTCCTGCGATGAGCTGCTTCCTCTGGGGTTTCCACGAGTCATCTGAAGATTGATATAGATAATGAGGTAAGAGGGAAAGTTCTAAGGTTCATGGTTTTGTTTTCAAAAGATTTAAACTTTGAGTTTGAACTCGGTCTTTGCAACTAACTTGTTCTCATTCATTCATTCACTCAAGCGCACAATACAACACACACCACAACATAAAAGGAAAACAGATGGTTTTAAGAACCATTCTGTGAACTAAGATACAGTGGGACCGATACAACTAACTCCTACAGTAGTGATCAAGTGCATCTACTCATCATCAATGAAGTCGGAGTCATCATCATCGTTGTAGAAATCCATGGCATCATCCTCCTGG
This sequence comes from Avena insularis, assembly GCA_023614405.1. Lineage (NCBI taxonomy): Eukaryota > Viridiplantae > Streptophyta > Magnoliopsida > Poales > Poaceae > Avena > Avena insularis. The sequence goes on from CM042692.1 coordinate 190,271,522, forward strand.
TAGTCGTTGTCATCATTGAGGTACGAGTGAATATCTCCCTGGATGTCTTCACCTTCTTCTTCTTCCTTTGCTTCAAGTCCTTTGCTTCAAGATGGACTTCTTGCTCATGGATGGTCTTCGCGAGGTCGGCCACCTTCTTGTGAAGATGAGCGATAGTGCGATCCTTCTTCTCGCGTTGACGACGAAGTGATTGGCGATCCTTGACGAGCATGGAGAAAGTCTGGTCCTTCTTGGCAGCAATGGCAAGGTTGTGGTTGGCGTAGGCTCAAGCATTGTCCAATTCCTTCTGTCTATCATACAGCAGGAAGTCAAGATTCTCCACTTGGAGCTTCATCTCCGAGTGACTTGGCATATCCAATGGCATTCCCATAGAATCACGCCTTGCGTAATGAGAAAAGCGAGTTCCCTAGATCAAGCTGATGTTTTGCCCACACAGACGAGAAAGAGCTTCATGCATAACCCTAGCTAATCCATCTAGACAGTTGTTCTCTCGCACGGTGTATTGAATCTTCTCAGAAAGGGGTGCTTCCATCTTGCCTCGAAGATCTGCAACTATCAGCCATTGTAGATCTCCTCCTGTGAAATCCTTGAGTTGGACTCCAAAGAATTCTAGATGCGGGCGCTCCAGATATGCAGATAGTGCATCAAGATCCCTCTCAAAAATCAGTTGGCCTCCGTTGCCCAACTGGTAGAACTTGCAATACTAAATTTCCATCTATAAGAATTTAGGATGAGTAAGTTAGTGAAGTGATCATGTGTGTCAAATTTGATGTAGTAAAGTAAGAGTTTTTGAGGAACATGATTTTTTTTTGAAAGAATCAAGGATAAGAGTGGGAATAAGTTTTCATAAATACTCACTTATTTTGTTTTGAAACTAAGTTTTTGTTCGGATGTCCATTCTAACTAGGGTCTCCTATGGCTAGGATGGCTCTGATACAAACTTATCAACACCCGGATTTTTAATCCCAGATGCCTGTTATGCCATACATCGCAATCCCAGGATTGCCATTTTTGCGAGACATAACAAATTGGATATCACAGTACATCATCCATTACAAACCATAATAAGGTCTTATAAAAATAAAGGATCTCATGATCCAGTCTTAATACAAACAAGCAGCGGAATAATAAGCGTAGCAGCGGGCTCCATCTTTAATGTCACAGGAAATGCTAACGATGGGAGATGATCCTAGTTGTTGTAGCCGTCCTGCTGTCCTTCCTCCTAGTAGTCCTCCTCATAGTCTGGCCATGGGAATAGCCAGGGACCAAGCCATGAGTACTCTTTAAGTACTCCCAAACTATCACTAACAAGTAAGGTGATTCTATTAGGAGTCCTAAGCTCTAAGTTTATTTGCAAAAAGCCAGATTTATATAAACTGAGTTCAGAAGTAAAGAAAACTAAGTAAAGGTTCTAAATCACTTTAAGTTGGGAACCTAGTTTTCATATTCACAACCCTGTTGTGGTCAAGTCAAAATCGTAGTTCATTTCACAAGTCCTTTTTGAAAACATCTGACGATGGAACAGTATGGCCACTCCAACTATCCATGACCACGAACGTAGCTATTCAAATAGTTTGACACTCTGTAGAGGTGGTACACTTTCACCACAAAATTCGATACATCCGTCAGGGATAACCCTGAATCATCATACTTAGTATGCAGATAATCAATCATAACCTTTCCTTTACACACTCTAGTATAAGCACCTCCCCTATGAGCTTGGCCTCCCGGCCATGGCCATCTACCATCCTGGGCACTGCATAGGTGGACATCATCAAGAGGTAGCCTCAGCTCAAACCTCCTCCGCGAGGGAACCCATACTAATGCATATAAACTTCCGGCTAAGCCTTGCCCAGTTCAGGTATTATGGTTGTATCGTAAAATTGGAATGGTATCGCATCCGAACCCAACCATCAGTTTTTATAAAGGGCTAAGGCTCATGCCTCAACATTTTCATCATCAAATCTATTTATGTTTCTCAACACATGTCAAAATATCTCAATAGAATGATTCATCATTCCAAGGTTTTCATAATCGTTTTCACCAAGTATTCCCATCTAAAGTGATCAAGTTTTATGCTTAGCACTAGCCACTAAGTTAAGAGTGTTCACTAATGAGGGATGCTAATCTCAATCTCATGCCATAGAATGACATCTAGTATAGGCCTAGTTTTATACTCTTTATGCTATCTATACTACTTTCCAAAATCTCACAAAGCATTACTAAAAGTAAAGAAACTTTGGTAAAGTAAAAAGAGTAAAACTTGGGATGGGTATAAATCAAAATGTATAACTAAGCCTGCCTAATGCATCTTGCTTAGGTCATCTTGTATAATTCTATGTTGCTAATAATATCTTGCATAGATCTAGCTTGCCTTGATTGGTGTAGTGATTGAAGTTTTCTTCCTCTTCTTCGGAGTAGAACCCCTCCACCTCGTATCCTTGGTCGGTACTATCATCTATAAAGGATTACAGGGTACACAATCACCAAACAATACTTAACTAGTCTGTTTAGCACACTAAGGTTCACACTTGATGATCTAGCATCATCACATGCAATAAAGAACTAGTTTTATTTGAGAAAAGTAATTTCTACTCATTGAAATTAATTAAGATTTAATATTCTCCAATTAAAATATGGGATCATGTGGACACATGTCATCACCACATATTCTAATACATGGGAATGTGATTTAAAGGGTTGGTCACATTTTATAAAGTTTAAGAATATTATTTAATAGATTTAAAGTGACTAGAAATGTCCCAATAGCATTCTTTTGGTACAAGTCCAAAGTCACTACATGCAAACCTAAATATTATTACATATTCAGATAGGTATTACCAAATGTGATTTTTTTAGAGTTGGAATCAACTCAAAAGCTATTATGGTTGATTTTTGAAAAAACATTGAAGTTGTAAAAGTCTCCGTTTTATTATTTTTGCTATAGATTAACTCTAACTCCCAATAATTTAAATCCAACGGGCTTGGATAGATATTTTAATTATCTTTCTATCAAAATTTTAATAATGCAATTTGGTTAAGTGAATCTCTTTGAATGGATTTTTTAATAAGTGGACAGAATAGGATTTCAATTAAATTGGAAAATCCATATTTGAATTTCTAGGCCTCGGCGGGAACTCTAAATGGGATGGCCCAACTACATAGCACAGTGCAGCGCGCGGCTGACAGAGGGGGTCCACTGGTCAGTGACTCACTTAACACGAATCGGTATCTTTCAATCTGGACGCTACGATCTAAATCTAATCCAATGGTTAAGGGTCGTCGTCGATGATGAACAGATCTGGTGACGAGCTAAACCTAAGGCGGTGGTAGGGGTCTCTCGGGGCTCACCTGGGCTCTAGGTAGGCTCGGCGACAGGGGCAATCGACGTGGTAGACGACGGTGAGGCGAGGCGCGAACACGGCAGGGCTCAGGGTGGTCAGAATCGACGACGCCCTTCTCCTCTAGCAGCGGCAGACTCTGGTGAAATTCCGGCGCGGTGGTGCTCGCCTTGCTCCGGGGAGAGGTGGGGAAGGTCAGTGAGGAGTGGGGAGTCGAGTGGTGTGCATAATGGAGGCTGGGGTGGTCTCCTTTTATAGCTCGGCGAGGGGACCGAGCGGTGCGGCGGTGAGCTCGACGGTGGCGTCACTACAGGCAGCTAACGGCATGGGCGAGGGCGGAGGATGGTGCGGTGTCTCCTGGCGGTTCTCGCGGACTTAATGTCGCGGCATGGGGCAGCGTGGTTTGGTCTGGCGCGTGCGGCGCTCTGAGCGAAGGTAGAGGTGCTTTCGGCAGCGCGCGGCTGCTGCGGGTCGCGCGGCGGTGAACGGGGGTGTCTGCCAGGGTGGGTGATCATGGAGAGACTACGCGTGCGCGGTGAGGGCAAGGCGCGAGCTGGCGGGGCTAGTCGGGCACGGCACACTAGCACGCTCTAGACACGACGCAGAGAGGCGGTGCGCGGCACGACTAGGGTGGTCCACGGCTCGGCTAGGGCTGTGGCCTAGACAGGGAGTGGCAGTAGGCTGCGGTGGTGCTAGTGGACATCCTGGATGGGCGCGGGGTGGTCTGGTGCGAGCTGGCCATGGTCGGACGGTGATGACCACAAAACGGTGGCGCTCCACTGTTCTCCACGGCAAAGGGGGGCTTGTCTGCTGCTGCTAGACACTCAGGGGGACAAGGGGGTTAAGAGGGAGATCAATTGGTCGATGATCACTATACAAAACAGTGAAGTTAGGCTAGAGATTATTCTGTGCATGCCAAGTGTTTGTGTTAATAGCCGCATGAGATTTATTTCTGAATTTTTGATTCAAAAATTTTGAGTGATCTTATATTAAGCTTGAGAGACTAGGTTTGCTTGGATAGGTCAAGGGGAATTGATTTGGTGGGTTTTTGAAAAAGTGTGATCTTCCCATATGAATTGGATTCAATTTTCAAATGTCCTTTAAATTGATTTGCTAGAGGTTTTTGTAAGTTTGTAAAGTGGGCCTTGATACATCTTTACTTGGTCTAGCAAGGGGTGAAAAGAATTAGAATTTCTTGTGTTAGAAATTCTCCTCTAGGAACACCTAAAGTGGCCTAGTGGTTTAAAATGGTCAAAATGACCATTTAGTTTTTTATTCTTATTTGATTTCTTTCTCTTTGTAATTGTTTGTAAATGGTCTAGATGATGTGGCATTCACCTTTAAACCATTTCACAACATTTAGAACAATCAAGCATGGCATATACACTCAATTCTACACTAATGCACACACATGCATTCATATTCATTTTTCTTAATAAAAGTTTTTGTTAACCCTAAATTGGGTGATTAGGAACTTGCTAACCTTGATTAAAGTTTTGGGGTGTTACAGATCCACTAGATGTCATTGCATGTGTGTTCTTTTCATAAACCACATGGATCCACTAGTGTTCATGGCATGTGTGTTCTTTTCATAAACCAGATGGACCCACTAGAGTTCATTGCATGTGTGTTCTATGCCTAAACCACAAGAATCCACTAGATGCCATTGGATGTGTGTTATTTTCATAAACCACATGGATGCAATAGATGTCATTGGATGTGTGTTCTTTTCATAAACCACATAAATCCACTAGAGTTCACTGCATGTGTGTTGTTTTCATAAACCACATGGATACATTAGAGTTCATTGCATGTGTGATCTATTCATAAACCACATGGATCCACTAGATGCCATCGCATGTGTGTTCTTTTCATAAAACACATGGATCCACTAGAGTTCATTGGATGTGTGTTATATTCCTAAACCACATGGATCCACTAGATGCCATTGCATGTGTGTTCTTTTCATAAACCACATGGATCCACTAGAGTTCATTGCATGTGTGTTCTTTTCATAAACCACATGGATCCACTAGAGTTCATTGCATGTGTGTTCTATTCCTAAACCACATGGATCCACTAGAGTTCAGTCGATGTGTGTTCTATTCTTAAACCACATGTATCCACTAGATAACATTGCATTTGTGTTGTTTTGATAAACCACATGGATCCACTAGAGTTCATTGCATGTGTGTTCTTTTCATAAACCACATGGATCCACTAGAGTTCATGGCATGTGTGTTATTTTCATAAACCACATGGATCCACTGGATGCCATTGCATGTGTTCTATTCCTAAACCACATGGATCCACTAGATGCCAGTGGATGTGTGTTCTTTTCATAAACCACATGGATGCACTAGATGTCATTGCATGTGTGTTATTTTCATAAACCACATGTATCCACTATATGCCATTGCATGTGTCTTCATTTCATAAACCACATGCATCCACTAGATAGCACTGCATGTGTGTTCTTTTCATAAACCACATGGATCCACTGGATGCCATTGCATGTGTTCTATTCCTAAACCACATGGATCCACTAGATGCCAGTGGATGTGTGTTCTTTTCATAAACCACATGGATGCACTAGATGTCATTGCATGTGTGTTATTTTCATAAACCACATGTCTCCACTATATGCCATTGCATGTGTCTTCATTTCATAAACCACATGCATCCACTAGATAGCACTGCATGTGTGTTCTTTTCATAAACCACATGGATCCACTAGAGTTCATTGCATGTGTGTTCTATGCCTAAACCACAAGAATCCACTAGATGACATTGCATGTGTGCTCTTTTATTAAACCACATAGATCCACTAGATGTCATTGCATGTGTGTTCTTTTCAGAAACCACATGGATCCACTAGAGTTCATTGCATGTGTGTTCTACTCATAAACCACATGGATCTAGTACATGCCATTGCATGCATGTTCTTTTCATAAACCACATGGATCCACTAGAGTTCACTGGATGTGTGTTCTATTCCTAAACCACATGGATCCACTAGATACCATTGCATGTGTGTTCTTTTCATGAACCACATGTATCCACTAGATTTCATTGAATGTGTGTTCTTTTCATAAACCACATGGGCCCACTAGAGTTAATTGCATGTGTGTTCTATGCCTAAACCACAAGAATCCACTAGATGCCATTGCATGTGTGTTCTTTACTTAAACCACATGGATCCACTAGATGCCATTGCATGTGTGTTCTTTTCATAAACCACATGAATCCACTAGAGTTCCTTTGCGTGTGTTGTTTTCATAAACCACATGGATACACTAGAGTTCATTGCATGTGTGTTCTATTCATAAACCACATGGATCCACTAGATGCCATCGCATGTGTGTTCTTTTCATAAAACACATGGATCCACTAGAGTTCATTGGATGTGTGTTATATTCCTAAACCACATGGATCCACTAGATGCCATTGCATGTGTGTTCTTTTCATAAACCACATGGATCCACAAGAGTTCATTGCATGTGTGTTCTTTTCATAAACCACATGGATCCAGTAGAGTTCATTCGATCTATGTTCTATTCTTAAACCACATGGATCCACTAGATGCCATTGCATTTGTGTTCTTTTCATAAACCACGTGGATCCACTAGAGTTCATTGCATGTCTGTTCTTTTCATAAACCACATGGATCCACTAGAGTCCATGGCATGTGTGTTCTTTTCATAAACCACATGGATCCACTAGATGCCATTGCATGTGTGTTCTTTTCATAAACCACATGGATCCACTAGATGCCATTGGATGTGTGTTATTTTCATAAACCACATGGATCCACTATATGCCATTACATGTGTATTCATTTCATAAACCACATGGATCCACTAGATACCATTGCATGTGTGTTCTTTTCATAAACCACATGGATCCACTAGAGTTCATTGCATGTGTGTTCTATGCCTAAACCACAAGAATCCACTAGATGACATTGCATGTGTGTTCTTTTATTAAACCACATAGATCCACTAGATGTCATTGCATGTGTGTTCTTTTCATAAACCACATGGATCCACTAGAGTTCATTGCATGTGTGTTCTATTCATAAACCACATGGATCCATTAGATGCCATTGCATGTGTGTTCTTTTCATACACCACATAGATACACTAGAGTTCATTGGATGTGTGTTCTATTCCTAAACCACATGGATCCACTAGATGTCATTGCATGTGTGTTGTTTTAATAAACCACATGGATCCACTAGAGTTCATTGCATGTGTGTTATTTTCCTAAACCACATGGATCCACTAGAGTTCATTGCATGTGTGTTCTATTCGTAAACCACATGGATCCACTAGAGTTCATTGGATGTGTGTTCTATTCCTAAACCACATGGATCCACTAGATACCATTGCATGTGTGTTCTTTTCATAAACCACATGGATCCACTAGAGTTCATTGCATGTGTGTTCTTTTCATAAACCACATGGATCCACTAGAGTTCATTGCATGTGTGCTCTATGCCTGAACCACATGCATCCACTAGATGCCATTGCATGTGTGTTATTTTCATAAACCACATGGATCCACTAGATGCCATTGCATGTGTGTTCTATTCCTAAACCACATGGATCCAATAGATGCCATTGGATGTGTGTTCTTTTAATAAACCACATGGATGCACTAGATGTCATTGCATGTGTGTTCTTTTCAAAAACCACATGGATCCACTATATGGCATTGCATGTGTGTTGCTTTAATAAACCACATCGATCCACTAGAGTCCATTGCACGTGTGTTCTTTTCATAAACCACATGGATCCACTATATGCCATTGCATGTGTGTTTATTTATAAACAACATGGATCCACTAGATGTCATTGCATGTGTGTTTTTTTAATAAACCACATCCATCCACTAGATGTAATTGCGTGTGTGGTCTTTTCATAAACCATATGGATCCACTATTATCCATTGCATGTGTGTTCTAATCCTAAACCACATGGATCCACTACATTCCATTGAATGTGTATTCTTTTCAGAAACCACATGGATCCACTAGATGTCATTGCATGTGTGTTCTTTTCATAAACCACATGGATCCACTAGAGTTCATTGCATGTGTGTTCTTTTCATAAACTAGACTTCATTGCATGTGTTTTCTATGCCTAAACCACATGGATCCACTAGAGTTCATTTCATGTGTGTTATTTTCATAAACCAAATGGATCCACTAGATGCCATTGCATGTGTGTTCTTTTCATAAACCACATGGATCCACTAGAGTTCATTGCATGTGTGTTCATTTCATAAACCACATGGATCCACTAGAGTTCATTGCATGTGTGTTCTATTCCTAAACCACATGGATCCACTAGAGTTCAGTCGATGTGTGTTCTATTCTTAAACCAAATGGATCCACTAGATACCATTGCATTTGTGTTGTTTTGATAAACCACATGGATCCACAAGAGTTCATTGCATGTGTGTTCTTTTCATAAACCACATGGATCCACTAGAGTTCATGGCATGTGTGTTATTTTCATAAACCACATGGATCCACTGGATGCCATTGAATGTGTTCTATTCCTAAACCACATGGATCCACTAGATGCCAGTGGATGTGTGTTCTTTTCTTAAACCACATGGATGCACTAGATGTCATTGCATGTGTGTTATTTTCATAAACCACATGTATCCACTATATGCCATTGCATGTGTCTTCATTTCATAAACCACATGCATCCACTAGATAGCATTGCATGTGTGTTCTTTTCATAAACCACATGGATCCACTAGAGTTCATTGCATGCGTGTTCTATGCCTAAACCACAAGAATCCACTAGATGACATTGCATGTGTGCTCTTTTATTAAACCACATATATCCACTAGATGTCATTGCATGTGTGTTCTTTTCATAAACCACATGGATCCACTAGAGTTCATTGCATGTGTGTTCTACTCATAAACCACATGGATCTAGTACATGCCATTGCATGCATGTTCTTTTCATAAACCACATGGATCCACTAGAGTTCACTGGATGTGTGTTCTATTCCTAAACCACATGGATCCACTAGATACCATTGCATGTGTGTTCTTTTCATGAACCACATGTATCCACTAGATTTCATTGAATCTGTGTTCTTTTCATAAACCACATGGGCCCACTAGAGTTCATTGCATGTGTGTTCTATGCCTAAACCACAAGAATCCACTAGATGCCATTGCATGTGTGTTCTTTACTTAAACCACATGGATCCACTAGATGCCATTGCATGTGTGTTCTTTTCATAAACCACATCAATCCACTAGAGTTCACTGCACGTGTGTTGTTTTCATAAACCACATGGATACACTAGAGTTCATTGCATGTGTGTTCTATTCATAAACCACATGGATCCACTAGATGCCATCGCATGTGTGTTCTTTTCATAAAACACATGGATCCACTAGAGTTCATTGGATGTGTGTTATATTCCTAAACCACATGGATCCACTAGATGCCATTGCATGTGTGTTCTTTTCATAAACCACATGGATCCACAAGAGTTCATTGCATGTGTGTTCTTTTCATAAACCACATGGATCCAGTAGAGTTCATTCGATCTATGTTCTATTCTTAAACCACATGGATCCACTAGATGCCATTGCATTTGTGTTATTTTCATAAACCACGTGGATCCACTAGAGTTCATTGCATGTCTGTTCTTTTCATAAACCACATGGATCCACTAGAGTCCATGGCATGTGTGTTCTTTTCATAAACCACATGGATCCACTAGATGCCATTGCATGTGTGTTCTATTCCTAAACCACATGGATCCACTAGATACCATTGGATGTGTGTTATTTTCATAAACCACATGGATCCACTATATGCCATTACATGTGTCTTCATTTCATAAACCACATGGATCCACTAGATACCATTGCATGCGTTTTCTTTTCATAAACCACATGGATCCACTAGAGTTCATTGCATGTGTGTTCTATGCCTAAACCACAAGAATCCACTAGATGACATTGCATGTGTGTTCTTTTATTAAACCACATAGATCCACTAGATGTCATTGCATGTGTGTTCTTTTCATAAACCACATGGATCCACTAGAGTTCATTGCATGTGTGTTCTATTCATAAACCACATGGATCCATTAGATGCCATTGCATGTGTGTTCTTTTCATACACCACATAGATACACTAGAGTTCATTGGATGTGTGTTCTATTCCTAAACCACATGGATCCACTAGATGTCATTGCATGTGTGTTCTTTTAATAAACCACATGGATCCACTAGAGTTCATTGCATGTGTGTTATTTTCCTAAAGCACATGGATCCACTAGAGTTCATTGCATGCGTGTTCTATTCCTAAACCACATGGATCCACTAGAGTTCATTGGATGTGTGTTATTTTCCTAAACCAAATGGATCCACTAGATACCATTGCATGTGTGTTCTTTTCATAAACCACATGGATCCACTAGAGTTCATTGCATGTGTGTTCTTTTCATAAACCATATGGATCCACTAGAGTTCATTGCATGTGTTCTCTATGCCTGAACCACATGGATCCACTAGAGTTCATTGCATGTGTGTTCTTTTCATAAACCACATGGATCCACTAGATGCCATTGCATGTGTGTTCTATTTCTAAACCACATGGATCCTATAGATGCCATTGGATTTGTGTTCTTTTCATAAACCACATGGATGCACTAGATGTCATTGCATGTGTGTTGCTTTATAAACCACATGGATCCACTAGATGTCATTGCATGTGTGTTGCTTTATAAACCACATGGATCCACTAGAGTTCATTGCACGTGTGTTCTTTTCATAAACCACGTGGATCCACTAGATGCCATTGCATGTGTGTTTATTTATAAACCACATGGATCCACTAGATGTCATTGCATGTGTGTTCTTTTAATAAACCACATGCATCCACTAGATGTCATTGCATGTGTGGTCTTTTCATAAACCTTATGGATCCACTGTTATCCATTTCATGTGTGTTCTAATCCTAAACCACATGGATCCACTACATTCCATTGGATGTGTATTCTTTTTAGAAACCACATGGATCCACTTGATGTCATTGCATGTGTGTTCTTTTCATAAACCACATGGATCCACTAGTGTTCATGGCATGTGTGTTCTTTTCATAAACTAGACTTCATTGCATGTGTTTTCTATGCCTAAACCACATGGATCCACTAGAGTTCATTTCATGTGTGTTATTTTCATAAACCAAATGGATCCACTAGATGCCATTGCATGTGTGTTCTTTTCATAAACCACATGGATCCACTAGAGTTCATTGCATGTGTGTTCTTTTCATAAACCACATGGATCCACTAGAGTTCATTGCATGTGTGTTCTATTCCTAAACCACATGGATCCACTAGAGTTCAGTCGATGTGTGTTCTATTCTTAAACCACATGGATCCACTAGATACCATTGCATTTGTGTTGTTTTGATAAACCACATGGATCCACTAGAGTTCATTGCATGTGTGTTCTTTTCATAAACCACATGGATCCACTAGAGTTCATGGCATGTGTGTTATTTTCATAAACCACATGGATCCACTGGATGCCATTGAATGTGTTCTATTCCTAAACCACATGGATCCACTAGATGCCAGTGGATGTGTGTTCTTTTCATAAACCACATGGATGCACTAGATGTCATTGCATGTGTGTTATTTTCATAAACCACATGTATCCACTATATGCCATTGCATGTGTCTTCATTTCATAAACCACATGCATCCACTAGATAGCATTGCATGTGTGTTCTTTTCATAAACCACATGGATCCACTAGAGTTCATTGCATGTGTGTTCTATGCCTAAACCACAAGAATCCACTAGATGACATTGCATGTGTGCTCTTTTATTAAACCACATAGATCCACTAGATGTCATTGCATGTGTGTTCTTTTCATAAACCACATGGATCCACTAGAGTTCATTGCATGTGTGTTCTACTCATAAACCACATGGATCTAGTACATGCCATTGCATGCATGTTCTTTTCATAAACCACATGGATCCACTAGAGTTCAATGGATGTGTGTTCTATTCCTAAACCACATGGATCCACTAGATACCATTGCATGTGTGTTCTTTTCATGAACCACATGTATCCACTAGATTTCATTGAATGTGTGTTCTTTTCATAAACCACATGGGCCCACTAGAGTTCATTGCATGTGTGTTCTATGCCTAAACCACAAGAATCCACTAGATGCCATTGCATGTGTGTTCTTTACTTAAACCACATGGATCCACTAGATGCCATTTCATGTGTGTTCTTTTCATAAACCACATGAATCCACTAGAGTTCACTGCACGTGTGTTGTTTTCATAAACCACATGGATACACTAGAGTTCATTGCATGTGTGTTCTATTCATAAACCACATGGATCCACTAGATGCCATCGCATGTGTGTTCTTTTCATAAAACACATGGATCCACTAGAGTTCATTCGATGTGTGTTATATTCCTAAACCACATGGATCCACTAGATGCCATTGCATGTGTGTTCTTTTCATAAACCACATGGATCCACAAGAGTTCATTGCATGTGTGTTCTTTTCATAAACCACATGGATCCAGTAGAGTTCATTCGATCTATGTTCTATTCTTAAACCACATGGATCCACTAGATGCCATTGCATTTGTGTTCTTTTCATAAACCACGTGGATCCACTAGAGTTCATTGCATGTCTGTTCTTTTCATAAACCACATGGATCCACTAGAGTCCATGGCATGTGTGTTCTTTTCATAAACCACATGGATCCACTAGATGCCATTGCATGTGTGTTCTATTCCTAAACCACATGGATCCACTAGATGCCATTGGATGTGTGTTATTTTCATAAACCACATGGATCCACTATATGCCATTACATGTGTCTTCATTTCATAAACCACATGGATCCACTAGATACCATTGCATGTGTGTTCTTTTCATAAACCACATGGATCCACTAGAGTTCATTGCATGTGTGTTCTATGCCTAAACCACAAGAATCCACTAGATGACATTGCATGTGTGTTCTTTTATTAAACCACATAGATCCACTAGATGTCATTGCATGTGTGTTCTTTTCATAAACCACATGGATCCACTAGAGTTCATTGCATGTGTGTTCTATTCCTAAACCACATGGATCCATTAGATGCCATTGCATGTGTGTTCTTTTCATACACCACATAGATACACTAGAGTTCATTGGATGTGTGTTCTATTCCTAAACCACATGGATCCACTAGATGTCATTGCATGTGTGTTGTTTTAATAAACCACATGGATCCACTAGAGTTCATTGCATGTGTGTTCTTTTCCTAAACCACATGGATCCACTAGAGTTCATTGCATGTGTGCTCTATGCCTGAATCACATGCATCCACTAGATGCCATTGCATGTGTGTTATTTTCATAAACCACATGGATCCACTAGATGCCATTGCATGTGTGTTCTATTCCTAAACCACATGGATCCAATAGATGCCATTGGATGTGTGTTCTTTTAATAAACCACATGGATGCACTAGATGTCATTGCATGTGTGTTCTTTTCAAAAACCACATGGATCCACTATATGGCATTGCATGTGTGTTGCTTTAATAAACCACATCGATCCACTAGAGTCCATTGCGCATGTGTTCTTTTCATAAACCACATGGATCCACTATATGCCATTGCCTGTGTGTTTATTTATAAACCACATGGAACCACTAGATGTCATTGCATGTGTGTTTTTTAATAAACCACATCCATCCACTAGATGTCATTGCGTGTGTGGTGTTTTCATAAACCATATGGATCCACTATTATCCATTGCATGTGTGTTCTAATCCTAAACCACATGGATCCACTACATTCCATTGAATGTGTATTCTTTTCAGAAACCACATGGATCCACTAGATGTCATTGCATGTGTGTTCTTTTCATAAACCACATGGATCCACTAGTGTTCATGGCATGTGTGTTCTTTTCATAGACCACATGGATCCACTAGATGCCATTGCATGTGTGTTACATTCCTAAACGACATGGATCCACTAGATGCCATTGGATGTGTGTTCTTTTCATAAACCACATGGATGCATTAGATGTCATTGGATGTGTGTTCTTTTCATAAACCACATGGATCCACTAGATGCCATTGCATGTGTGCTCATTTCATAAACCCCATGCACCCACTAGAGTTTGTTGCATGTGTGTTCTATGCCTAAACCACAAGCATCCACTAGATGCCATTGCATGTGTGTTCTTTTCATAAACCACATGGATCCACTAGATTCCATTGCATGTGTGTTCTTTTCATAAACCACATGGATCCACTAGAGTTCATGGCATGTGTGTTATTTTCATAAACCACATGGACACACTCGATGCCATTGCATGTGTGGTCTATTCCTAAACCACATGGATCCACTAGATGCCATTGGATGTGTGTTCTTTTTATAAACCACATGGATGCACTAGATGTCATTGCATGTGTGTTATTTTCATAAACCAGATGGATCCACTATATGCCATTGCATGTGTATTCATTTCATAAACCACATGCATCCACTAGATACCATTGCATGTGTGTTCTTTTCATAAACCACATGGATACACTAGAGTTCATTGCATGTGTGTTCTATGCCTAAACCACAAGAATCCACTAGATGACATTGCATGTGTGTTCTTTTATTAAACAACATAGATCCACTAGATGTCATTGCATGTGTGTTCTTTTCATAAATCACATGGATCCAATAGAGTTCATTGCATTGTGTTCTATTCATAAACCACATGGATCTAGTAGATGCCATTGCATGTGTGTTCTTTTTATAAACCACATGGATCCACTAGAGTTCATTGGATATGTGTTCTATTCCTAAACCACATGGATCCACTAGATGCCATTGCATGTGTGGTCTTTTCATGAACCACATGGATCCACTAGAGTTCATTGAATGTGTCTTCTTTTCATAAACCACATGTACACACTAGATTTCATTGCATGTGTGTTCTATGCCTAAACCACAAGAATCCACTAGATGCCATTGCATGTGTGTTCTTTTCTTAACCCACATGGATCCACTAGATGCCATTGCATGTGTGTTCTTTTCATAAACCACGTGAATCCACTAGAGTTCACTGCATGTGTGTTGTTTTCATAAACCACATGGATACACTAGAGTTCATTGCATGTGTGTTCTATTCATAAACCACATGGATCCACTAGATGCCATCGCATGTGTGTTTTTTTCATAAAACACATGGATCCACTAGAGTTCATTTGATGTGTGTTCTTTTCATAAACCACATGGATCCACTAGAGTTCATTGCATGTGTGTTCTATTCCTAAACCACATGGATCCACTAGAGTTCATTCGATCTGTGTTCTATTCTTAAACCACATGGATCCACTAGATGCCATTGCATTTGTGTGCTTTTCATAAACCACATGGATCCACTAGAGTTCCTTGCATGTGTGTTCTTTTCATAAACCACATGGATCCACTAGAGTTCATGGCATGTGTGTTCTTTTCGTAAACCACATGGATCCACGAGATGCCATTGCATGTGTGTTCTATTCCTAAACCACATGGATCCACTAGATGCCATTGCATGTGTGTTATTTTCATAAACCACATGGATGCACTAGATGTCACTGCATGTGTGTTATTTTCATAAACCACATGGATCCACTATATGCCATTGCATGTGTCTTCATTTCATAAACCACATGGATCCACTAGATCCCATTGCATGTGTGTTCTTTTCATAAACCACATGGATCCACTAGAGTTCATTGCATGTGTGTTCTATGCCTAAACCACAAGAATTCACTAGATGACATTGCATGTGTGTTCTTTTATTATACCACATAGATCCACTAGATGTCATTGCATGTGTGTTCTTTTCATAAACCACATGGATCCACTAGAGTTCATTGCATGTGTGTTCTATTCATAAACCACATGGATCAAGTTGATGCCATTGCTTGTGTGTTCTTTTCATAAACCACATAGAACCACAAGAGTTCATTGGATGTGTGTTCTATTCCTAAACAACATGGATCCACTATATGTCATTGCATGTGTGTTCTTTTAATAAACCACATGGATCCACTTGAGTTCATTGCATGTGTGTTATTTTCCTAAACCACATGGATCCGCTAGAGTTCATTGCATGTGTGTTCTATTCCTAAACCACATGGATCCACTAGAGTTCATTGCATGTGTGTTCTTTTCATAAACCACATGGATCCACTAGAGTTAATTTCATGTGTGTTCTTTTCATAAACCACATGGATCCACTAGAGTTCATTGCATGTGTGTTCTATGCCTAAACCACATGGATCCACTAGATTCCATTGCATGTGGGTTATTTTCATAAACCACATGGATCCACTAGATGCCATTGCATGTGTGTTCTATTCCTAAACCACATGGATCCACTAGATGTCATTGCATGTGCGTTCTTTTCATAAACCACATGGATCCACTAGTGTTCATGGCATGTGTGTTCTTTTCATAGACCACATGGATCCAATAGATCCCATTGCATGTGTGTTATATTCCTAAACCACATGGATCCACTAGATGCCATTGGATGTGTGTTCTTTTCATAAACCACATGGATCCATTAGATGTCATTGGATGTGTGTTCTTTTCATAAACCACATGGATCCACTAGATGCCTTTGCTTGTGTGCTCATTTCATAAACCGCATGGACCCACTAGAGTTTGTTGCATGTGTGTTCTATGCCTAAACCACAAGAATCCACTAGATGCCATTGCATGTGTGTTCTTTTCTTAAACCACATGGATCCACTAGATGCCATTGCATGTGTGTTCTTTTCATAAACCACATGGATCCACAAGAGTTCACTTCATGTGTGTTATTTTCATAAACCACATGGATACACTAGAGTTCATTGCATGTGTGGTCTATTCATAAACCACATGGATCCACTAGATGCCATTGCATGTGTGTTCTTTTCATAAACCACAAGGATCCACTAGAGTTCATTGTATGTGTGTTCTATTCCTAAACCACATGGATCCACTAGATGTCATTGCATGTGTGTCCTTTTTATTAACCACATGGATCCACTAGAGTTCATTGAATGTGTGTTCTTTTCATAAACCACATGGATCCACTAGAGTTCATTGCATGTGTGTTCTATTCCTAAACCACATAGATCCACAAGAGTTTATTGGATGTGTGTTCTATTCCTAAACCACATGGATCCACTAGATACCATTGCATGTGTGTTCTTTTCATAAACCACATGGATCCACTAGAGTTCATTGCATGTGTGTTCTTTTCATAAGCCACATGGATCTAGTAGAGTTCATGGCATGTGTGTTCTTTTCATAAACCACATGGATCCACTAGATGCCATTGAATGTGTGTTTATTCATAAACCACATGGATCCACCAGATGTCATTGCATGTGTGTTCTTTTAATAAACCACATGGATCCACTAGATGTCATTGCACGTGTGTTCTGTTCATAAACCAGATGGATCCACTACATTCCACTGGATGTGTATTCTTTTCATAAACCACATGGATCCACTAGATGTCATTTCATGTGTGTTCTTTTCATAAACCACAGTGTTCATGGCATGTGTGTTCTTTTCATAAACCACATGGATCTACAAGATGCCATTGCATGTGTGTTATATTCTTAAACCACATGGATCCACTAGATGCCATTGGATGTGTGTTGTTTTCATAAACCACATGGATGCACTAGATGTCATTGGATGTGTGTTCTTTTTAGAAACCACACAGATCCACTAGATGACATTTCATGTGTGTTCTTTTCATAAACCACACAGATCCACTAGATGCCATTTCATGTGTGCTCATTTCATAAACCACATGGACCCACCAGAGTTTGTTGCATGTGTGTTCTATGCCTAAACCACAGGAATCCACTAGATGCCATTGCATGTGTGTTCTTTTCTTAAACCACATGGATCCACTAGATGTCATTGCATGAGTGTTCTTTCGTAAAGAACATGGATCCACTAGAGTTCACTTTATGTGTGTTCTTTTCATAAACCACATGGATACAGTAGAGTTCATTGCATGTGTTTTCTATTCATAAACAACATGAATCCACTAGATGCCATTGCATGTGTGATCTTTTCATAAACCACATGGATCCACTAGAGTTCATTGGATGTGTGTTCTATTCCTAAACCAAATGTATCCACTAGATGCCATTGCATGTGTGTTCTTTTCATGAACCACATGGATCCACTAGAGTTCATTGAATGTGTGTTCTTTTCATAAACCACATGGATCCACTAGATTTCATTGCATGTGTGTTCTATTACTAAACCACATGGATCCACAAGAGTTCATTGCATGTGTTTTCTATTCCTAAACCACATGGATCCACTAGATTCCATTGCATGTGTGTTCTTTTCATAAACCACATGTATCCACTAGAGTTTATTGCATGTGTGTTCTTTTCATAAACCACATGGATCCACTATATGCCATTGCATGTGTGTTCATTTCATAAACCACATGGATCCCCTAGAAGCCATTTCATGTGTGTTCTTTTCATAAACCACATGGATGCATTAGATGTCATTGGATGTGTGTTCTTTTCGTAAACCACATGGATCCACTACATGCCATTGCATGTGTGCTCATTTCATAAACTGCATGGACCCACTAGAGTTCGTTGCATTTGTGTTCTATGCCTAAACCACAAGAATCCACTAGATGCCATTTCATGTGTGTTCTTGTCATAAACCACATGGATCCACTATAGTTCACTTCATGCGTGTTCTTTTCATAAACCACATGGATACACTAGAGTTCATTGCATGTGTGGTCTATTCATAAACCATAGGGATCCACTAGAGTTTATTGCATGTGTGTTATTTTCATAATCCACATGGATCCAGTAGAGTTCATGGCATGTGTGTTCTTTTCATAAACCACATGGATCCACTAGATGACATTGCATGTGTGTTCTATTCCTAAACCACATGGATCCACTAGATGCCATTGGATGTGTGTTATTTTCAAAAACCACATGGATGCACTAGATGTAATTGCATGTGTGTTCTTTTCATAAACCACATGGATCCACTATATGCCATTGTTTGTGTGTTCATTTCATAAACCACATGGATCCACTAGATGCCATTTCATGTGTTTTCTTTTCATAAACCACATGGATCCACTAGAGTTCATTGTATGTGTGTTCTATTCCTAAACCACATGGATCCACTAGATGTCATTGCATGTGTGTTCTTTTAATAAACCACATGGATGCACTAGAGTTCATTGCATGTGTGTTCTTTTCATAAACCACTTGAATCCACTGGAGTTCATTGCATGTGTGTTCTATTCCTAAACCACATGGATCCACTAGAGTTCATTGGATGTGTGTTCTATTCCTAAACCACATAGATCCACTAGATACCATTGCATGTGTGTTCTTTTCATAAACCACATGGATCCACTAGAGTTCATTGCATGTGTGTTCTTTTCATAAACCACATAGATCCACTAGAGTTCATTGCATGTGTGTTCTATGCCTAAACCACATGGATCCACTAGATGCCATTGGATGTGTGTTCTTTTCATAAACCACATGGATGCACTAGATGTCATTGCATGTGTGTTCTTTTCATAAACCACATGGATCCACTATATGCCATTGCATGTGTGTTGCTTTCATAAACCACATGGATCCACTAGAGTTCATTGCACGTGTGTTCTTTTCATAAATCACATGGATCCACTGGATGCCATTGCATGTGTGTTTATTCATAAACCACATGGATCCACTAGATGTCATTGCATGTGTGTTCTTTTAATAAACCACATGGATCCACTAGATATCATTCATGTGTGTTCTTTTCATAAACCAGATGGATCCACTATTATGCATTGCATGTGTGTTCTAATCCTAAACCACATGGATCCACTACATTCCATTGGATATGTATTTTTTTCAGAAACCACATCGAACCACTAGATGTCATTGCATGTGTGTTCTTTTCATAAACCACATGGATCCACTAGTGTTCATGGCATGTGTGTTCTTTTCATAAACCACATGGATCCACTAGATGCCATTGCATGTGTGTTATATTCCTAAACCATATGGATCCACTAGATGCCATTTTATGTGTGTTCTTTTCATAAACCACATGGATGCAATAGATGTCATTGGATGTGTGTTCTTTTCGTAAACCACATGGATCCACTACATGCCATTGCATGTGTGCTCATTTCATAAACCGCATGGACCCACTAGAGTTCGTTGCATGTGTGTTTTATGCCTAAACCACAAGAATCCACTAGATGCCATTTCATGTGTGTTCTTTTCTTAAACCACATGGATCCACTAGATGCCATTGCATGTGTGTTCTTGTCATAAACCACATGGATCCACTAGAGTTCACTTCATGCGTGTTCTTTTCATAAACCACATGGATACACTAGAGTTCATTGCATGTGTGGTCTATTCATAAACCACAGGGATCCACTAGATGCCATTGCATGTGTGTTCTTTTCATAAACCAAAAGGATCCACTAGAGTTCATTGGATGTGTGTTCTATTCCTGAACCACATGGATCCACTAGATACCATTGCATGTGTGTTCTTTTCATTAAGCACATGGATCCACTAGAGTTCATTCAATGTGTGTTCTTTTCATAAACCACATGGATCCACTAGAGTTCATTGCATGTGTGTTCTATTCCTAAACCACATGGATCCACAAGAGTTTATTGGATGTGTGTTCTATTCCTAAACCACATGGATCCACTAGATACCATTGCATGTGTGTTCTTTTCATAAACCACATGGATCCACTAGAGTTCATTGCATGCGTGTTCTTTTCATAAACCACATGGATCTAGTAGTGTTCATGGCATGTGTGTTCTTTTAATAAACCACATGGATCCACTAGAGTTCATTGCATGTGTGTTCTTTTCATAAACCACATGGATCCACTAGAGTTCATTGCATGTGTGTTCTATGCCTAAACCACATGGATCCACTAGATGCCATTGGATGTGTGTTGTTTTCATAAACCACATGGATGCACTAGATGTCATTGCATGTGTGTTCTTTTCATAAACCACATGGATCCACTATATGCCATTGCATGTGTGTTGTTTTCATAAACCACATGGATCCACTAGAGTTCATTGCACGTGTGTTCTTTTCATAAATCACATGGATCCACTGGATGCCATTGCATGTGTGTTTAGTCATAAACCACATGGATCCACTAGATGTCATCGCATGTGTGTTCCTTTCATAAACCACATGGATGCACTAGATGTCATTGCATGTGTGTTCTTTTCATAAACCACATGGATCCACTATATGCCATTGCATGTGTGTTGTTTTCATAAACCACATGGATCCACTAGAGTTCATTGCACGTGTGTTCTTTTCATAAATCACATGGATCCACTGGATGCCATTGCATGTGTGTTTAGTCATAAACCACATGGATCCACTAGATGTCATTGCATGTGTGTTCTTTTAATAAACCACATGGATCCACTAGATGTCATTGCACGTGTGTTCTTTTCATAAACCAGATGGATCCACTATTATCCATTGCATGTGTGTTCTAATCCCAAAGCACATGGATCCACTACACTCCGTTGGATATGTATTCTTTTCAGAAACCACATGGATCCACTAGATGTCATTGCATGTGTGTTCTTTTCATAAACCACATGGATCCACTAGTGTTCATGGCATGTGTGTTCTATTCCTAAACCACATGGATCCACTAGATACCATTGCATGTGTGTTCTTTTCATAAACCACATGGATCCACTAGAGTTCCTTGCATGCGTGTTCTTTTCATAAACCACATAGATCTAGTAGAGTTCATGGCATGTGTGTTCTTTTCATAAACCACATGGATCCACTAGACGCCATTGCATGTGTGTTTATTAATAAACCACATGGATCCACTAGATGTCATTACATGTGTGTTCTTTTAATAAACCGCATGGATCCATTAGATGTCATTGCACGTGTGTTCTTTTCATAAACCAGATGGATCCACTATAATCCATTGCATGTGTGTTATAATCCTAAACCACATGGATCCACTACATTCCATTGGATGTGTATTCTTTTCATAAACCACATGGATCCACTAGATGTGATTTCATGTGTGTTCTTTTCATAAACCACATGGATCCACTAGTGTTAATGGCATGTGTGTTCTGTTCATAAACCACATGGATCCACAAGATGCCATTGCATGTGTGTTATATTCCTAAACCACATGGATCCACTAGATGCCATTGGATGTGTGTTGTTTTCATAAACCACATGGATGCACTAGATGTCACTGGATGTGTGTTCTTTTCATAAACCACATGGATCCACTAGATGCCATTGCATGTGTGTTCTATTCCTAAACCACATGGACCCACTAGATGACATTGCATGTGTGTTCTTTTCATAAACCACATAGATCCACAAGATGCCATTGCATGTGTGTTATATTCCTAAACCACATGGATCCACTAGATGCCATTGGATGTGTGTTGTTTTCATAAACCACATGGATGCACTAGATGTCACTGGATGTGTGTTCTTTTCATAAACCACATGGATCCACTAGAAGCCATTTCATGTGTGTTCTTTTCATAAACCACATGGATGCATTAGATGTCATTGGATGTGTGTTCTTTTCGTAAACCACATGGATCCACTACATGCCATTGCATGTGTGCTCATTTCATAAACTGCATGGACCCACTAGAGTTCGTTGCATTTGTGTTCTATGCCTAAACCACAAGAATCCACTAGATGCCATTTCATGTGTGTTCTTGTCATAAACCACATGGATCCACTATAGTTCACTTCATGCGTGTTCTTTTCATAAACCACATGGATACACTAGAGTTCATTGCATGTGTGGTCTATTCATAAACCATAGGGATCCACTAGAGTTTATTGCATGTGTGTTATTTTCATAATCCACATGGATCCAGTAGAGTTCATGGCATGTGTGTTCTTTTCATAAACCACATGGATCCACTAGATGACATTGCATGTGTGTTCTATTCCTAAACCACATGGATCCACTAGATGCCATTGGATGTGTGTTATTTTCAAAAACCACATGGATGCACTAGATGTAATTGCATGTGTGTTCTTTCATAAACCACATGGATCCACTATATGCCATTGCATGTGTGTTCATTTCATAAACCACATGGATCCACTAGATGCCATTTCATGTGTTTTCTTTTCATAAACCACATGGATCCACTAGAGTTCATTGTATGTGTGTTCTATTCCTAAACCACATGGATCCACTAGATGTCATTGCATGTGTGTTCTTTTAATAAACCACATGGATGCACTAGAGTTCATTGCATGTGTGTTCTTTTCATAAACCACATGAATCCACTGGAGTTCATTGCATGTGTGTTCTATTCCTAAACCACATGGATCCACTAGAGTTCATTGGATGTGTGTTCTATTCCTAAACCACATAGATCCACTAGATACCATTGCATGTGTGTTCTTTTCATAAACCACATGGATCCACTAGAGTTCATTGCATGTGTGTTCTTTTCATAAACACATAGATCCACTAGAGTTCATTGCATGTGTGTTCTATGCCTAAACCACATGGATCCACTAGATGCCATTGGATGTGTGTTCTTTTCATAAACCACATGGATGCACTAGATGTCATTGCATGTGTGTTCTTTTCATAAACCACATGGATCCACTGTATGCCATTGCATGTGTGTTGCTTTCATAAACCACATGGATCCACTAGAGTTCATTGCACGTGTGTTCTTTTCATAAATCACATGGATCCACTGGATGCCATTGCATGTGTGTTTATTCATAAACCACATGGATCCACTAGATGTCATTGCATGTGTGTTCTTTTAATAAACCACATGGATCCACTAGATATCATTCATGTGTGTTCTTTTCATAAACAAGATGGATCCACTATTATCCATTGCATGTGTGTTCTAATCCTAAACCACATGGATCCACTACATTCCATTGGATATGTATTTTTTTCAGAAACCACATCGAACCACTAGATGTCATTGCATGTGCGTTCTTTTCATAAACCACATGGATCCACTAGTGTTCATGGCATGTGTGTTGTTTTCATAAACCACATGGATCCACTAGATGCCATTGCATGTGTGTTATATTCCTAAACCATATGGATCCACTAGGTGCCATTTTATGTGTGTTCTTTTCATAAACCACATGGATGCAATAGATGTCATTGGATGTGTGTTCTTTTCGTAAACCACATGGATCCACTACATGCCATTGCATGTGTGCTCATTTCATAAACCGCATGGACCCACTAGAGTTCGTTGCATGTGTGTTTTATGCCTAAACCACAAGAATCCACTAGATGCCATTTCATGTGTGTTCTTTTCTTAAACCACATGGATCCACTAGATGCCATTGCATGTGTGTTCTTGTCATAAACCACATGGATCCACTAGAGTTCACTTCATGCGTGT
Organism: Avena insularis; assembly: GCA_023614405.1. Taxonomy (NCBI): domain Eukaryota; kingdom Viridiplantae; phylum Streptophyta; class Magnoliopsida; order Poales; family Poaceae; genus Avena; species Avena insularis. The sequence goes on from CM042692.1 coordinate 190,296,405, forward strand.
TCTTTTCATAAACCACATGGATACACTAGAGTTCATTGCATGTGTGGTCTATTCATAAACCACAGGGATCCACTAGATGCCATTGCATGTGTGTTCTTTTCATAAACCAAAAGGATCCACTAGAGTTCATTGGATGTGTGTTCTATTCCTGAACCACATGGATCCACTAGATACCATTGCATGTGTGTTCTTTTCATTAAGCACATGGATCCACTAGAGTTCATTCAATGTGTGTTCTTTTCATAAACCACATGGATCCACTAGAGTTCATTGCATGTGTGTTATATTCCTAAACCACATGGATCCACAAGAGTTTATTGGATGTGTGTTCTATTCCTAAACCACATGGATCCACTAGATACCATTGCATGTGTGTTCTTTTCATAAACCACATGGATCCACTAGAGTTCATTGCATGCGTGTTCTTTTCATAAACCACATGGATCTAGTAGTGTTCATGGCATGTGTGTTCTTTTAATAAACCACATGGATCCACTAGAGTTCATTGCATGTGTGTTCTTTTCATAAACCACATGGATCCACTAGAGTTCATTGCATGTGTGTTCTATGCCTAAACCACATGGATCCACTAGATGCCATTGGATGTGTGTTGTTTTCATAAACCACATGGATGCACTAGATGTCATTGCATGTGTGTTCTTTTCATAAACCACATGGATCCACTATATGCCATTGCATGTGTGTTGTTTTCATAAACCACATGGATCCACTAGAGTTCATTGCACGTGTGTTCTTTTCATAAATCACATGGATCCACTGGATGCCATTGCATGTGTGTTTAGTCATAAACCACATGGATCCACTAGATGTCATTGCATGTGTGTTCCTTTCATAAACCACATGGATGCACTAGATGTCATTGCATGTGTGTTCTTTTCATAAACCACATGGATCCACTATATGCCATTGCATGTGTGTTGTTTTCATAAACCACATGGATCCACTAGAGTTCATTGCACGTGTGTTCTTTTCATAAATCACATGGATCCACTGGATGCCATTGCATGTGTGTTTAGTCATAAACCACATGGATCCACTAGATGTCATTGCATGTGTGTTCTTTTAATAAACCACATGGATCCACTAGATGTCATTGCACGTGTGTTCTTTTCATAAACCAGATGGATCCACTATTATCCATTGCATGTGTGTTCTAATCCCAAAGCACATGGATCCACTACACTCCGTTGGATATGTATTCTTTTCAGAAACCACATGGATCCACTAGATGTCATTGCATGTGTGTTCTTTTCATAAACCACATGGATCCACTAGTGTTCATGGCATGTGTGTTCTATTCCTAAACCACATGGATCCACTAGATACCATTGCATGTGTGTTCTTTTCATAAACCACATGGATCCACTAGAGTTCATTGCATGCGTGTTCTTTTCATAAACCACATAGATCTAGTAGAGTTCAGGGCATGTGTGTTCTTTTCATAAACCACATGGATCCACTAGACGCCATTGCATGTGTGTTTATTCATAAACCACATGGATCCACTAGATGTCATTACATGTGTGTTCTTTTAATAAACCGCATGGATCCATTAGATGTCATTGCACGTGTGTTCTTTTCATAAACCAGATGGATCCACTATAATCCATTGCATGTGTGTTATAATCCTAAACCACATGGATCCACTACATTCCATTGGATGTGTATTCTTTTCATAAACCACATGGATCCACTAGATGTCATTTCATGTGTGTTCTTTTCATAAACCACATGGATCCACTAGTGTTAATGGCATGTGTGTTCTGTTCATAAACCACATGGATCCACAAGATGCCATTGCATGTGTGTTATATTCCTAAACCACATGGATCCACTAGATGCCATTGGATGTGTGTTGTTTTCATAAACCACATGGATGCACTAGATGTCACTGGATGTGTGTTCTTTTCATAAACCACATGGATCCACTAGATGCCATTGCATGTGTGTTCTATTCCTAAACCACATGGACCCACTAGATGACATTGCATGTGTGTCCTTTTCATAAACCACATAGATCCACAAGATGCCATTGCATGTGTGTTATATTCCTAAACCACATGGATCCACTAGATGTCATTGGATGTGTGTTCTTTTCATAAATCACATGGATCCACTAGATGCCATTGCATGTGTGTTGTTTTCATAAACCACACGGATCCACTAGATGCCATTTCATGTGTGTTCTTTTCATAAACCACACGGATCCACTAGATGCCATTTCATGTGTCCTCATTTCATAAACCACATGGACCCACCAGATTTCGTTGCATGTGTGTTCTATGCCTAAACCACAAGAATCCACTAGATGCCATTGCATGTGTGTTCTTTTCTTAAACCACATGGATCCACTAGATGCCATTGCATGAGTGTTCTTTCGTAAACCACATGGATCCACTAGAGTTCAGTTCATGTGTGTTCTTTTCATAAACCACATGGATACAATAGAGTTCATTGCATGTGTGTTCTATTCATAAACCACATGGATCCACTAGATGCCATGTCATGTGTGTTCTTTTCATAAACCACATCGATCCACTAGAGTTCATTGGATGTGTGTTCTACTCCTAGACCAGATGGATCCACTAGATGCCATTGCATGTGTGTTATTTTCATTAACCACATGGATCCACTAGAGTTCATTGAATGTGTGTTCTTTTCATAAACCACATGGATCCACTAGAGTTGATTGCATGTGTGTTCTATTCCTAAACCACATGGATCCACAAGAGTTCATTGGATGTGTTTTCTATTCCTAAACCACATGGATCCACTAGATTCCATTGCATGTGTGTTCTTTTCATAAACCACATGTATCCACTAGAGTTCACTACATGTGTGTTCTTTTCATAAACCACATGGATCCAGCAGAGGTCATGGCATGTGTGTTCCTTTCATAGACCACATGGATCCACTAGATGACATTGCATGTATGTTCTATTCCTAAACCACATGGATCCACTAGATGCCATTGGATGAGTGTTATTTTCATAAACCACATGGATGCACTAGATGTAATTGCATGTGTGTTCTTTTTATAAACCACATGGATCCACTATATGCCATTGCATGTGTGTTCATTCATAAACCACATGGATCCACTAGATGCCATTTCATGTGTGTTCTTTTCATAAACCACATGGATCCACTAGAGTTCATTGGATGTGTGTTCTATTCCTAAACCACATGGATCCACTAGATGTCATTGCATGTGTGTTCTTTTAATAAACCACATGGATCCACAAGATTTAATTGCATGTGCGTTCTTTTCATAAACCACATGGATCCACTAGAGTTCATGGCATGTGTGTTCTATTCCTAATCCACATGGATCCACCAGAGTTCATTGGATGTGTGTTCTATTCCTAAACCACATGGATCCACTAGATACCATTGCATGTGTGTTCTTTTCATAAACCACATGGATCCACTAGAGTTCATTGCATGTGTTCTCTTTTCATAAACCACATAGATCCACTAGAGTTCATTACATGTGTGTTCTGTGCCTAAACCACATGGACCCACTAGATGCCATTGCATGTGTCTTATTTTCATAAACCACATGGATCCACTAGATGCCATTGCATGTGTGTTCTATTCCTAAACCACATGGATCCACTAGATGCCATTGCATGTGTGTTCTTTTCATAAACCAGATGGATGCACTAGATTTCATTGAATGTTTGTTCTTTTCATAAACCACATGGATCCACTATATGCAATTGCATGTGTGTTGTTTTCATAAACCACATGGATCCACTAGAGTTCATTGCATGTGTGTTCTTTTAATAAACCACATGGATGCACAATTATCAATTGCATGTGTGTTCTTTTCATAAACTAGATGGATCCACTATTATCCATTGCATGTGTGTTCTTTTCATAAACCACATGGATCCACTAGATGTCATTGCATGTTTGTTCTTTTCATAAACCAAATGGATCCAGTAGTGCTCATGGCATGTGTGTTCTTTTCATAAACCACATGGATCCACAAGATGCTATTGCATGTGTGTTATATTCCTAAACCACATGGAAACACTAGATGCCATTGGATGTGTGTTGTTTCATAAACCACATGGATGCACTAGATGTCATTGGATGTGTGTTTTTTCATAAACCACATGGATCCACTAGATGCCATTGCATGTGTGCTCATTTCATAAACCACATGGACCCACTAGAGTTTGTTGCACGTGTGTTCTATGCCTGAATCACAACAATCCACTAGATGCCATTGCATGTGTGTTCTTTTCTTAAACCACATGGATCCACTAGATGCCAATGCATGTGTGTTCTTTTCATAAACCACATGGATCCACTACAGTTCACTTCATGTGTGTTCTTTTAATAATCCACATGGATACAATAGAGTTCCTTGCATGTGTTTTCTATTCATAAACCACATGGATCTACTAGATGACATTGCATTTATGTTCTTTTCATAAACCACATGGATCCACTGGAGTTCATTGGATGTGTGTTCTATTCCTAAACCAGATGGATCCACTAGATGCCATTGAAAGTGTGTTCTTTTCATGAACCACATGGATCCACTAGAGTACATTGAATGTGTGTTCTTTTCATAAACCACATGGATCCACTAGAGTTCATTGCATGTGTGTTCTATTCCTAAACCACATGGATCCACAAGAGTTCATTGGATGTGTGTTCTATTCCTAAACCACATGGATCCACTAGATTCCGTTGCACGTGTGTTCTTTTCATAAACCACATGGATCCACTAGAGTTTATTGCATGTGTCTTCTTTTCACAAACCACATGGATCCAGTAGAGTTCATGGCATGTGTGTTCTTTTCATAAATCACATGGATCCACTAGATGGCATTGCATGTGTGTTCTATTACTAAACCACATGGATCCACTAGATGCCATTGGATGTGTGCTATTTTCATAAACCACATGGATGCACTAGATGTAATTGCATGTGTGTTCTTTGCATAAACCACATGGATCCACTATATGCCATTACATGTGTGTTCATTTCATAAAGAACATGGATCCACTAGAAGCCATTGCATATGTGTTCTTTTCATAAACCACATATATCCACAAGAGTTCATTGGATGTGTGTTCTATTCCTAAACAACATGGATCCACTAGATGTCCTTGCATGTGTGTTCTTTTAATAAACCACATGGATCCACTAGAGTTCATTGCATGTGGGTTATTTTCCTACACCACATGTATCCACTAGAGTTCATTTCATGTGTGTTCTATTCCTAAACCACATGTATCCACTAGAGTTCATTGGATTTGTGTTATTTTCCTAAACCACATGGATCCACTAGATACCGTTGCATGTGTGTTCTTTTCATAAACCACATCTATCCACTAGAGTTCATTGCATGTGTGTTCTTTTCATAAACCACATGGATCCACTAGAGTTCATTGCATGTGTGTTCTATTCCTAAACCACATGGATCCACTAGATGCCATTGCATATGTGTTCTTTTCATAAACCACACGGATCCACTAGATGCCATTGCATGTGTTCTCATTTCATAAACCACATGGACCCACTAGAGTTTGTTGCATGTGTGTTCTATGCCTAAATCACAACAATCCACTAGATGCCATTGCATGTGTGTTCTTTTCTTAAACCACATGGATCCACTAGATGCCATTGCATGTGTGTTCTTTTCATAAACCACATGGATCCACTAGAGTTCACATCATGTGTGTTCTTTTAATAATCCACATGGATACAATAGAGTTCATTGCATGTGTTTTCTATTAATAAACCACATGGATCTACTAGATGACATTGCATTTGTGTTCTTTTCATAAACCACATGGATCCACTAGAGTTCATTACATGTGTGTTCTATTCCTAAACCACATGGATCCACAAGAGTTCATTGGATGTGTGTTCTATTCCTAAACCACATGGATCCACTAGATTCCATTGCACGTGTGTTCTTTTCATAAACCACATGGATCCACTAGAGTTTATTGCATGTATGTTCTTTTCATAAACCACATGGATCCAGTAGAGTTCATGGCATGTGTGTTCTTTTCATAAACCAGATGTATCCACTATATGGCATTGCATATGTGTTCTATTACTAAACCACATGGATCCACTAGATGCCATTAGATGTGTGTTATTTTCATAAACCACATGGATGCACTAGATGTAATTGGATGTGTGTTCTTTTCATAAACCACATGGATCCACTATATGCCATTACATGTGTGTTCATTTCATAAAGAACATGGATCCACTAGATGCCATTGCATATGTGTTATTTTCATAAACCACATATATCCATAAGAGTTCATTGGATGTGTGTTTTATTCCTAAACAACATGGATCCACTAGATGTCATTGCATGTGTGTTCTTTTAAGAATCCACATGGATACAATAGAGTTCATTGCATGTGTGTTCTATTCATAAATGACATGAATCCACTAGATGCCATTGCATGTGTGTTCTTTTCATAAACCACATGGATCCACTAGAGTTCATTGGATGTGTGTTCTATTCCTCAACCAGATGTATCCACTAGATGCCATTGCATGTGTGTTCTTTTCATGAACCACATGGATCCACTAGAGTTCATTGAATGTGTGTTCTTTTCATAAACCACATGCATCCACTAGAGTTCATTGCATGTGTGTTCTATTACTAAACCACATGGATCCACAATAGTTCATTGGATGTGTTTTATATTCCTAAACCACATGGATCCACTATATTCCATTGCAGGTGTGTTCTTTTCATAAACCACATGTATCCACTAGAGTTTATTGCATGTGTTTTTTTTTCATAAACCACATGGATCCAGAAGAGTTCATGGCATGTGTGTTCTTTTCATAAACCACATGGATCCACTAGATGTCATTGCATGTGTGTTCTTTTCATAAACCACATGGATCCACTAGTGTTCATGGCATGTGTGTTCTATTCCTAAACCACATGGATCCACTAGATACCATTGCATGTGTGTTCTTTTCATAAACCACATGGATCCACTAGAGTTCATTGCATGCGTGTTCTTTTCATAAACCACATAGATCTAGTAGAGTTCATGGCATGTGTGTTCTTTTCATAAACCACATGGATCCACTAGACGCCATTGCATGTGTGTTTATTCATAAACCACATGGATCCAATAGATGTCATTACATGTGTGTTCTTTTAATAAACCGCATGGATCCATTAGATGTCATTGCACGTGTGTTCTTTTCATAAACCAGATGGATCCACTATAATCCATTGCATGTGTGTTATAATCCTAAACCACATGGATCCACTACATTCCATTGGATGTGTATTCTTTTCATAAACCACATGGATCCACTAGATGTCATTTCATGTGTGTTCTTTTCATAAACCACATGGATCCACTAGTGTTAATGGCATGTGTGTTCTGTTCATAAACCACATGGATCCACAAGATGCCATTGCATGTGTGTTATATTCCTAAACCACATGGATCCACTAGATGCCATTGGATGTGTGTTGTTTTCATAAACCACATGGATGCACTAGATGTCACTGGATGTGTGTTCTTTTCATAAACCACATGGATCCACTAGATGCCATTGCATGTGTGTTCTATTCCTAAACCACATGGACCCACTAGATGACATTGCATGTGTGTTCTTTTCATAAACCACATAGATCCACAAGATGCCATTGCATGTGTGTTATATTCCTAAACCACATGGATCCACTAGATGCCATTGGATGTGTGTTGTTTTCATAAACCACATGGATGCACTAGATGTCACTGGATGTGTGTTCTTTTCATAAACCACATGGATCCACTAGATGCCATTGCATGTGTGTTCTTTTCATAAACCACACGGATCCACTAGATGCCATTTCATGTGTCCTCATTTCATAAACCACATGGACCCACCAGATTTCATTGCATGTGTGTTCTATGCCTAAACCACAAGAATCCACTAGATGCCATTGCATGTGTGTTCTTTTCTTAAACCACATGGATCCACTAGATGCCATTGCATGAGTGTTCTTTCGTAAACCACATGGATCCACTAGAGTTCAGTTCATGTGTGTTCTTTTCATAAACCACATGGATACAATAGAGTTCATTGCATGTGTGTTCTATTCATAAACCACATGGATCCACTAGATGCCATGTCATGTGTGTTCTTTTCATAAACCACATCGATCCACTAGAGTTCATTGGATGTGTGTTCTACTCCTAAACCAGATGGATCCACTAGATGCCATTGCATGTGTGTTCTTTTCATTAACCACATGGATCCACTAGAGTTCATTGAATGTGTGTTCTTTTCATAAACCACATGGATCCACTAGAGTTGATTGCATGTGTGTTCTATTCCTAAACCACATGGATCCACAAGAGTTCATTGGATGTGTTTTCTATTCCTAAACCACATGGATCCACTAGATTCCATTGCATGTGTGTTCTTTTTATAAACCACATGTATCCACTAGAGTTCACTACATGTGTGTTCTTTTCATAAACCACATGGATCCAGCAGAGGTCATGGCATGTGTGTTCCTTTCATAGACCACATGGATCCACTAGATGACATTGCATGTATGTTCTATTCCTAAACCACATGGATCCACTAGATGCCATTGGATGAGTGTTATTTTCATAAACCACATGGATGCACTAGATGTAATTGCATGTGTGTTCTTTTTATAAACCACATGGATCCACTATATGCCATTGCATGTGTGTTCATTCATAAACCACATGGATCCACTAGATGCCATTTCATGTGTGTTCTTTTCATAAACCACATGGATCCACTAGAGTTCATTGGATGTGTGTTCTATTCCTAAACCACATGGATCCACTAGATGTCATTGCATGTGTGTTCTTTTAATAAACCACATGGATCCACAAGATTTAATTGCATGTGTGTTCTTTTCATAAACCACATGGATCCACTAGAGTTCATTGCATGTGTGTTCTATTCCTAAACCACATGGATCCACTAGAGTCCATTAGATGTGTGTTCTATTCCTAAACCACATGGATCCACTAGATACCATTGCATGTGTGTTCTTTTCATAAACCACATGGATCCACTAGAGTTCATTGCATGTGTGTTCTTTTCAAAAACCATATAGATCCACTAGAGTTCATTGCATGTGTGTTCTATGCCTAAACCACATGGATCCACTAGATGCCATTGCATGTGTCTTATTTTCATAAACCACATGGATGCACTAGATACCATTGCATGTGTGTTCTATTCCTAAACCAAATGGATCCACTAGATGCCATTGGATGTGTGTTCTTTTCATAAACCACATGGATGCACTAGATGTCATTGCATGTCTGTTCTTTTCATAAACCACATGGATCCACTATATGCAATTGCATGTGTGTTGTTTTCATAAACCACATGGATCCACTAGAGTTCATTGCATGTGTGTTCTTTTAATAAACCACATGGATGCACTATTATCAATTGCATGTGTGTTCTTTTCATAAACTAGATGGATCCACTATTATCCATTGCATGTGTGTTCTTTTCATAAACCATATGGATCCACTAGATGTCATTGCATGTTTGTTCTTTTCATAAACCAAATGGATCCAGTAGTGCTCATGGCATGTGTGTTCTTTTCATAAACCACATGGATCCACAAGATGCTATTGCATGTGTGTTATATTCCTAAACCACATGGAAACACTAGATGCCATTGGATGTGTGTTGTTTCATAAACCACATGGATGCACTAGATGTCATTGGATGTGTGTTTTTTCATAAACCACATGGATCCACTAGATGCCATTGCATGTGTGCTCATTTCATAAACCACATGGACCCACTAGAGTTTGTTGCACGTGTGTTCTATGCCTGAATCACAACAATCCACTAGATGCCATTGCATGTGTGTTCTTTTCTTAAACCACATGGATCCACTAGATGCCAATGCATGTGTGTTCTTTTCATAAACCACATGGATCCACTACAGTTCACTTCATGTGTGTTCTTTTAATAATCCACATGGATACAATAGAGTTCCTTGCATGTGTTTTCTATTCATAAACCACATGGATCTACTAGATGACATTGCATTTATGTTCTTTTCATAAACCACATGGATCCACTGGAGTTCATTGGATGTGTGTTCTATTCCTAAACCAGATGGATCCACTAGATGCCATTGAAAGTGTGTTCTTTTCATGAACCACATGGATCCACTAGAGTACATTGAATGTGTGTTCTTTTCATAAACCACATGGATCCACTAGAGTTCATTGCATGTGTGTTCTATTCCTAAACCACATGGATCCACAAGAGTTCATTGGATGTGTGTTCTATTCCTAAACCACATGGATCCACTAGATTCCATTGCACGTGTGTTCTTTTCATAAACCACATGGATCCACTAGAGTTTATTGCATGTGTGTTCTTTTCATAAACCACATGGATCCAGTAGAGTTCATGGCAGGTGTGTTCTTTTCATAAACCACATGGATCCACTAGATGGCATTGCATGTGTGTTATATTACTAAACCACATGGATCCACTAGATGCCATTGGATGTGTGTAATTTTCATAAACCACATGGATGCACTAGATGTAATTGCATGTGTGTTCTTTTCATAAACCACATGTATCCACTATATGCCATTACATGTGTGTTCATTTCATAAACCACATGGATCCACTAGATGCCATTGCATATGTGTTCTTTTCATAAACCACATAGATCCACAAGAGTTCATTGGATGTGTGTTCTATTCCTAAACAACATAGATCCACTAGATGTCATTGCATGTGTGTTCTTTTAATAAACCACATGGATCCACTAGAGTTCATTGCATGTGTGTTATTTTCCTAAAGCACATGGATCCACTAGAGTTCATTGCATGCGTGTTCTATTCCTAAACCACATGGATCCACTAGAGTTCATTGGATGTGTGTTATTTTCCTAAACCAAATGGATCCACTAGATACCATTGCATGTGTGTTCTTTTCATAAACCACATGGATCCACTAGAGTTCATTGCATATGTGTTCTTTTCATAAACCACATGGATCCACTAGAGTTCATTGCATGTGTGTTCTATTCCTAAACCACATGGATCCACTAGATGCCATTGCATATGTGTTCTTTTCATAAACCACACGGATCCACTAGATGCCATTGCATGTGTTCTCATTTCATAAACCACATGGACCCACTAGAGTTTGTTGCATGTGTGTTCTATGCCTAAATCACAACAATCCACTAGATGCCATTGGATGTGTGTTCTTTTCATAAACCACATGGATGCACTAGATGTCATTGCATGTGTGTTCTTTTCATAAACCACATGGATCCACTAGAGTTCACTTCATGTGTGTTCTTTTAATAAACCACATGGATACAATAGAGTTCATTGCATGTGTTTTCTATTCATAAACCACATGGATCCACTGGATGACATTGCATTTGTGTTCTTTTCATAAACCACATGGATCCACTAGAGTTCATTGCATGTGTGTTCTATTCCTAAACCACATGGATCCACAAGAGTTCATTGGATGTGTGTTCTATTCCTAAACCACATGGATCCACTAGATTCCATTGCACGTGTGTTCTTTTCATAAACCACATGGATCCACTAGAGTTTATTGCATGTGTGTTCTTTTCATAAACCACATGGATCCAGTAGAGTTCATGGCATGTGTGTTCTTTTCATAAACCAGATGTATCCACTATATGGCATTGCATATGTGTTCTATTACTAAACCACATGGATCCACTAGATGCCATTAGATGTGTGTTATTTTCATAAACCACATGGATGCACTAGATGTAATTGGATGTGTGTTCTTTTCATAAACCACATGGATCCACTATATGCCATTACATGTGTGTTCATTTCATAAAGAACATGGATCCACTAGATGCCATTGCATATGTGTTATTTTCATAAACCACATATATCCATAAGAGTTCATTGGATGTGTGTTTTATTCCTAAACAACATGGATCCACTAGATGTCATTGCATGTGTGTTCTTTTAAGAATCCACATGGATACAATAGAGTTCATTGCATGTGTGTTCTATTCATAAATGACATGAATCCACTAGATGCCATTGCATGTGTGTTCTTTTCATAAACCACATGGATCCACTAGAGTTCATTGGATGTGTGTTCTATTCCTCAACCAGATGTATCCACTAGATGCCATTGCATGTGTGTTCTTTTCATGAACCACATGGATCCACTAGAGTTCATTGAATGTGTGTTCTTTTCATAAACCACATGCATCCACTAGAGTTCATTGCATGTGTGTTCTATTACTAAACCACATGGATCCACAATAGTTCATTGGATGTGTTTTATATTCCTAAACCACATGGATCCACTATATTCCATTGCAGGTGTGTTCTTTTCATAAACCACATGTATCCACTAGAGTTTATTGCATGTGTTTTTTTTTCATAAACCACATGGATCCATAAGAGTTCATGGCATGTGTGTTCTTTTCATAAACCACATGGATCCACTAGATGACATTGCATGTGTGTTCTATTCCTAAACCACATGGATCCACTAGATGCCATTGGATGTGTGTTATTTTCATAAACCACATGGATGCACTAGATGTAATTGCATTTGTGTTCTTTTCATAAACCACATGGATCCACTATATACCATTGCATGTGTGTTCATTTTATAAACCACATGGATCCACTAGATGCCATTTCATGTGTGTTCTTTTCATAAACCACATGGATCCACTAGAGTTCATTGTATGTGTGTTCTATTCCTAAACCACATGGATCAACTAGATGTCATTGCATGTGTGTTCTTTTAATAAACCACATGGATCCACTAGAGTTCATTGCATGTGTGTTCTTTTCATAAACCACATGGATCCACTAGAGTTCATTGCATGTGTGTTCTATTCCTAAACCACATGGATCCACTAGAGTTCATTGGATGTGTGTTCTATTCCTAAACCACATGGATGCACTAGATGCCATTGCATGTGTGTTCTTTTCATAAACCACATGGATCCACTAGAGTTCATTGCATGTGTGTTCTTTTCATAAACCACATAGATCCACTAGAGTTCATTGCATGTGTATTCTATGCCTAAACCACATGGATCCACTAGATGCCATTGCATGTGTGTTATTTTCATAAACCACATGGATCCACTAGATGCCATTGCATGTGTGTTCTATTCCTAAACCACATGGATCATCTAGATGCCATTGGATGTGTGTTCTTTTCATAAACTACATGGATGCACTAGATGTCATTGCATGTTTGTTCTTTTCATAAACCACATGGATTCACTATATGCCATTGCATGTGTGTTGTTTTCATAAACCACATGGATCCACTAGAGTTCATTGCACGTGTGTTCTTTTCATAAATCACATGGATCCACTGGATGCCATGCATGTGTGTTTATTCATAAACCACATTGATCCACTAGATGTCATTGCATGTGTGTTCTTTTAATAAACCACATGGATCCACTAGATGTCATTGCACGTATGTTCTTTTCATAAACTAGATGGATCCACGATTATCCATTGCATGTGTGTTCTTTTCATAAACTAGATGGATCCACGATTATCCATTGCACGTGTGTTCTTTTCATAAACTAGATGGATCCACGATTATCCATTGCATGTGTGTTCTAATCCTAAACCACATGGATCCACTACATTCCATTGGAAATGTATTCTTTTCAGAAACCACATGGATCCACTAGATGTTATTGCATGTGTGTTCTTTTCATAAACAACATGGATCCACTAGTGTCCATGGCATGTGTGTTATTTTCATAAATCACATGGATCCACTAGATGCCATTGCATGTGTGTTATATTCCTAAACCATATGGATCCACTAGATGCCATTGGATGTGTGTTCTTTTCATAAACCACATGGATTTTTAGATGTCATTGGATGTGTGTTCTTTTCGTAAACCACATGGATCCACTAGATGCCATTGCATGTGTGCTCTCATAAACCGCATGGACCCACTAGAGTTTGTTGCATGTGTGCTCTATGCCTAAACCACAAGAATCCACTAGATGCAATTTCATGTGTGTTCTTTTCTTAAACCACATGGATCCACTAGATGCCATTGCATGTGTGTTGTTGTCATAAACCACATGGATCCACTAGAGTTCACTTCATGCGTGTTCTTTTCATAAACCACATGGATACACTAGAGTTCATTACATGTGTGGTCTATTCATAAACCACATGGATCCACTAGATGCCATTGCGTGTGTGTTCTTTTCATAAACCACAAGGATCCACTAGAGTTCATTGGATCTGTGTTCTATTCCTAAACCACATGGATCCACTAGATGCCATTGCATGTGTGTTCTTTTCATTAACCACATGGATCCACTAGAGTTCATTGAATGTGTGTTCTTTTCATAAACCACATGGATCCACTAGAGTTCATTGCATGTGTGTTCTATTCCTAAACCACATGGATCCACAAGAGTTTATTGGATGTGTGTTCTATTCCTAAACCACATGGATCCACTAGATACCATTGCATGGGTATTCTTTTCATAAACCACATGGATCCACTAGAGTTCATTGCATGCGTGTTCTTTTCATAAACCACATGGATCTAGTAGAGTTTATGGCTTGTGTGTTCTTTTCATAAACCACATGGATCCAATAGATGCCATTGCATGTGTGTTTATTCATAAACCACATGGATCCACCAGATGTCATTGCATGTGTGTTCTTTTAATAAACCACATGGATCCACTAGATGTCATTGCACGTGTGTTCTTTTCATAAACCAGATGGATCCACTATAATCCATTGCATGTGTGTTCTAATCCTAAACCACATGGATCCACTAGATGTCATTTCATGTGTGTTCTTTTCATAAACCACATGTACCCACTAGTGTTCATCGCATGTGTGTTCTTTTCATAAACCACATGGATAAACAAGATGCCATCGCATGTGTGTTCTTTTCATAAACCAAATGGATCCACAAGATGCCATTGCATGTGTGTTATATTCCTAAACCACATGGATCCACTAGATGCCATTCGATGTGTGTTGTTTTCATAAACCACATGGATGCACAAGATGTCATTGGATGTGTGTTCTTTTCATAAACCACATGGATCCACTAGATGCCATTGCATGTGTGTTCTTTTCATAAACCACACGGATCCAATAGATGCCATTTCATGTGTCCGCATTTCATAACTCACATGGAGCCACCAGAGTTCGTTGCATATGTGTTCTATGCCTAAACCAAAATAATCCACTAGATGCCATTGCATGTGTGTTCTTTTCTTAAACCACGTGGATCCACTAGATGCCATTGGATGAGTGTTCTTTCGTAAACCACATGGATCCACTAGAGTTCACTTCATGTGTGTTCTTTTCATAAACCACATGGATACAATAGAGTTCATTGCATGTGTGTTCTATTCATAAACCACATGGATCCACTAGATGCCATTGCATGTGTGTTCTTTTCATAAACCACATGGATCCACTAGAGTTCATTGGATGTGTGTTCTATTCCTAAACCAGATGGATCCACTAGATGCCATTGCATGAGTGTTCTTTTCATGAACCACATGGATCCAGTAGAGTTCATTGAATGTGTGTTCTTTTGATAAACCACATGGATACACTAGAGTTCATTGCATGTGTGTTCTATTCCTAAACCACATGGATCCACAAGAGTTCATCGGATGTGTTTTCTATTCCTAAACCATATGGATCCACTAAATTCCATTGCATGTGTGTTCTTTTCATAAACCACATGTATCCACTAGAGTTTATTGCATGTGTGTTCTTTTTATAAACCACATGGATCCAGCAGAGTTCATGGCATGTGTGTTCTTTTCATATACCACATGGATCCACTAGATGACATTGCATGTGTGTTCTATTCCTAAACCACATGGATCCACTAGATGCCATTGGATGAGTGTTATTTTCATAAACCACATGGATGCACTAGATGTAATTGCATCTGTGTTCTTTTCATAAACCACATGGATCCACTATATGCCATTGCATGTGTGTTCATTTCATAAACCACATGGATCCACTAGATGTCATTTCATGTGTGTTCGTTTCATAAACCACATGGATCCACTAGAGTTCATTGGATGTGTGTTCTATTCCTAAACCACATGGATCCACTAGATGTCATTGCATGTGTGTTCTTTTAATAAACCACATGGATCCACTAGAGTTCATTGCATCTGTGTTCTTTTCATAAACCACATGGATCCACTAGAGTTCATTGCATATGTGTTCTATTCCTAAACCACATGGATCCACTAGAGTTCATTGGATGTGTGTTCTATTCCTAAACCACATGGATCCACTAGATACCATTGCATGTGTGTTCTTTTCATAACCCACATGGATCCACTAGAGTTCATTGCATGAGTGTTCTTTCGTAAACCACATGGATGCACTAGAGTTCACTTCATGTGTGTTCTTTTCATAAACCACATGGATACAATAGAGTTCATTGCATGTGTGTTCTATTCATAAATGACATGAATCCACTAGATGCCATTGCATGTGTGTTCTTTTCATAAACCACATGGATCCACTAGAGTTCATTGGATGTGTGTTCTATTCCTCAACCAGATGGATCCACTAGATGCCATTGCATGTGTGTTCTTTTCATGAACCACATGGATCCACTAGAGTTCATTGAATGTGTGTTCTTTTCATAAACCACATGCATCCACTAGAGTTCATTGCATGTGTGTTCTATTACTAAACCACATGGATCCACAAGAGTTCATTGGATGTGTTTTATATTCCTAAACCACATGGATCCACTAGATTCCATTGCATGTGTGTTCTTTTCATAAAACACATGTATCCACTAGAGTTTATTACATGTGTTTTTTTTTCATAAACCACATGGATCCAGTAGAGTTCATGGCATGTGCGTTCTTTTCATAAACCACATGGATCCACTAGATGACATTGCATGTCTGTTCTATTCCTAAACCACATGGATCCACTAGATGCCATTGGATGTGTGTTATTTTCATAAACCACATGGATGCACTAGATGTAATTGCATTTGTGTTCTTTTCATAAACCACATGGATCCACTATATGCCATTGCATGTGTGTTCATTTCATAAACCACATGGATCCACTAGATGCCATTTCATGTGTGTTCTTTTCATAAACCACATGGATCCACTAGAGTTCATTGTATGTGTGTTCTATTCCTAAACCTCATGGATCAACTAGATGTCATTGCATGTGTGTTCTTTTAATAAACCACATGGATCCACTAGAGTTCATTGCATGTGTGTTCTTTTCATAAACCACATGGATCCACTAGAGTTCATTGCATGTGTGTTCTATTCCTAAACCACATGGATCCACTAGAGTTCATTGGATGTGTCTTCTATTCCTAAACCACATGGATCCACTAGATACCATTGCATGTGTGTTCTTTTCATAAACCACATGGATCCACTAGAGTTCATTGCATGTGTGTTCTTTTCATAAACCACATAGATCCACTAGAGTTCATTGCATGTGTGTTCTATGCCTAATCCACATGGATCCACTAGATGCTATTGCATGTGTGTTATTTTCATAAACCACATGGATCCACTAGATGCGATTGCATGTGTGTTCTATTCCTAAACCACATGGATCCACTAGATGCCATTGGATGTGTTTTCTTTTTATAAACCACACAGATGCACTAGATGTCATTGCATGTTTGTTCTTTTCATAAACCACATGGATACAATAGAGTTCATTGCATGTGTGTTCTATTCATAAACCACATGGATCCACTAGATGCCATTGCATGTGTGTTCTTTTCATAAACCACATGGATCCACTAGAGTTCATTGGATGTGTGTTCTATTCCTAAACCAGATGGATCCACTAGATGCCATTGCATGTGTGTTCTTTTCATGAACCACATGGATCCAGTAGAGTTCATTGAATGTGTGTTCTTTTGATAAACCACATGGATACACTAGAGTTAATTGCATGTGTGTTCTATTCCTAAACCACATGGATCCACAAGAGTTCATCGGATGTGTTTTCTATTCCAAAACCATATGGATCCACTAGATTCCATTGCATGTGTGTTCTTTCCATAAACCACATGTATCCACTAGAGTTTATTGCATGTGTGTTCTTTTTATAAACCACATGGATCCAGCAGAGTTCATGGCATGTGTCTTCTTTTCATAGACCACATGGATCCACTAGATGACATTGCATGTGTGTTCTATTCCTAAACCACATGGATCCACTAGATGCCATTGGATGAGTGTTATTTTCATAAACCACATGGATGCACTATATGTAATTGCATGTGTGTTCTTTTCATAAACCACATGGATCCACTATATGCCATTGCATGTGTGTTCCTTTCATAAACCACATGGATCCACTAGATGACATTTCATGTGTGTTCATTTCATAAACCACATGGATCCACTAGAGTTCATTGGATGTGTGTTCTATTCCTAAACCACATGGATCCACTAGATGTCATTGCATGTGTGTTCTTTTAATAAACCACATGGATCCACTAGAGTTCATTGCATCTGTGTTCTTTTCATAAACCACATGGATCCACTAGAGTTCATTGCATCTGTGTTCTATTCCTAAACCACATGGATCCACTAGAGTTCATTGGATGTGTGTTCTATTCCTAAACCACATGGATCCACTAGATACCATTGCATGTGTGTTCTTTTCATAAACCACATGGATCCACTAGAGTTCATTGCATGAGTGTTCTTTCGTAAACCACATGGATGCACTAGAGTTCACTTCATGTGTGTTCTTTTCATAAACCACATGGATACAATAGAGTTCAGTGCATGTGTGTTCTATTCATAAACGACATGAATCCACTAGATGCCATTGCATGTGTGTTCTTTTCATAAACCACATGGATCCACTAGAGTTCATTGGATGTGTGTTCTATTCCTCAACCAGATGGATCCACTAGATGCCATTGCATGTGTGTTCTTTTCATGAACCACATGGATCCACTAGAGTTCATTGAATGTGTGTTCTTTTCATAAACCACATGCATCCACTAGAGTTCATTGCATGTGTGTTCTATTACTAAACCACATGGATCCACAAGAGTTCATTGGATGTGTTTTATATTCCTAAACCACATGGATCCACTAGATTCCATTGCATGTGTGTTCTTTTTATAAACCACATGGATACAGCAGAGTTCATGGCATGTGTGTTCTTTTCATAAACCACATGGATCCACTAGATGACATTGCATGTGTGTTCTATTCCTAAACCACATGGATCCACTAGATGCCATTGGATGTGTGTTATTTTCATAAACCACATGGATGCACTAGATGTAATTGCATGTGTGTTCTTTTCATAAACCACATGGATCCACTATATGCCATTGCATGTGTGTTCATTTCATAAACCACATGGATCCACTAGATGCCATTTCATGTGTGTTCTTTTCATAAACCACATGGATCCACTAGAGTTCATTGGATGTGTGTTCTATTCCTAAACCACATGGATCCACTAGATGTCATTGCATGTGTGTTCTTTTAATAAACCACATGGATCCACTAGAGTTCATTGCATGTGTGTTCTTTTCATAAACCACATGGATCCACTAGAGTTCATTGCATGTGTGTTCTATTCCTAAACCACATGGATCCACTAGAGTTCATTGGATGTGTGTTCTATTCCTAAACCACATGGATCCACTAGATACCATTGCATGTGTGTTCTTTTCATAAACCACATGGATCCACTAGAGTTCATTGCATGTGTGTTCTTTTCATAAACCACATAGATCCACTAGAGTTCATTGCATGTGTGTTCTATGCCTAATCCACATGGATCCACTAGATTGTTAGACCCCTCCTTTATAAAGGAAAGGATCCCTGTGATTGCAATGCTAGTCCCTGGATCAATGCTAGCATCCACAGTTTAAGATGAAGTACACAGATACAAAGGTCGTTTATTACATTCATTCTAGAGATAAAACATAGTCTTTTACAACTCGGGGCCAAAGGCCTAATACAAGAGTTTATGGAATAAGTAAATAAACATAAGTCTTCATCTTCATGTGCCACAGGCAAGCATGTTGAGTGTAGACTCATGACTCCTATTCATCATCGGAGTAACCTGCAACATTACAAGTTACAGCCACAGAGGGTCAATACTTTGGAATAGTATTGGCAAGTGATACCTTAGCTTATTTAAAGTGGAGTATAATACTATATGCATTTGGCTAAGTGGAGCTTAGGCTTGCATTGCTCAAAATAGATTTCTTCCTTATTATTTGAAAACACTAAGTTTTTGTTTGGCACAAATCCCCCAAGGCATCTACCAATCAAAGACTGAAGATCCTTTTAACCCTTGTTCACCCACAAGTTTTTACTTAGAAATTGGGATGAGGAGATTCTTGATAGCTTCCATGTCTTGATGCTCAAATTGTCCTTTTCCAGGGACATGGCTAAGTACTTAGATTTTACACTCTGCGGTGGTGCACTTTCCCCAAGACTTGGTTTCACCAAGACAAGATCTTCGAAGCCTTCCTTAGACCAACATGGACGCTCCAACCTATCAATCCCCTACCACCAACTGTCCATTTGGCTAAGTTATTGCAACCTATATGATCCAGCAGAGCCCATAATGCCAAGTGGTCACTTGAAGCTTCTCAACATTTGACATCTCAAATCTCTTTGTTCCTGGGTGGCCATCCACAAGTGAGATACACAAGGTTCACCAGTCCCCTGGCCTTGTGTAACCACTCAACACAAACCATTCCTTCCATTCCACCCACGTGATTCATTCACTTAGTTGTTTTATTAAACAAAACATAAGTCCACAGACTTAGAAATTTTCCATAGTGTGAATATATATTCCACCCTTGTTTTCTATTAGCTAAGCTAAGCATGATAGTAGTAGGAATCTTAACTTAGGAAATTTCTACTAAGGTTTCATCTACTAGGTTTTCCCATAGCATAGTTTATACTTAGCAAAATTCCATGCAAGTCCTACTTAGAAAATATCACTAATGCATAGTGTAAATAATGGGACAAAAGTATGAAGCATCACTTGCCTTGGTAATGGGAAGAGTAGCACTCTTCACAGTCACAATCACTAGCAAGGTCTACACAAAATTGTAGCATACAATTACACACAAATATATATACAATCAAAAAATAATATGAATGCATGCATGCATGAATTTACTAAGTGGTGATTTTGAAAACTCTAACAAGCAAGTGCATGTTTACAGAAACATAACAAGACACAAAATTTCCAAAACAAACTTATTTAACCCTAAAACAAATTACTAAACTAAATCCATACTCAAAATAGCCTTAAACATGTTTCTACAAACAAAGTCATTCTAATGGTTACTATTTGTTAAACACATTGGATATTCAGAAAGGTCTTGTTTCACTGTATCCAACGGTATAAGGTTTGCAAAAACCAACGTGGCAATCAAAAGTTATAAGCATTTGAAATTTGGATCAAAATCTGATTTAAAATATGTTTTTAGATCTGTTCCTAGCCACGCGTCGTATTGTGATTGGCGCGTACCGGTTCGCACCAGATCGAGCTCTGCAGCCACAGGATCTAAACAGATCGCACACTCCAGATCGTGTACCGCTTCGCAGTTAAATGAATCTATCCTAGCGCTCGGATCTAGATCTAACGGCGCGCGAGCAAGCGACCATGTCCTGGCGGCGCGCGGCGTCAGCGAGCGGTGGAGCGTTCGGTCTATGGCGGCGCGTGCGTTCCAGGTCGTCCGCGAGAGGGAGAAGGGTCATACCAGGTTCGCAGGAAGCTGCTGAAGCTCAAGGTAGCGCCGGTTTGGCGGGGCGTCTTCACGGTGATGATTCCTCGTCGGAGTTGTGCATGACGTCGGGTGGTTGTTGTCGGAGTCGTTGCCGAGGTTCCGCGTCGCCCTAACACAAGCCAGAGGGTTTAGGAGATGCGCAAGAATGTGGCGAACAATCTCGTGTGAGTCAGAAGTGAAGGGGCGCACGGGACTTACGGATTTTGGTCGCCGGAGTCGAGGTGGTCGTCAGATGCTTGCGGCGTCGAGCGGAAACGGCGACTGGGCGTCTGAGATGAACTAGTGGGTCGGAGGTGCGCAAGGAGATTGCGAAGTGGCTCGAATGAATCAGAGAGGAAGGGGCGCACGGAGCTTACCGGAATCGATCGCCGGAGTGAGCTCTGTCTGCGGCGGTGTTGTGTGAGTCGTGGGCAGCCTGATGGCGTGGAGGCAGAATTGACTGGGGGAAAATGGTCGCGGGGAGGTGGGGATCTTATAGCTAGAGGCTCGACAGGAAACGCTCGTCACATCAATGCCAATTAAGCTCGGGGTATCACTGCTGCAACGGCCGGAGATCGTCGCGGATTCGGGGAAGACGATCTTGGCGTGGAGGAGGCCTTCGTCGGCAAGTGCGTGAGGTGGAGGTGGGTCTGCATGTCAATGACTAATTGCGTCTTCATGAGAGAGAAGAAAGAAACCCCGGTGGGCTAGTTGGGCTTGATTCGTTCTTGGGGCGAAACTTTGGCATGGCCCTTTTCATTTGAATGCTTCTTTTCTTTTTCTAATTCTATTTTCTGAAATGATTTTGATATGAATTCAAATCCTTTTTGAATTCAAACAATTCTGGGAACTTTGTAGGGTACTGTGGTTTCAAAAACCAGTCATTTTAACATGTAGTTACCTGCAAGGGCTTGGTCAAGCTTGGGCTTAAAACAATCGTAGACTTTGTCCCTGGTTTGCAAATGTTTTAAAACAAAATAGGGTTTTGCAATTATTTCTGAGTTGAAAACTTTGGTTAAACTTTTACACCTAAACCTTCCAACAATGCAAGCAAGCAAACAAGTTCCTAAACAATCAAGTTTCAAAGGGTGATGGCCATTTGAGTTAAATTGGCTCACATGAAATCATAGCACAAGCTTACATTTACGAAATGATTTTTGAGAAAACCCTAAATGATGAAGGATGCAAGGATGATATGAATGAGCTTTGAAATATGAATTTAGGGATGTTACAAATCTAACCCCTTAAGATGAATCTAGCCCTCGAGATTCAGATTAACTAACAAATAGGTGAGGGTGGTCTTTCCGAAGATCATCTTCTCTTTCCCATGTTGCTTCCTCTTCGGAATGATGATTCCATTGCACTTTGCAAAACTTGATAGTTTTTGTCCTCGTGACTCTTTCTGCGGTCTCAAGAATCTTGTGGGCTTTTCTTCATAGGTGAGATCACTTTCTAGTTGAACTTCTTCCAAAGATATGGTATCCTTCAAAGAAGATTCTTCCATTTCGGGTGACATTTCTTAAGTGACTCACATGAAAAACATTATGAATCGCTAATAAAGATCTTTGATCGATTTCATATGCAACTTCTCCCTTGCGACTTAGAATGCTGAATGGCCCAACATATCTTGGTGCCAACTTTCCTTTGACTCCAAATCTTTTCACTCCACGAAGTGGTGATACTCTAAGATAAGCTCTATCCCCAACTTCGTAGGTGACTTCTCTACGCTTAGAATCAGTAGCTTTTCCATCGGACTGTGCTATCTTCAACCTGTCCCTAACCAATTTGACCTTTTCTTTGGCGTCTTTGATAAGATCTGGTCCAAACAAACTTCCTTCTCCCACACCATTCCATAGCAATGGGGTGGTACACTTCCTTCCGTAGAGAAACTCAAATGGTGCCATCCCAATGCTAGATTGGTAACTGTTATTGTAAGAGAACTCTGCGTAAGGCAGACTTTCATCCCAACTTGCTCCATAGTCTAGGGCACATGCCCTCAACATGTCTTCAAGAATTTGGTTAGTCCTTTACGTTTGTCCATCCGTTTGAGGATGAAAAGCCATGCTGAATTCCAACCTCGTTCCTAAAGATTCATGAAGTTGTCTCCAAAAGTGAGAAGTGAACTGAGTTCCTCTATCAGACACAATACTCTTAGGCACACCGTGAAGGCATACAATTCTGCTCATGTAGATTTTGGCTAACTTGGCACTGGTATAAGTTGTCTTTACGGGTATAAAATGGGCCACTTTAGTTAGGCGATCCACTACTACCCATATGGAATCATACCCTGACCTGGTCCTTGGTAATCCGGTAATGAAATCCATACCAATATTTTCCCACTTCCATTCAGGAATAGGCATTGGTTGAAGCAAACCTGCTGGTTTCTGATACTCCGCTTTCACTCTACTACACACATCACACAAAGCAATGTGTTCGGCGATGTCCCTTTTGAGATTGTTCCACCAAAATCTTTCTTTCATATCCATGTACATTTTGGTGTTCCCCGGGTGAATAAAATATGGAGAGTTATGGGCTTCTTGTAGAATCAGTTTCATAATTCGGATCTTGTGGAACACAAATCGCTTCCGTGCCATAAAGTACCTTGTTCATCTATATGGAAACTTTTAGCTTTCCCTTGGCTAATCCTTTCCTTAATCTCTTTGATTTTTTTATCCGTCTTTTGGGCTTCTTTAATCTTATCCAACAGAGTGGGTTGAACATCCAAAGACATAAGATGTCCTTCTGGCACAATCTCCAACCCGAGTTCCTTGAATTGCTTACACAAGTCATCTGGCAATTCACCTTTGGTAAGGCCATTTACAAACGCCTTACGACTTAGAGCATCTGCTACTACATTTGCTTTACCGGGGTGGTATTGCAAACTCAAGTCGTAATCCTTGATAAGTTCTAGCCATCTCCTTTGTCTCATATTGATTTCCTTCTGGGTGAAGATATACTTCAAACTCTTATGATCGGTGAATACTTCACAACGTTTTCCCAAAAGGTAGTGTCTCCATGTTTTGAGTGCATGGACAACAGCGGCTAACTCTAAATCATGAGTAGGATAATTTACTTCATGAGTTTTGAGTTGTCTCGAGGCATAAGCCACAACTTTTCCGCCTTGCATAAGTACGGCACCTAATCCTTGATGAGAAGCATCACAATACACTTGGAAATCCTTTTCCAAGTCTGGTAGGCACCGAACTGGTGCTGACACAAGTCTCTTCTTTAATTCTTGAAAGCTGAGTTCACAACCTTCAGACCAAGCAAATTTCTTATCTTTCTTTAACAATTATGTCATTGGTTTGGCAACCTTTGAAAAAATTTCTATGAATCTTCTGTAGTATCCTGCTAAACCAAGAAAACTACGAACCTCTTTTACGTTCTTAGGAGATTCCCATTCTGTCACAGCTGAAACTTTAGCAGGATCAACTGCTACACCGTCCTTTGTCATAACGTGACCAAGAAATCCAACTTCCTCTAACCAAAACTCACACTTGCTGAATTTGGCATAAAGCTTATGTTCCCTCAGTTTCTCAAGTATCAAGCGTAGATGTCTTTCATGCTCTTCCTTGCTCTTGGAGTAGACTAAGATGTCATCGATGAAAACGACAACGAACTTGTCGAGAAATTCCATGAACACTTTGTTCATCATATTCATGAAGTATCTTTGGAGAGTTGGTTAAACCAAAAGGCATCACGGTGTACTCATACAATCCATACCGTGGTGAATGCTGTTTTAGGTATGTCTTGCTCTCTTATCTTGAGTTGAAAATAGCGACGAAGATCAATCTTCGAGAACACACATGCTCCTTCTAGCTGATCAAACAAGTCGTTGATTCTTGGCAAAGGATATTTGTTCTTGATGGTTACCTCGTTGAGAGAACGGTAATCTATGCATAATCTTTGAGTTCTATCTCTCTTTTCCACGAACAAAACTGGAGCTCCCCAAGATGAAGAACTTGGCTGGATGAATCCTTTACGCAATTGTTCTCAAGTTGTTTCTTGAGTTCCTTTAGTTCGTTAGCCCGACATTTTATAAGGCCTCTTTGCTCTTGGTCCGAACACGGTACCAAATCTATTATAAACTCTACATCTCTATCTAGTGGCATTCCCGGTAACTCTTCCGGAAACACATCCGGATATTCACACACATTTGGCACAGTGTCCATGCTAACCCCCTTAAGAGAATTCAGCTTACTTTCTTTAGATTCAAAATTGGACTTGAATCTTATCCTCTTACCTTCCGGGGTTGTGAGTGCAACTGTACGATTGGCACAATCTAGTACTCCCTCATACTTAGCCATCCAATCCATTCCCAAAATCACATCTAATCCTTGGGAATTTAGGATTATTAGGTTCACTGGAAACTTATGTTTTCCGATCTCTATGACTAGATCCCGACATCCAAGACTCACTATCATATCTCCTCCCGGAGAGCTAACTTTTATCGGACACCCAATGTTTTCAGATGCAAACCCGTTTCTATCAACAAATGCTTTTGATATGAATGAATGGGATGCACCAGTGTCAAAGAGTACAAATGCTGTAATGGAATTGAGTCTGAACTTACCAGCAACGGCATCAGGCTCCTCATAGACTTCCTCCACATTGATGTGGTTAACCTGTCCTTTCTGAAAAGGATTGGGCTTGTTAGGTCCTTCAACTTTCTTCTCAGGGCACTCATTAGCATAATGCCCCAGCTTCTTGCATTTGTAGCATTCAACCTGACTGAGGTCCTTTTTAGGCTGGTTTCCACTTCCACTTCCACTATGGTGGCTCTTATGTCCACTCTTGTGATTTTTGTACTTATCATTGTCATGACTGCGATGATGCTTGCTGTCATGACGGTTGTGGTTGTGGTGCTTGTTAAATTTCCCATGCTTGTGGGATCTGGTGACACTATCATCGTAGTGAGATCGTTTATGAGGCGATCCCGAGTTGTGCTTGTGAGTGTTTCCTCTTTCTACTCTCGACTTGCTTCATTTTATTCTCCACAATAACAGCCTTGTCACACTGACGATAAGTTGGAACATATGCCATGCATACTGCAGATTCAGCTCATCATTCAAGCCTTCCAGAAACTTTTCCTTTCTTTTGGCATCTGTGTCAACCTCATCCGGTGCATAGCGCGCCAGATTGTTGAACTCTTCTATATATTCAGCCACGTTGTGGTGGCGCTGCTTCAGGTTGTGAAACTCCTTCTTTTTCAGGCTCATCATTCCTGGTGAGATATGAGTAGTGCGAAAGCCATCTTCAAAGATAGCCCAAGTCACCTCATCAATAGGAGTGGTGATCTGGAAGTTGTCCCACCATGCGGCGGCTGGTCCTTCCAACAGATGTGCTGCGAACCTGACTTTTTCAGCATCCGTGCAGCCCACGGTCACTAAGTCTTTGTTCACAGAACGTAGCCAATCATTGGCCACCATGGGATCAGTCGTTCCCAAAAACTTAGCTGGCCTCAGACGCAGAAATCTGGTGAGCATATCAAAACTCGGAGGGTTGTTATTGTTGTTGTTATTGGGGTTGTTGTTGTTCTGGTTTTGGATGAATGTCGTCATCATTTGCATAAGCTGTGTCTGCGCATTCATCATCTGTTGCATTTCCGGGGTAATGTTGTTGGGGTTGGGGTTTGCGCGACGGGGAGGCATCTGTGGTTTATTCAAGGAAAGAATGAGATACCCATAGATGTTTATGCACAATACATCACGTAAGCAAACACATAGCATGCAACAAGGATCAAAAGTTCAACAACAAGATAACAAGTCTCAAAGTAAAAAAACACACAAGTGGCAAGCCATCCACATGTCGGATGGTCCAATAATAAGTTCACAAATAACAAGTACGGTAAATAGAGGTAACTGAGTAGTCAAGTCTACTCGTCAGCATCAATCTCCTCCTCGACAAAGGTAAGACCTGCGTTCTCCATTGCGGTCTTGTTCTCCTC
This sequence comes from Avena insularis, assembly GCA_023614405.1. Lineage (NCBI taxonomy): Eukaryota > Viridiplantae > Streptophyta > Magnoliopsida > Poales > Poaceae > Avena > Avena insularis. The sequence goes on from CM042692.1 coordinate 190,324,185, forward strand.
AATGGTGGTGGTCAAGGAGTCGATCTTGGCCTTGAGAGCCCTCTTCTGGGAACGAAGTCTCTCAATCACTGTCTGCTGCTGCTCTAACTCGAAGTCCTTGGACTGCAGTTCCTCGGTCATGTCCCGAATCTTCTTGTTCCTATCCTGGACACGTTTCTCTTGACTCTTGAACTTACGGTCCTGGGTCTTGAACCTCGCCTCCATCTCCTTGACAATCTCGCCTCTTTGCCAAGAGCTTGTCCTTCTCGCGAAGCTGCACCTGGAGCTCATCATTACTGAGCATGACATTGGTCCTGTCAGTATCCACATGCCTAATAAGAGTCTCTAAGTCCTGGAGGTATAGGCGTATCGGCTCTGCTGTGGCCCTCGAGTCGTCCTCAAAGTCGATGGACTCTCCGTCATCATCACGCCTTCCGAAGGCGTGGAAGTGAGTGCCTCTAACCTGTCGGGAGTGACGACCCAATAGTCGTCCTATCAGGTCCTGCATGACAACTTCCATGCCTCTCTAACTGTCATCGTGCATAAGCTTGAAGACGATGGCCTCCGTAGTAGGCTCATGCAGGCCCCGCTGGTTCACCTTGAAGCCCCAGAGGTCCTTCCTCTCAAACTTGGTGAGTGGGTGCACCGTAATGGTGGGAAGAGGGAGATCGAGCAAGGTAGTAAGCTCCACGATACGAGGACCAAAACGGGTAACCTGGAACTCCTCAACAGTGCTGATGGTAATAGGCATCTATTTATAAAATTGAAAAAGTTAGAACAACACAATTTAAAATAAACAAGACAAACATTCATACATATCCATGGAACACAAAAATCACACAAGTCATGCATACATGATTCCATTACATCAACCAAGGTTCAAACTTATTTAAGGTATCATTTGGAAAATAAGGTGATAGGTGGTGGTCCAACTAACGAAGTGCGTTTACAAACCTATCTCACTGGATCTGGTGGCTAACACAATGTTCCTAGAGGCAATCAGCCTATCTTGTTCACATGCTTCCATCACTAAGTCTGTAATATCTCCCCTTAAGGTTTGGTTGGTGACTTCCAACTCTTGGGTATGTTCCTTCTCTTTCTCTAAGTCTTTTTGGAGGTTGAGTATCTTGCACTTGACTCTAGCACTGAGTTCTTTGATAGTCTTCCAAGCTGCTTCTCTGGCTGACTCAAAGAATGTGGTGTGCATCACAGTGTTGGTGTACATGCAGAAGCCTCTTTCTTTGTGGTTGTCTTCCTTGTTTTTGTACAAGTGAAGTTGCACCAATACTCCACTCCTTCCTCCATCCTGAAAACCCTTGTACACAGCTGCACCATGTGCTTCCATTGACTCCATGAGGTCCTTGAGAATTTTGGGAAACTCCGTTTCACACTCCAAGGTCATGGTCATGAGTGGTCCTTTCTTCACGGCTTCGTTGATGGAGTTCATCTACAAATATAGATGAGAATGAGAAGATTAGAAAAGTTTACGAGAAGAATAGAAAAGTGTAGAAGTAGTTAAAAATTTTCCTTAGTGGTTTCCAATCCTAGGGTCATAATCCTACAGGCAACACAGTGCTCTGATACCATCTGTTAGACCCCTCCTTTATAAAGGAAAGGATCCCTGTGATTGCAATGCTAGTCCACGGATCAATGCTAGCATCCACAGTTTAAGATGAAGTACCACAGATACAAAGGTCGTTTATTACATTCATTCCAGAGATAAAACATAGTCTTTATAACTCGGGCCAAAGGCCTAATACAAGAGTTTATGGAATAAGTAAATAAACATAAGTCTTCATCTTCATGTGCCACAGGCAAGCATGTTGAGTGTAGACTCATGACTCCTATTCATCATCGGAGTAACCTGCAACATTACAAGTTACAGCCACAAAGGGTCAATACTTTGGAATAGTATTGGCAAGTGATACCTTAGCTTATTTAAAGTGGACTATAATACTATATGCATTTGGCTAAGTGGAGCTTAGGCTTGCATTGCTCAAAATAGATTTCTTCCTTATTATTTGAAAACACTAAGTTTTTGTTTTGCACAAATACCCAAGGCATCTACTAATCAAAGACTGAAGATCCTTTTAACCCTTGTTCACCCACAAGTTTTACTTAGAAATTGGGATGAGGAGATTCTTGATAGCTTCCATGTCTTGATGCTCAAATTGTCCTTTTCAGGGACATGTCTAAGTACTTAGATTTTACACTCTGCAGAGGTGGTGCACTTTCCCCACAAGACTTGGTTTCACCAAGACAAGATCTTTCAGAAGCCTTCCCTTAGACCAACATGGACGCGCTCCAACCTATCAATCCCCTACCACCAATTGTCCATTTGGCTAAGTTATTGCAACCTATATGATCCAGGCAGAGCCCATAATGCCAAGTGGCTACACTTGAAGCTTCTCAACATTTGACATCTCAAATCTCTTTGTTCCTGGGTGGCCATCCACAAGTGAGATACACAAGGTTCACACCCCCGGCCTTGTGTAACCACTCAACACAAACCATTCCTTCCATTCCACCCAGTGATTCATTCACTTAGTTGTTTTATTAAACAAAACATAAGTCCACAGACTTAGAAATTTTCCATAGTGTGAATATATATTCCACCCTTGTTTTCTATTAGCTAAGCTAAGCATGATAGTAGTAGGAATCTTAACTTAGGAAATTTCTACTAAGGTTTCATCTACTAGGTTTTCCCATAGCATAGTTTATACTTAGCAAAATTCCATGCAAGTCCTACTTAGAAAATATCACTAATGCATAGTGTAAATAATGGGACAAAAGTATGAAGCATCACTTGCCTTGGTAATGGGGAGAGTAGCACTCTTCATAGTCACAATCACTAGCAAGGTCTACACAAAATTGTAGCATACAATTACACACAAATATATATACAATCAAAAAATAATATGAATGCATGCATGCATGAATTTACTAAGTGGTGATTTTGAAAACTCTAACAAGCAAGTGCATGTTTATAGAAACATAACAAGACACAAAATTGCCAAAACAAACTTATTTAACCCTAAAACAAATTACTAAACTAAATCCATACTCAAAATAGCCTTAAACATGTTTCTACAAACAAAGTCATTCTAATGGTTACTATTTGTTAAACACATTGGATATTCAGAAAGGTCTTGTTTCACTGAATCCAACGGTATAAGGTTTGCAAAAAACCAACGTGGCAATCAAAAGTTATAAGCATTTGAAATTTGGATCAAAATCTGATTTAAAATCTGTTTTTAGATCTGTTCCTAGCCACGCGTCGTGTTGTGATTGGCGCGTACCGGTTCGCACCGGATCGAGCTCTGCAGCCGCCGGATCTAAACAGATCGCACGCTCCAGATCGCGTACCGCTTCGCAGTTAAATGAATCTATCCTAGCGCTCGAATCTAGATCTAGCCTTAACGAACATGTCTGGCGCCGAAGCGGCGGAGCGTTCGGTCTACGGCGGCGCGTGCGTTCCAGGTCGTCCGCGAGAGGGAGAAGGGTCATACCAGGTTCGCAGGAAGCTGCTGAAGCTCAAGGTAGCGTCGGTTTGCGAAGGGGCGTGCTGTCACGGTGATGATTCCTCGTCGGAGTTGTGCACGGCGTCGGGTGGTTGTTGTCGGAGTCGTTGCCGAGGTTCCGCGTCGCCCTAACACAAGCCAGAGGGTTTAGGAGATGCGCAAGAACGTGGCGAACAATCTCGTGTGAGTCAGAAGTGAAGGGGCGCACGGGACTTACGGATTTTGGTCGCCGGAGTCGAGGTGGTCGTCAGATGCTTGCGGCGTCGAGCGGAAACGGCGACCTGGGGCAGTACAGGATGAACTGGTGGGGTCAGGAGGTGCGCAAGGAGATTGCGAAGTGGCTCGAATGAATCAGAGAGGAAGGGGCGCACGGAGCTTACCGGAATCGATCGCCGGAGTGAGCTCTGTCTGCGGCGGTGTTGTGTGAGTCGTGGGCAGCCTGATGGCGTGGAGGCAGAATTGACTGGGGGAAAATGGTCGCGGGGAGGTGGGGATCTTATAGCTAGAGGCTCGACAGGAAACGCTCGTCACATCAATGCCAATTAAGCTCGGGGTATCACTGCTGCAACGGCCAGCGGCGGAGATCGTGCGCGGATTCAGGGGGAAGACGATGCTGACGTGGAGGAGGCCCGCTCGTCAGCGAAGTGCGTGAGGTGGAGGTGGGGTCTGTCTGTCAGCGACTAATTGCGTGCGCTCGCGCGTGAGAGAAGAAAAGGAAACCCCCGGGTGGGCTAGTTGGGCTTGATTCGTTGCTGGGCCAGAAACCTGGCGCGCGGCCCTTTTCATTTGAATGCTTCTTTTCTTTTTCTAATTCTATTTTCTGAAATGATTTTGATATGAATTCAAATCCTTTTTGAATTCAAACAATTCTGGGAACTTTTAGGGTAAGTCGTGGTTTCAAAAACCAGTCATTTAAACATGTAGTTACCCTGCAAGGGCTTGGTCAACCTTGGGCTTAAAACAATCAGAGACTTTGTCCCTGGTTTGCAAATGTTTTAAAACAAAATAGGGTTTTGAAATTATTTCTGAGTTGAAAACTTTGGTTAAACTTTTACACCTAAACCTTCCAACAATGGAAGCAAGCAAACAAGTTCCTAAACAATCAAGTTTCAAAGGGTGTCACATCCCAAATTTTAGATTTGGTCTTGCATATCATTCATTGCATCGCATCATATCTTACCATGCATTACCGTCGAGTAGAGAGGATCGACGAAACGCTATTTGCAAAACCCCGTATCTCCTTCACTTCGAGTTTCTGGAGGCTTCAGAGGGGCTTGCTACAACCACCCCTGTAGGTTCGAGCTTTCGCTCAAACTTCGACTGAAGGTTGTTCCCCTCGACGATACGAACCCGTAGGCGCGAAAATCGCTCCAATCGGAATTCGTATGCAAAAGACTCGGACGTTTTAGTAAACCGCCGGAAAACGGTCCGAAAATCTGGACCGATTTCCGAGTTATAGTCCAACCGCGGACCGAATCTGTTTCTGTTTTTTTTTTTTTTTTTTCTGCGCGCGTAGGACTTCTAAAAAAAGACCCACCCGGGCCGTGGGATCCGTGCCCGACACCCCCACGCGACCAACACCCCGCCGCTTATCGCCTCGGCGACGCGCGACGCCCAGCCGCCGCTTTCGCCGCCGCTGCCACCCTCCGCCGCCGCCATCGCGCGTCGCTTCCGGGTTCGTCTCGCCGCCTCTTCCGTTCCGTGCTCGCGTCTCCATCCGCCGCCAATCGCGCTTCGCAGATCGCCACGACGACGCGCGCGCGTTATTATTCCGGAGCCGAGTTGACCGTGTGTGTACTTGCAGGAGTTTCCACGCCACCGATCCGATCGTTGCCGCCGTCCGAGCTCGCCGGAGTTCGCTTTCGCCGTCTGCTTCCGTAAGATAAGAGCCACCGCCGATCTCAGATCAGCGGCTTAGATCGCTCAGCTGACTCAGACGTTGACTAGTCAGAGGCCCTCAGACGTTGACTGGTCAGACGCTTGATCGCGCAAATCATCGAACGATTGACTGGGTCAATTTCGTTAATCCTATTAGTTGGCAGATTTCGGTAGAATCTTGTAAATTGCGTAGAAATTAAACCGCTTGGCCAAAATTTGCAAATAAAATATGCACGAGTTCAGTGAGTCGTGTAGAATCTCGCTGTACCCTTGGTTCAGACTTTTACTGTCAGGTTTAGTACAGTTTAATCAAACTAGTTAGTGGCCTTTTCGGAGTAATAAATTCGTAGTAAAAGTTTCGTAGCTCCAAAAATCGCGTATGATATGTCCCTGAACTCGTATGAACGAGGAGAATCTCATCGTGAAATAAAAAGATAGGCTTACAGTAAAAACTTCTGCAGTATTTGTCTAATGGCTTTCTGCAGTGTTTTAATTACTCGGGATGTTTTATAACTCCTTTTTGAGTAATTCCAATTGGTACTGTTTCTTATCAGCGATGCCTATGCGGTAGAATTTTTCCAAGATTTTACAAACAGTATGCTACCGGTAGTGAATTATTTAAGTTCTAGCTCTAGTAGTGATCACCACTTTTGGTTAATAGTTTCCCTTGCGCCAAATCTATTTTCCATGCATGTATTCGGTAGTAATATGAATTAGTACTATGTGGTGCAGCTGTAGCACCAATTCGCTTGCCGTTCTTGCATTCATGCATCATCTTTGTTGCATATGTTTGTGAATTGTTTGTTTATGAATGCAATTGTGTCGTGTAGATTGTGTGGAGTGCAACCCTTGCTCGTGTGTGGATTGTTCTTCCGACCGCTACAACCAAGGCAAGTAGATGCTACTTTGTTCATGATATCGTCCTACTATTTTCAATGCATTGTCGTGTATTTTGTAGATGCATGTGTAGGATGATACTATCGCTATGCTATGTCCTATTATGTGGTAGGGTTTTCCTTGTAGATGAACCACCGTTGTAGATGTGCTTAGCCATGCTATGTTGAACGAGGGCTGGGTTACATCATTGACACTTGTTTTCTCAAAGTTTTGGTTTGTGAAAACTAAAAACAACTTAATCAATGAACCCCCTGGGTGTGATGGTATTGATAAATTTTGGTGGTTTCATTGCGGAAAGGCACCCAGGTATCAAGAGAGAATGATTGGCTTCTTTATTGTGTAGCTTACGTGTACAACCATGTGCCAATAATGGAATGGGCGGTTGGTTGGACTTAGTAGGTTGTGGTAACTTTCGAACCAGCGTATCCAGAGATGTAGAATTTTGGTAGGTTGGACGGTCGGCGTCGGGATTGAGGAGCTACTTCACGAACAGTCTGTTCTTGGTCTTCTCACTATCATCACCCAAAATGAGAGTGATGGTACGAGCTGGGCTGGCCAAGTCACATGGGTAAAGTGTACTAACCTCTGCAGAGTGTATAATCTAATCGATTAGCCGTGTCCCCGGTTATGGACATCTGAGTTGCTAGATATTGATTCCATGACATGTTTCTCGCTCATTCTAATTTCATAATTGTTTTAATCTTGTTGGGTTAACTTAATTGGGATCTTTTCAAAGAAAATTCAAAACTGTTTATGAAAGTAGGACAAACGTATTTGCAAATGCAAGCCAGACACAGCTCCACTTGCCAGATATGCATGTAGATGTTAGTATTATTGTCTCCATTTACTAGCTCTACTTGCCATACATTCCATGTATTGACCCTTCGGGGCTGTTGCGTTTTATGCTGCAGGTTATTCCGATTCTGATTGATCGTTATAGGCCACGGTACTCCACTCGACACTTGTTCACTTGTGGGCAATTTGAAGATTGGAGGATTTACTCGCTTTTGTTGCTACCGAACAATTTGAGCTAGCTTTATGCTAAGCTTTTATATTGTAATAATGGTACTCTGGATCTTGTAGATCATGATACACGGTTATTTGCTATGATTATCTATCTTACTCTATTGTGGGCCAATGAACCGATCCAGGGATTGGCATGTCACATAGAGGCCACGGTCTTATCAGAACCGGGGTGTCACAGGATGGTATCAGAGCCCGTGTGTCGACTGTAGGATCGTGACCTAGGATTGGATTAGGAAGCCATAGAATTATTAAAGCCTATATTAACTCTGTCTTTCATCTTATGCCTTTCACCCTCGTATATTCTTACCATATGCTATTCTCACACTTTCCTCTTTTACTTGATAGATGGGAGACGTCAGGACTGAGTATGTCACCATGGAGTCACCAAGGCCCTTTGCAAGGCAGTTAGCTCAGCTCTCGCAGTCATTGGGATTGCCACTGCCCATGTTCAAGGGAAGAAGGCTGTACACCTATGGATATGGAGAGGATGCATGGGAGATCACTACCTTCATATTCAGAGATGCCGCCTTGCCAAACCCCGTGCACTTGGTCTACACCAAGACATACTGCAACTGGGGACTTGGAATCAACAGCCATACATGAAGCCCTGTCTCGATTGCCATAATGTCCGACACCTACTACCAGCAGATTCACCCTACCGTGACTATGGAAGGCGTGATGAAGATGGGAACATTGTGGTTACCCCGGGCGACAGGAACAACATGCCGCCCCGTCGGAGGCACATAGAGGACATGGAAAGGGAGAATGGAGCTCTAGCAGAGAAGGTGAGGATGCTAAAGGAGATTGCAGATTTTACTAGCAATGGTATGGTGGTCCAAGGACAGGAGATTGACACTTTGCATGAAGCTGTGGGAGTCCTGGAGAATGCCCTGATAGCCAGAGATGCCACCATAGCACATCTTCATGGTACTGCAGGAGAACACCTGAACATACAAAGAACTGCAAGGGACAGTCCAGGAAAGGGATCAGACTATTGAAGCTATGACAGCCCAGATTGCCGCTCTCCAAGCACAGCTGAATCCACCCTCTGATGATGACAATGGAGATGATGGAAACAATGGGGATGATGATGACAGTGGAGATGATGATGAGGACGAGGATGATGATGATGGAGACGATGATGGTGGAGGAGATGAAGCTGTTGCAGTTGCAGCTGAGGATGAAGAAGAAGAGGAGGATCCAGAAGAGGTGGAGTTTGATGTTTCAAGTGATGGTTCAGGAGGTGTACACTCCGCCGCCATGGTTGTACCCATGAGCAGCGTAGCATGACCGCAAGGGCCTACCTCAAACTCTTCAAGCAATAGATAGAAGTCCACCAATTAGTCCTCGTTAGGCGAAATCGTTAGGATTATTCTCGATCGTTGTGATACTTAGTTCGTGTTAGTGTAAGAGTGTTTAGATGCTTATTTGTGTACTCCAATATCTCAGGAATTATTTGTGCAAATTATATGAAAGAGTTATGGCAATTTGGTTACTATCTGTGTTGTTTTCGCTGCAGTTTTTCTGCTGATACAGCAGTACTGCGCGATTTTTCATATTTTTCTGGTAACTCGGAAAAATCTGAAAAAAATTGGGCTGATGCGAAACACTCTGTGCCATATGCACAAAAATTGGCTAATTTTTCTGACGAGTTTAAGTCAGGCGGAAAAATTCGCGAACACAGCAGAACTGTTCTGTCAGAATTGCTGTTTTGTCGTTTTGATGCTCAACTGTTTAGTTAACCATTGCCAACTCTTGCAAAACTATTTCAGTAGGTATATACTAATAGGATAACACCTGGGATGTTGCTGGATCGCTTGTTTGTTGATGTGTTGCTTGCTTGTGATTGTCTGCTATTGTTTGTTGTTGTTTGATCATATGCATGGGTAGAACCCTATTACCGTAGTTGATTCTCTCTAAACTTACCTATGCTAAGCCGCAAGAGAAAGAACAACAATCACCACTCTGGCTCACACCACAAGTCTCGCACTTCATATGATGGATACTCCAAGCATGGAGGAAGTGACCATGGGAGCCATGACCGCCACCACCATGGAGGCGATGGACATCATCATGACAACCATAGGAGCAACCACCATAACCACAAGGGAGGACACTCTCACCACTCTGGAGGACACGGTGGACATGACCGCAACCGTGATCGCAACTTCGTGAAGAAGGATCTGAGTGAGGTGACGTGCTTCAAGTGCAAGCAGAAGGGACACTATGCTGACAACTGTCCGGAGAGGAAAGGACTGAAGCCAACCAACGGTGAGAAGGCCACAGTGAACCACATGAATGTGGAGGAGATTCCAGATGAGCCTGACCTTGTGATTGGTAAGTTCCCAATCAACGCTTACCCTGCACTTATACTTTTTGATACTGGTGCATCGCATTCCTTCATATCAAAGACATTTGTGGATAAGTATAAGTTACCTACTGAGTCTATGAAAAGGGCTATTAGAGTGAGTTCACCTGGAGGAGATATGATAGCTAGCGCGGGATGCCGCGACTTGACTGTGAGGATTGGAACACACAACTTCATTGCACATTTGGTAGTGTTGGAATCACAGGGATTAGACGTTATTCTGGGTATGGATTGGATGTCTATGCATGGGGGACACATAGATTGTGCACATGAGCTGTTTCCTCAAAACCCGGATGGTAAGAGGATTAGATTCAAGTCAATTTCACGACCAAGAAGGTGTAAGTTGAATTCACTTAAGGGGTTAGCATGGATCTTGTGCGGTGATTAGGGATTACCCGACGTGTTTCGGAAGAGCTTCGAGGATGCCACCGACAGAGATGTAGAGTTTCTTATCGACGATGCCGAACAGGACCTATAGCAAAGAAACCATATAAGATGGATGTCGATGAGCTGAAGGAATTGAAGAAACAGTTGAAGGAACAACTGGAAAAGGGATTCATTCAGCCTAGTGCGTCGTCATGGGGTGCACCTGTTCTATTTGTGGAGAAGAAAGACAGCACCAAGAGATTAGTGGTGGACTATCGTTATGAATGAAGTAACCATCAAGAACAAGTACCCTCTGCCGAACATAAATGATTTATTTGATCAACTGGAAGGAGCAAAGGTGTTCAGCAAGATTGATCTGCGATCAGGCTACTTTCAATTGAAGATCCGGAAGGAGGATGTACCAAAAACCGCCTTCACCACTAGGTATGGTCTATATGAGTATCTGATTATGTCTTTTGGACTAACGAATGCCCTGCGTATTTCATGACCATGATGAACAAGGTATTTATGGAGTATTTGGACAAGTTCGTGGTGGTGTTTATTGATGACATCTTGATATATTCCAAGGATGATCTGAGCATGAGAAGCATCTGCGGTGATTATGGAGGCGAGAGAACACCGGTATCGCCAAATTCAGCAAGTGTGAATTCTGGCTTAACACTGTGGGATTTCTTGGACACGTAGTGTCAGGAGAAGGAGTCACTGTTGATCCAAGCAAAGTGACTGCAGTAACTGAGTGGGAAGCACCCAAGAATGCAGGAGAGATTCGAATCTTTTTGGGACTTGCTGGATATTACCGAAGGTTCATAGAAAACTTTTCCAAGATTGCTAAGCCGATGACTGAACTTACGAAGAAGGAGAGGAAGTTTGAATGGTCGGACGTGTGAAGCCAGCTTTGAGGCTGAAGCGTCGACTAATGCTACGCTGTTACGTGTTTACGGATCTTGAAGGGTTTCCAAGTGTACTGTGATGCTTCACGACAGGGACTTGGGAGTGTGCTGATGCAAGATGGGAGAGTAGTGTCATATGCCTCGCGACAACTCAAGCACCATGAGCGGAATTACCCCACACACGACCTGGAGTTAGCGTCAGTGGTTCATGCGCTCAAGGTATGGAGGCATTACTTAATGGGAAAACAACTGTGATGTGTACACCGACCACAAGAGCACAAGTACATATTTACAGAAGGAACTGAACATGAGACAAAGGAGATGGTTGGAACTTATCAAGGATTATGATATGAATCTGCAATACCACCGGGAAAGGCCAATGTAGTAGCGGATGCTCGAGCGGAAGGTTTATGCCAATGGATTGACAATTGGTGAATTGCCTGAGGATTTGTGCAAGCAATTCAAGGACCTTAGATTGGAGGTAGTATCTGAAGGGTACTTAGCAACAATGGAAGTCCAACCGACGCTTCAAGACAGAATCAAGAAGGCTCAAGCGGGAGACAAGGAAATAGAAGAAATAAAGGAGAAGATGAAGGAGAACCGGAAAAGGATATTCGAGGATGAGCATGGTACCTTGTGGTATGGAGATCGTTTGTGTGTTCCCAACGATCCCGAGATAAGGAAGTTGATTCTGCAGGAAGCTCATGACTCGCCATATTCCATACATCCGGGCAACACAAAGATGTATATGGATTTGAAGAGCAGATTTTGGTGGAACAACATGAAGGAGATATCGCCAAGCATATTGCCCTATGTGATGTATGTAGCAAAGTGAAGGCGGAACACGAGAAACCAAGGGGATTACTACAGCCGTTACATGCGGATTGGAAATGGGATAGAGTGGGAATGGACTTTATCACAGGACTGCCCAGGACCAGGTCGGGATATGACTCTATTTGGGTAGTGGTCGACCATTTGACCAAGGTAGCCCATTTTATACCGGTAAAGACGACCTATACGAGTGCAAAGTTGGCCAAGATTTACATGGACAGGATTGTGTGCCTACGGAGTTCCCAAGAGTATTGTCGATAGAGGCACCCAATTTACCTCACACTTACGGCGCCAATTGCACGAGTCACTTGGTACTAGATTGGAGTTTAGTACAGCGTTTCACCCACAAGCAGATGGATGATTCGAGAGGGTGAACCAGATTTTGGAAGACATCTTTGAGCTTGCGCTTTGGCTCATGGTTCTAGTTGGGATGAGAATTTGCCTTATGCCGAGTTTTCCTACAACAACAGCTATCAAACCAGCATCAAGACGTCACCGTTCGACGTACTGTATGGGAAACGGTGCCGAACACCATTGCTATGGGATGGAGTAGGAGAACGTCAGTTGTTTGGACCTGATTTGATCAAGGATGCTGAGGAAAAGGTTGCCTTGATTAAGGACAGGCTGAAGGTAGCACAATCAAGGCAGAAGAGCTACGCTGATGCCAAACGCAAGGAAGTGGTGTATGAGATTGGTGATAGAGCGTACCTCAGAGTATCGCCACTTCGAGGAATCAAGAGATTTGGAATTAAGGGTAAGCTGGCACCTCGATTCATTGGACCGTATCGAGTTTTATACGCATGAGGAGAAGTTGCCTATCAGTTGGAGTTGCAGGCTCATGCGCTGTTCACGATGTGTTCCACGTGTCACAGCTAAAGAAGTGCCATCCGGAGATGGTGGATACACCATTGAGAGACACTGTACCACTAGAGGAGGTTCAGCTTGAAAATGACTTGACCTATGAGGAGAAACCGGTCAAGATTCTGGAGACAGCAGAAAGGACTACCCGTACCAAGACAATCAAGTTTTGCAAGGTGCAGTGGAGTCACCACACCGAAGAGGAAGCTACTTGGGAGCGTGAAGATGACATCCGAGAGGACTACCCACACCTATTTGCTGGCAGCGAATCTCGAGGACGAGATTCATCTTAAGGGGGTTAGTCTTGTCACATCCCAAATTTTAGATTTGGTCTTGCATATCATTCATTGCATCGCATCATATCTTACCATGCATTACCGTCGAGTAGAGAGGATCGACGAAACGCTATTTGCAAAACCCCGTTTCTCCTTCGCTTCGAGTTTCCTGCGGGAGGCTTCAGAGGGGCTTGCTACAACCACCCCTGTAGGTTCGAGCTTTCGCTCAAACTTCGACTGAAGGTTGTTCCCCTCGACAATCTGAACCGTGGCGCGAAAATCGCTCCAATCGGAATTCGTATGCAAAAGACTCGGACGTTTTAGTAAACCGCCGGAAAACGGTCCGAAAATCTGGACCGATTTCCGAGTTATAGTCCAACCGCGGACCGAATCTGTTTCTGTTTTTTTTTTTTTTTTTTTTTTTCTGCGCGCGTAGGACTTCTAAAAAAAGGACCCACCCGGGCCTTGGGATCCGTGCCCGACACCCCCACGCGACCAACACCCCGCCGCCATCTGCTCCCTGGCGCACGGCGCACGTCCAGCCGCCGCCGCCATCGCCGCGTCGCTTCCGGGTTCGTCTGGCCGCCCTCTTTCCGTTCCGTGCTCGCGTCTCCATCCGCCGCCAAGCTGCGCCTGCAGATCGCCACGTCGCGCCGCGTTTATTATTCGGTAGCCGTAGTTGACCGTGTGTGTACTTGCAGGAGTTTCCGCCACCGGATCCGATCGTTGCCGCCGTCCGAGCTCGCGAGTTCGTTCGCCGTCCGTTTCCGGTAAGACAGCAGCCACCGTCAGATCTCAGATCAGCGGCTTAGATCGTTCGTTGACTGGTCAGCACTCCAGACGTTGACTAGTCAGAGGCCCCAGACGTTGACTGGTCAGACGCCCAGTCAGCGCCCAGTCATCAGACACAGTTGACTGGGTCAATTTCGTTAATCCTATTAGTTGGCAGATTTCGGTAGAATCTTGTAAATTGCGTAGAAATTAAACCGCTTGGCCAAAATTTGCAAATAAAATATGCACGAGTTCAGTGAGTCGTGTAGAATCTCGCTGTACCCTTGGTTCAGACTTTTACTGTCAGGTTTAGTACAGTTTAATCAAACTAGTTAGTGGCCTTTTCGGAGTAATAAATTCGTAGTAAAAGTTTCGTAGCTCCAAAAATCGCGTATGATATGTCCCTGAACTCGTATGAACGAGGGAATCTCATCGTGAAATAAAAGATAGGCTTACAGTAAAAACTTCTGCAGTATTTGTCTAATGGCTTTCTGCAGTGTTTTAATTACTCGGGATGTTTTATAACTCCTTTTTGAGTAATTCCAATTGGTACTGTTTCTTATCAGCGATGCCTATGCGGTAGAATTTTTCCAAGATTTTACAAACAGTATGCTACCGGTAGTGAATTATTTAAGTTCTAGCTCTAGTAGTGATCACCACTTTTGGTTAATAGTTTCCCTTGCGCCAAATCTATTTTCCATGCATGTATTCGGTAGTAATATGAATTAGTACTATGTGGTGCAGCTGTAGCACCAATTAAACACCGTTCTTGCATTCATGCATCATCTTTGTTGCATATGTTTGTGAATTGTTTGTTTATGAATGCAATTGTGTCGTGTAGATTGTGTGGAGTGCAACCCTTGCTCGTGTGTGGATTGTTCTTCCGACCGCTACAACCAAGGCAAGTAGATGCTACTTTATTCATGATATCGTCCTACTATTTTCAATGCATTGTCGTGTATTTTGTAGATGCATGTGTAGGATGATACTATCGCTATGCTATGTCCTATTATGTGGTAGGGTTTTTCCTTGTAGATGAACCACCGTTGTAGATGTGCTTAGCCATGCTATGTTGAACGAGGGCTGGGTTACATCATTGACACTTGTTTTCTCAAAGTTTTGGTTTGTGAAAACTAAAACAACAATCAATGAACCCCCTGGGTGTGATGGTATTGATAAATTTTGGTGGTTTCATTGCGGAAAGGCACCCAGGTATCAAGAGAGAATGATTGGCTTCTTTATTGTGTAGCTTACGTGTACAACCATGTGCCAATAATGGAATGGGCGGTTGGTTGGACTTAGTAGGTTGTGGTAACTCGAACCCGCGTATCCAGAGATGTAGAATTTTGGTAGGTTGGACGGTGGCGTCGGGATTGAGGAGCTACTTCCCGAAGTCTCTTCTTGGTCTTCTTCCTATCATCACCCAAAATGAGAGTGATGGTACGAGCTGGGCTGGCCAAGTCACATGGGTAAAGTGTACTAACCTCTGCAGAGTGTATAATCTAATCGATTAGCCGTGTCCCCGGTTATGGACATCTGAGTTGCTAGATATTGATTCCATGACATGTTTCTCGCTCATTCTAATTTCATAATTGTTTTAATCTTGTTGGGTTAACTTAATTGGGATCTTTTCAAAGAAAATTCAAAACTGTTTATGAAAGTAGGACAAACGTATTTGCAAATGCAAGCCAGACACAGCTCCACTTGCCAGATATGCATGTAGATGTTAGTATTATTGTCTCCATTTACTAGCTCTACTTGCCATACATTCCATGTATTGACCCTTCGGGGCTGTTGCGTTTTATCTTTGCAGTTATTCCGATTCTGATTGATCGTTATAGGCCACGGTACTCCACTCGACACTTGTTCACTTGTGGGCAATTTGAAGATTGGAGGATTTACTCGTTTTTGTTGCTACCTGAACAATTTGAGCTAGCTTTATGCCAAGCTTTTATATTGTAATAATGGTACTCTGGATCTTGTAGATCATGATACACGGTTATTTGCTATGATTATCTATCTTACTCTATTGTGGGCCAATGAACCGATCCAGGGATTGGCATGTCACATAGAGGCCACGGTCTTATCAGAACCGGGGTGTCACAAAGGGTGATGGCCATTTGAGTTAAATTGGCTCACATGAAATCATAGCACAAGCTTCTGTTTCTGAAATGATTTTTTTGAGAAAACCCTAAATGATGAAGGATGCAAGGATGATATGAATGTGCTTTGAAATATGAATTTAGGGATGTTACATAGATGCTATTGCATGTGTGTTATTTTCATAAACCACATGGATCCACTAGATGCCATTGCATGTGTGTTCTATTCCTAAACCACATGGATCCACTAGATGCCATTGGATGTGTGTTCTTTTTATAAACCACACGGATGCACTAGATGTCATTGCATGTTTGTTCTTTTCATAAACCACATGGATCCACTATATGCCATTGCATGTGTGTTGTTTTCATAAACCACATGGATCCACTAGAGTTCATTGCACGTGTGTTCTTTTCATAAATCACATGGATCCACTGGATGCCATTGCATGTGTGTTTATTCATAAACCACATGGATCCACTAGATGTCATTGCATGTGTGTTCTTTTAATAAACCACATGGATCCACTAGATGTCATTGCACGTGTGTTCTTTTCATAAACCAGATGGATCCATGATTATCCATTGCATGTGTGTTCTAATCCTAAACCACATGGATCCACTACATTCCATTGGATATGTATTCTTTTCAGAAACCACATGGATCCACTAGATGTCATTGCATGTGTGTTCTTTTCATAAACCACATGGATCCAGTAGTGTTCATGGCATGTGTGTTATTTTCATAAATCACATGGATCCACTAGATGCCATTGCATGTGTGTCATATTCCTAAACCATATGGATCCACTAGATGCCATTGGATGTGTGTTCTTTTCATAAACCACATGGATTTTTAGATGTCATTGGATGTGTGTTCTTTTCGTAAACCACATGGATCCACTAGATGCCATTGCATGTGTGCTCATTTCATAAACTGCATGGACCCACTAGAGTTCGTTGCATGTGTGTTCTATGCCTAAACCACAAGAATCCACTAGATGCCATTTCATGTGTGTTCTTTTCTTAAACCACATGGATCCACTAGATGCCATTGCATGTGTGTTCTGGTCATAAACCACATGGATCCACTAGAGTTCACTTCATGCGTGTTCTTTTCATAAACCACATGGATACACTAGAGTTCATTGCATGTGTGGTCTATTCATAAACCACATGGATCCACTAGATGCCATTGCATGTGTGTTCTTTTCATAAACCACAAGGATCCACTAGAGTTCATTGGATGTGTGTTCTATTCCTAAACCACATGGATCCACTAGATGTTATTGCATGTGTGTTCTTTTCATTAACCACATGGATCCACTAGAGTTCATTGAATGTGTGTTCTTTTCATAAACCACATGGATCCACTAGAGTTCATTGCATGTGTGTTCTATTCCTAAACCACATGGATCCACAAGAGTTTATTGGATGTGTGTTCTATTCCTAAACCACATGGATCCACTAGATACCATTGCATGGGTGTTCTTTTCATAAACCACATGGATCCACTAGAGTTCATTGCATGCGTGTTCTTTTCATAAACCACATGGATCTAGTAGAGTTCATGCCATGTGTGTTCTTTTCATAAACCACATGGATCCACTAGATGCCATTGCATGTGTGTTTATTCATAAACCACATGGATCCACCAGATGTCATTGCATGTGTGTTCTTTTAATAAACCACATGGATCCACTAGATGTCATTGCACGTGTGTTCTTTTCATAAACCAGATGGATCCACTATAATCCATTGCATGTGTGTTCTAATCCTAAACCACACGGATCCACTAGATGTCATTTCATGTGTGTTCTTTTCATAAACCACATGGACCCACTAGTGTTCATCGCATGTGTGTTCTTTTCATAAACCACATGGATCCACAAGATGCCATCGCATGTGTGTTCTTTTCATAAACCACATGGATCCACAAGATGCCATTGCATGTGTGTTATATTCCTAAACCACATGGATCCACTAGATGCCATTCGATGTGTGTTGTTTTCATAAACCACATGGATGCACTAGATGTCATTGGATGTGTGTTCTTTTCATAAACCACATCGATCCATTAGATGCCATTGCATGTGTTTTCTTTTCATAAACCACACGGATCCAATAGATGCCATTTCATATGTCCTCATTTCATAAACCATATGGAGCCACCAGAGTTCATTGCATATGTGTTCTATGCCTAAACCACAAGAATCCACTCGATGCCATTGCATGTGTGTTCTTTTCTTAAACCACATGGATCCACTAGATGGCATTGGATGAGTGTTCTTTCGTAAACCACATGGATCCACTAGAGTTCACTTCATGTGTGTTCTTTTCATAAAACACATGGATACAATAGAGTTCATTGCATGTGTGTTCTATTCATAAACCACATGGATCCACTAGATGCCATTGCATGTGTGTTCTTTTCATAAACCACATGGATCCACTATAGTTCATTGGATGTGTGCTCTATTCCTAAACCAGATGGATCCACTAGATGCCATTGCATGTGTGTTCTTTTCATGAACCACATGGATCCAGTAGAGTTCATTGAATGTGTGTTCTTTTGATAAACCACATGGATACACTAGAGTTCATTGCATGTGTGTTCTATTCCTAAACCACATGGATCCACAAGAGTTCATTGGATGTGTTTTCTATTCCTAAACCATATGGATCCACTAGATTCCATTGCATGTGTGTTCTTTTCAAAAACCACATGTATCCACTAGAGTTTATTGCATGTGTGTTCTTTTTATAAACCACATGGATCCAGCAGAGTTCATGGCATGTGTGTTCTTTTCATAGACCACATGGATCCACTAGATGACATTGCATGTGTGTTCTATTCCTAAACCACATGGATCCACTAGATGCCATTGGATGTGTGTTATTTTCATAAACCACATGGATGCACTAGATGTAATTGCATGTGTGTTCTTTTCATAAACCACATGGATCCACTATATGCCATTGCATGTGTGTTCATTTCATAAACTACATGGACCCACTAGATGACATTTCATGTGTGTTCGTTTCATAAAACACATGGATCCACTAGAGTTCATTGGATGTGTGTTCTATTCCTAAACCACATGGATCCACTAGATGTCATTGCATGTGTGTTCTTTTAATAAACCACATGGATCCACTAGAGTTCATTGCATGTGTGTTCTTTTCATAAACCACATGGATCCACTAGAGTTCATTGCATCTGTGTTCTATTCCTAAACCACATGGATCCACTAGAGTTCATTGGATGTGTGTTCTATTCCTAAACCACATGGATCCACTAGATACCATTGCATGTGTGTTCTTTTCATAAACCACATGGATCCACTAGAGTTCATTGCATGTGTGTTCTTTTCATAAACCACATGGATCCACTAGAGTTCATTGCCTGTGTGTTCTATGCCTACACCACATGGATCCACTAGATGCCATTGCATGTGTCTTATTTTCATAAACCACATGGATCCACTAGATGCCATTGCATGTGTGTTCTATGCCTAAACCACATGGTTCCACTAGATGCAATTGGATGTATGTTCTTTTCATAAACCACATGGATGCACTAGATGTCATTGCTTGTGTGTTCTTTTCATAAACCACATGGATCTAGTAGAGTTCATGGAATGTGTGTTCTTTTCATAAACCACATGGATCCACTAGATGCCATTGCATGTGTGTTTATTCATAAACCACATGGATCCACTAGATGCCATTGCATGTGTGTTATATTCCTAAACCATATGTATCCACTAGATGCCATTGGATGTGTGTTCTTTTCATAAACCACATGGATGCATTAGATGTCATTAGATGTGTGTTGTTTTCATAAACTACATGGATCCATTAGATGACATTGCATATGTGCTCATTTCATAAACCGCATGGACCCACTAGAGTTCGTTGCATGTGTGTTCTATGCCTAAACCACAAGAATCCACTAGATGTCATTTCATGTGTGTTCTTTTCTTAAACCACGTGGATCCACTAGATTCCATTGCATGTGTGTTGTTTTCATAAACCACATGGATCCACTAGAGTTCACTTCATGTGTGTTCTTTTCATAAACCACATGGATACACTAGAGTTCATTGCATGTGTGGTCTATTCATAAACCACATGGATCCACTAGATGCCATTGCATGTGGTTTCTTTTCATAAACCACAAGGATCCACTAGAGTTCATTGGATGTGTGTTCTATTCCTAAACCACATGGATCCACTAGATGCCATTGCATGTGTGTTCTTTTCATGAACCACATGGTTCCACTATAGTTCATTGAATGTGTGTTCTTTTCATAAACCACATGGATCCACTAGAGTTCATTGCATGTGTGTTCTATTCCTAAACCACACGTATCCACAAGAATTTATTGGATGTGTGTTCTATTCCTAAACCACATGGATCCACTAGATACCTTTGCATGGGTGTTCTTTTCATAAACCACATGGATCCACTAGAGTTCATTGCATGCGTGTTCTTTTCATAAACCACATGGATCTAGTAGAGTTCATGGCATGTGTGTTCTTTTCATAAACCACATGGATCCACTAGATGCCATTGCATGTGTGTTTATTCATAAACCACATGGATCCACTAGATGTCATTGCATGTGAGTTCTTTTAATAAACCACATGGATCCACTAGATGTCATTGCACGTGTGTTCTTTTCATAAACCAGATGGATCCACTATAATCCATTGCATGTGTGTTCTAATCCTAAACCACATGGATCCAGTACATTCCATTGGATGTGTATTCTTTTCATAAACCACATGGATCCACTAGATGTCATTTCATGTGTGTTCTTTTCATAAACCACATGGATCCACTAGTGTTCATCGCATGTGTGTTCTTTTCATAAACCATTGTAACACCCTCGTCTGATAAGGCTGAGTTCCTGTGTATAGTGCCAATCCCTGGATCGGTTCACTGGCACACACAGTACAGATGAATACCAAAGAACATAACAGTGCATCATTATTACATCGAATGATCCAGAATTTGTAATTATTACATAGTGCTTAGCTCAAAGGCTAGCTCAAATAACAAAGTAGCATACGGAAGCATAAATAAATAGTAGGCTCCATCTTCAATTGTGCCACAGGCGAACGACTGTTGAGTGGAGTATCACGACCTATTCGATCACTCAGAATCGGTATAACCTGCAACATAAAACATAGCAGCCCCGAAGGGTCAATACTTGGAATGTATGGCAAGTAGGGCTAAATAAGGAGACAATGCACCTAGCTTCTACATGCTTATTTGGCTGGTGGAGCTTTGGCTAGCTTGCAATTTCAAAAACCTTTGCTCTACTTTCATAAACCAATTTGATTCACAGCAACCCATTAAGTTCACCCATCAAGTTTTAGTAATTAAGAAATAAGGATGAGCGAGAATATGTCATAGTCTCAAGATCAAGCAACTCAATCGTCCGTAACCGGGGACATGGCTAAGTACTTAGTTTTTTACACCCTGCAGGGGTTTGTACACTTTACCCATGTGACCTGGCCAACCCAGCTCGTACCACCACACGCATATTGTGTGATGATAGGGAGAAGTACAAGATGGGACCTTTCGGGAAGTAGATCACCAAACCCCATCAAGACCGGTCCCAACCTATCATTCACTACATCTCTGGCTACGCTGGGTTCGGATCACCACGACCTACTAAGTCCAACCAGCCACCCATTCTTACTGGCACATGGTTGCACTCGTAAGCTACCATAACAAAGAGAACCAATCCTTCTCAAGACTTCGGCATTCCCCACCATTAACCACACTCCGATGACCATCCAACCATTCCGCCCAGGTAGTTCATTAACATTAAGTTGTTTTAGTTTGAAACAAACACAACTTCATCTTAGTGTGATCCTTTTTCCCCCGTCTTCATAGCAGGTCTAAGCACATCTATTGAACGTGGCTCAACTACAAGGAAACCCTACCACAAATATATAGGATATAGCATAGCATAGTAATTCCTACACAATAACTATAGAAATACACTACACATGCATAAGGGAAAATAGTAGGACAAGGTATGAACAAAATAGCATCTACTTGCCTTTGTTGTAGATGTAGTCGATTAGATAATCCTCACAGATATAATGGTTGCACTCGTCGCACTCAAAAGACTTGCAATCACAATGCTCGCAACCATAGCTGTTGTGATCATAGTAGTTACACTCCTCATAATCTATCGTTCAAAAGCAAAAGCACAACAACATATCATTCAAACATTGCAATCATGCAACAATGCAACAATACAATAAAACAATGATGATCAAATGCATGCATGGTGATTTAATATGTCACAATGGTTGTAATTAGTTATCTAAGCAATACTAGATCACATGATGTATGTAGAAGTGTTTTAATGCAATATAGTATTTGTTATCCAATTTCAATTACCAATAAAGGGGTTTTAACATAACTGTTGTAGCTTTTGTACTAGATGCTGAATTAAATTTATATCTGAACTGTAATGGATAGAGGGCTTTAATACGAACCAGTAGCAATTGGATTCACCCTAGTCAGAGTTATAGATCTTTTTCTAGGATTTATTTAGTGTTTAATGGAGTTTAATAAATCTGAACAGATCGTACTGACAACAAACAAAGCTAAGTATAGGTCTGAAAACTACACAAGATTATGAACTCAGGGACATATTACTCATATTTTTCGGATATGTAGATTATTTACTATGAATTTAATGATTTAAAAGGCCAATAATACTAATTAATTATTCGCCAGTAATATATACAGTAAACTTGTAATTTTATTCCAGAATCATGTTCTATACTATTTTGTGAATCTAGGGGTATATCATTTGTATTTTTCTGAGTTGTATTTTATTTTCTGTGAATTAATTGCTCCAAAAAGTGTATTAAACCATTTAAATAATCACGACAAATACTTATAGTAAATTTCTGATACAATTATATATTAATAATCTACACAATTTTGTGATTCCAACGGTATATTATTTGTAATGTTTGGACATAGTATGAATTTTCTATGAATTTTACAAGTTAGATCTATAATCTGCAATTTTAAATTCGAACGGAATATTCCAGGGAATATTCCGCTGACTGGACAGTTTGACCGTGCAGGCTGACTAGGACTAGATGCTGACCTGGCGACGATGTGGCGGTGACGAGGCGACTGACCGGGACGATTGAATCTGGACCGTCGAGATAAGATCCGGTGGCTAGAAGAGAAGTTGGCTCCAAAACGGCTCGATTTTGTCTCGGAAAAGATTAAAAACAGATCTGTGTTAGAGAGACAAATCTGTAGATCAAATCAAAAAACTTTGAACAAGAAAGTTGGGGAGGATGATTAGATCTACCTTTTCACCAAAGGAATTTGGATTTCAAGAAACGAGCGCGAGGAGATCTTGGAATTACGCCATCAGATCTGAAATATTGCGTTGCGAAATTCTCCAGCTGTGGCGGATGAAAAGAGGTGAGGTTTGTCGGAATTGAAAGATTTAGTGTTGAAGCCGAAGTCATCCGACGAAGTTTAGAAGCAAAATACGATTCGATAGGGTGTAGATTTGGGATTTCGGGAAGGAAAAGTGTTATAGCTGTGGATCCGAGGGATTATTTAGGCTTTTAGGATGATGGGAAAATAGATCTTGAAGTAGAGAACAAGTAGAAACAAACGAAAGTCAATTCTAAGTTATAGATAAAAAGTTATAAGAGTTTTAGTAGAGATATGTTTGAGAAAAACGATTCCGCACGAATTTTAAAGCGGAGGTGGGATCGATCCCCACGGTGGCTGGTTGTTACTGAGTGCGCCAAGCCCAATGGCCCATTTCGTTTTTTTTTCTTTTTCTTTTTCTTTTTCTATTTTGGTATTTTCTTTATATCTTTTGCATACGAACTCTAAATGACATGATTTTTGTTTCTAAATTTTTCTAAAATTCAGTAGATCATTATAGGATCATATTTGTAACATTTTCACTAGTTTTAAGATGGTGGCTTCACAAATTTCTATATATTCCTTATAGGAACATTTCGGCAAATCAACTATTAGATTTAGATATTAGGATTTCGATTCAATTTTTGGGAACTTTGCATGAATGCAAAGCAATGCTTATGAATGCTTCATGATTTTTATTTTTGCAAACATTCACACAAATCCTAAAACTAAAACTCAATTCACGTATTTTTGCCTATATGGCTACTTAGGTATTATCAAAAGGATATAGGGTTTTATGCATTTGGCCTTATATGGCTACTATGCAATATTTGTAAATAGCTTCTTAGGGTTTTATTTTAACCACTCAACCAAAACACACAATGCCACAAATGCCAAAAACAACTAGTTCAATCATGTAACATGAAGGAACACATTCTTAACATCCAATGAAAATGAAGATGTCATATTATCTTCTCTCTTTTCAAGCAAGTGGTGAAAAGCATCTAGAATGGTTTCATAAATCGAAGTAGAGACTTAAAGAGTCAAATAGGGAAATTAGAATATCACTCCACCATAATTGGGAAAGTCATTTAATTCCCTCTCTTTAATCATCTAAGCATGGTTGGATATTTAAAGAATCAAATGGTTGAAAAGAAAATGAAAACAAGTTGGATAGTCATGTTAATCCAATCTCATACAAGTTTCTGAATTCAAGGAAGGAAAATCATAACAGAAAGTTTCTTTTCTTTGAGAAATTTCAACAAAGTCAAACAATTCAACCAAGTTATTTTATTAACTTTACATTTCAAAATTAGGAGAATTTTGGGATGTGACAAACTACCACCCTTAAAAGGAATCTCGTCCCGAGATTCAGGAAGGCTAGAAAGAAATAGGTTCAGGATACAGTAGAGTGCTACCACCCTTAAAAGAAAATCTACTAGGTCACTTCTTGAGGATTCATCCTTTAGACATTTATTGGCATGATGTCTATTACACATTTTGTTCTTCAGGATTTTCATATTCTAGAGAAACACTACTTGAACTAGCGAAACCCTCATGGTGGTCAACTAGGGAACATTTTCTTCATGCTGCCCCTTTAAATACTATTGAAGGTTTATCCTTACCGTATATTCCTACGGTTAGCAACAAGTGCTTTTGTAAAGGTGCAAGATCATACCATTCTAAGGGCTAGGCTTAACGCCGACTCTCTACTAAGATTGAAAAGGCGCTTAAGATTCGCAAAGCCAACAATACAAGAGCGAATAATAAGAGTATTCGGTATGGGGGCCAATCCATCCCGCATTCAAACTATTATTTTGCATGAGGATAGGAGAATCATGTTTTTCTATCACTCGAACAACCTCACTTTTCTTGCAGATCGTTTCCATGGGCACAAACCAAGGTTTAGTGTGGACTCCCATGTATTCAATCAACAAGGCTACTATAACAAGGTAAATTATCGATACTTCAACACCTTTGGGTTGCGTAAATCTACTACATAACATCACTTGCAACACTTCATACTTCCATATCCTTTTGTTGCATTAGACGGACTATTCACACTCTTTGGGCATCATCTTCCAAATATTTCCACTAACTAATTCTCCATATAATCAACACATCATTCTAATCTTCAAGGTTTTAAGATAGAGAAGAATAGATTCTAGGGGAAAGAAACTACTAAGGAAGAACTCCAACCCATGCAAACAAGCTCATACACCAATAAGCATACAAACATTCAACCATAAGCAATCAACACACAAGCAACAATCATAACAAGATACACTCAAGCCAAAATAATTTTGTTTATGTTCCAGAAGTTTTGTTTTAGTGGAATACCATCCACAAAATAGTTTTCATTTGATTAAAATTTGTTTGGGGTGAACCTACAATCATAAAAGCAATGGACAGAATCTGTCCTGAAACTACAGCAGTGTTCACGAATTTTTCTGGGCACCTTAAACTCATCAGGAATTTTAGACAATTTTTTTGCAGGTGATACAGGTAATTACGCTCCATATCCTAAAATATGAGCACAATCAGAGTTACCAGTAAGAAATTAAAAATCGCTCTGTAGAACTGGTCATGCAGAAAACTGCAGCAGTAATACCACGAATTTTTAATCAAAACCTTCATTAATTCATTATAAAAACTATCAAAAATATTCTGAAACTTTGGGGTATCAAATAGTACAACCTAAACATAATAAACCAGCTAACACACAAGTTCTTGCATCGATTGATTGCTAGATCTAAACGAAATCCTATCAAAACTATATGGTAGGCATCATCTAACTGTTCTTGGATCTCGCACTTCTTCGCAGGAGTGCTCATCTATAAGTTTTGAACAAGATGAGATTAGAAAAGAATGATCAAGAATTACAAGAATCTAATAAGTACAAAGTTTTGAGTTCATCCTACAAAGAGTCTTCCTTCTATGTTTTAAAAGAGAAGGGTATGAGAATTGAAGTGACAAGGAGATACAAGAAAGAATTGTAAGATGAGAATAGATAGAATGAAAGAGGATTTATATTCATATGGTTTTCCTATTCCAATCCTAGGTCACGATCCTACAGTCAACATACTGCTCTGATACCATTCTGTAACACCCTCGCCTGATAAGGCTGAGTTCCTGTGTATAGTGCCAATCCCTGGATAGGTTCACTGGCACACATAGTACAGATGAATACCAAAGAACATAACAGTGCATCATTATTACATCGAATGATCCAGAATTTGTAATTATTACATAGTGCTTAGCTCAAAGGCTAGCTCAAATAACAAAGTAGCATACGGAAGCATAAATAAATAGTAGGCTCCATCTTCAATTGTGCCACAGGCGAACAACTGTTGAGTGGAGTATCGCGACCTATTCGATCACTCAGAATCGGTATAACCTGCAACATAAAACATAGCAGCCCCGAAGAGTCAATACTTGGAATGTATGGCAAGTAGGGCTAAATAAGGAGACAATGCACCTAGCTTCTACATGCTTATTTGGCTGGTTGAGCTTTGGCTAGCTTGCAATTTCAAAAACCTTTGCTCTACTTTCATAAACCAATTTGATTCACAGCAACCCATTAAGTTCACCCATCAAGTTTTAGTAATTAAGAAATAAGGATGAGAGAGAATATGTCATAGTCTCAAGATCAAGCAACTCAATCGTCCGTAACCGGGGACACGGCTAAGTACTTAGTTTTTTACACCCTACAGGGGTTTGTACACTTTACCCATGTGACCTGGCCAACCCAGCTCGTACCACCACACGCATATTGTGTGATGATAGGGAGAAGTCCAAGATGGGACCTTTCGGGAAGTAGATCACCAAATCCCACTGCGCACCGATCCCAACCTATCATTCACTACATCTCTGGCTACGCTGGGTTCAGATCACCACGACCTACTAAGTCCAACCAGCCACCCATTCTTACTGGCACACGGTTGCACTCGTAAGCTACCATAACAAAGAGAACCAATCCTTCTTAGTACACTGGGCGGCATTCCCCACCATTAACCACACTCCGATGACCATCCAACCATTCCGCCCAGGTAGTTCATTAACATTAAGTTGTTTTAGTTTGAAACAAACACAACTTCATCTTAGTGTGATCCTTTTTCCCCCGTCTACATAGCAGGTCTAAGCACATCTATTGAACGTGGCTCAACTACAAGGAAACCCTACCACAAATATATAGGATATAGCATAGCATAGTAATTCCTACACAATAACTATAGAAATACACTACACATGCATAAGGGAAAATAGTAGGACAAGGTATGAACAAAATAGCATCTACTTGACTTTGTTGTAGATGTAGTCGATTAGATAATCCTCACAGATATAATGGTTGCACTCGTCGCATTCAAAAGACTTGCAATCACAATTCTCGCAACCATAGCTGTTGCGATCATAGTAGTTACACTCCTCGCGATCTATCGTTCAAAAGCAAAAGCACAACAACATATCATTCAAACATTGCAATCATGCAACAATGCAACAATACAATAAAACAATGATGATCAAATGCATGCATGGTGATTTAATATGTCACAATGGTTGTAATTAGTTATCTAAGCAATACTAGATCACATGATGTATGTAGAAGTGTTTTAATGCAATATAGTATTTGTTATCCAATTTCAATTACCAATAAAGGGGTTTAACATAATTGTTGTAGCTTTTGTACTAGATGCAGAATTAAATTTATATCTGAACTGTAATGGATAGAGGGCTTTAATACGAACCAGTAGCAATTAGATTCACCCTAATCAGAGTTATAGATCTTTTTCTAGGATTTATTTAGTGTTTAATGGAGTTTAATAAATCTGAACAGATCATACTGACAACAAACAAAGCTAAGTACAGGTCTGAAAACTACACAAGATTATGAACTCAGGGACATATTACTCATATTTTTCGGATCTGTAGATTATTTACTATGAATTTAATGATTTAAAAGGCCAATAATACTAATTAATTATTCGCCAGTAATCTATACAGTAAACTTGTAATTTTATTCCAGAATCATGTTCTATACAATTTTGTGAATCCAGGGGTATATCATTTGTATTTTTCTGAGTTGTATTTTATTTTCTGTGAATTAATTGCTCCAAAAAATGTATTAAACCATTTAAATAATCACGACAAATACTTACAGTAAATGTCTGATACAATTATATATTAATACTCTACACAATGTTGTGATTCCAACGGTATATTATTTGTAATGTTTGGACATAGTATGAATTTTCTATGGATTTTACAAGTTAGATCTATAATCTGCAATTTTAAATTCGAACGGAATATTCCAGGGAATATTCCGCTGACTGGACAGGTTGACCATGCAGGCTGACTGGGACTAGATGCTGACCTGGCGATGATGTGGCGGTGACGAGGCGGCTGACCGGGACGATTGAATCTGGACCGTCGAGATAAGATCCGGTGGCTAGGAGAGAAGTTGGCTCCAAAACGGCTCGATTTTGTCTCGGAAAAGATTAAAAACAGATCTGTGTTAGAGAGACAAATCTATAGATCAAATCCAAAAACTTTGAACATGAAAGTTGGGGAGGATGATTAGATCTACCTTTTCACCAAAGGAATTTGGATTTCAAGAAACGAGCGCGAGGAGATCTTGGAATTACGCCATCGATTCAAATATTATGCGAAATTCTCCAGCTATGGTGGATGAAAAGAGGTGAGGTTTGTCGGAATTGAAAGATTTCGTGTTGAAGCCGAAGTCATCCGACGAAGTTTAGATGGGTTTAGAAGCAAAATACGATTCGATAGGGTGTAGATTTGGGATTTCGGGAAGGAAAAGTGTTATAGCTGTGGCTCCAAGGGATTATTTAGGCTTTTAGGATGATGGGAAAATAGATCTTGAAGTAGAGAACAAGTAGAAACAAACGAAAGTCAATTCTAAGTTATAGATAAAAAGTTATAAGAGTTTTAGTAGAGATATGTTTGAGAAAAACGATTCCGCACGAATTTTAAAGCGGAGGTGGGATCGATCCCCACGGTGGCTGGTTCGGTCGCCTGAGTGCGCCGGCAGTGGCCCATTTCGGTTTTTTTTCTTTTTCTTTTTCTTTTTCTATTTTGGTATTTTCTTTATATCTTTTGCATACGAACTCTAAATGACATGATTTTTGTTTCTAAATTTTTCTAAAATTCAGTAGATCATTATAGGATCATATTTGTAACATTTTCACTAGTTTTAAGATGGTGGCTTCACAAATTTCTATATATTCCTTATAGGAACATTTCGGCAAATCAACTATTAGATTTAGATATTAGGATTTCGATTCAATTTTTGGGAACTTTGCATGAATGCAAAGCAATGCTTATTTTTATTTTTGCAAACATTCACACAAATCCTAAAACTAAAACTCAATTCACGTATTTTTGCCTATATGGCTACTTAGGTATTATCAAAAGGATATAGGGTTTTATGCATTTGGCCTTATATGGCTACTATGCAATATTTGTAAATAGCTTCTTAGAGTTTTATTTTAACCACTCAACCAAAACACACAATGCCACCAATGCCCAAAACAACAAGTTCAATCATGTAAAATGAAGGAACACATTCTTAACATCCAATGAAAATGAAGATGTCATATTATCTTCTCTCTTTTCAAGCAAGTGGTGAAAAGCATCTAGAATGGTTTCATAAATCGAAGTAGAGACTTAAAGGGTCAAATAGGGAAATTAGAATATCACTCCACCATAATTGGGAAAGTCATTTAATTCCCTCTCTTTAATCATCTAAGCATGGTTGGATATTTAAAGAATCAAATGGTTGAAAAGAAAATGAAAACAAGTTGGATAGTCATGTTAATCCAATCTCATACAAGTTTCTGAATTCAAGGAAGGAAAATCATAACAGAAAGTTTCTTTTCTTTGAGAAATTTCAACAAAGTCAAACAATTCAACCAAGTTATTTTATTAACTTTACATTTCAAAATTAGGAGAATTTTGGGATGTGGCAACCACATGGATCCACAAGATGCCATTGCATGTGTGTTATATTCCTAAACCACATGGATCCACTAGATGCCATTGGATGTGTGTTGTTTTCATAAACCACATGGATGCACTAGATGTCATTGGATGTGTGTTCTTTTCATAAACCACATGCATCCATTAGATGCCATTGCATGTGTGTTCTTTTCATAAACCACACGGATCCAATAGATGCCATTTCATGTGTCCTCGTTTCATAAACCACATGGAGCCACCAGAGTTCGTTGCATGTGTGTTCTATGCCTAAACCACAAGAATCCACTAGATGCCATTGCATGTGTGTTCTTTTCTTAAACCACATGGATCCACTAGATGCCATTGCATGAGTGTTCTTTCATAAACCACATGGATCCACTAGAGTTCACTTCATGTGTGTTCTTTTCATAAACCACATGGATACAATAGAGTTCATTGCATGTGTGTTCTATTCATAAACCACATGGATCCACTAGATGCCATTGCATGTGTGTTATTTTCATAAACCACATGGATCCACTAGAGTTCATTGGATGTGTGTTCTATTCCTAAACCAGATGGATCCACTAGATGCCATTGCATGTGTGTTCTTTTCATGAACCACATGGATCTAGTAGAGTTCATTGAATGTGTGTTCTTTTGATAAACCACATGGATCCACTAGAGTTTATTGCATGTGTGTTCTATTCCCAAACCACATGGATCCACAAGAGTTCATTGGATGTGTTTTGTATTCCTAAACCACATGGATCCACTAGATTCCATTGCATGTGTGTTCTTTTCATAAAACACATGTATCCACTAGAGTTTATTGCATGTGTGTTCTTTTCATAAACCACATGGATCCAGCAGAGTTCATGGCATGTGTGTTCTTTTCATAGACCACATGGATCCACTAGATGAAATTGCATGTGTGTTCTATTCCTAAACCACATGGATCCACTAGATGCCATTGGATGAGTGTTATTTTCATAAACCACATGGATGCACTAGATGTAATTGCATGTGTGTTCTTTTCATAAACCACATGGATCCACTATATGCCATTGCATGTGTGTTCATTTCATAAACCACATGGATCCACGAGATGACATTTCATGTGTGTTCTTTTCATAAACCACATGGATCCACTAGAGTTCATTGGATGTGTGTTCTATTCCTAAACCACATGGATCCACTAGATGCCATTGCATGTGTGTTCTTTTAATAAACCACATGGATACAATAGAGTTCATTGCATGTGTGTTCTATTCATAAACCACATGGATCCACTAGATGCCATTGCATGTATGTTCTTTTCATAAACCACATGGATCCACTAGAGTTCATTGGATGTGTGTTCTATTCCTAAACCAGATGGATCCACTAGATGCCATTGCATGTGTGTTCTTTTCATGAACCACATGGATCCAGTAGAGTTCATTGAATGTGTTTTCTTTTGATAAACCACATGGATCCACTAGAGTTCATTGCATGTGTGTTCTATTCCTGAACCACATGGATCCACAAGAGTTCATTGGATGTGTTTTCTATTCCTAAACCACATGGATCCACTAGATTCCATTGCATGTGTGTTCTTTTCATAAACCACATGTATCCACTAGAGTTTATTTCATGTGTGTTCTTTTCATAAACCACATGGATCCAGCAGAGTTCATGGCATGTGTGTTCTTTTCATAGACCACATGGATCCACTATATGACATTGCATGTGTGTTCTATTCCTAAACCACATGGATCCACTAGATGCCATTGGATGAGTGTTATTTTCATAAACCACATGGATGCACTAGATGTAATTTCATGTGTGTTCTTTTCATAAACCACATGGATCCACTATATGCCATTGCATGTGTGTTCATTTCATAAACCACATGGATCCACGAGATGACATTTCATGTGTGTTCTTTTCATAAACCACATGGATCCACTAGAGTTCATTGGATGTGTTTTCTATTCCTAAACCACATGGATCCACTAGATGCCATTGCATGTGTGTTCTTTTAATAAACCACATGGATCCACTAGAGTTTATTGCATGTGTGTTCTTTTCATAAACCACATGGATCCACTAGAGTTCATTGCATCTGTGTTCTATTCCTAAACCACATGGATCCACTAGAGTTCATTGGATGTGTGTTCTATTCCTAAACCACATGGATCCACTAGATACCATTGCATGTGTGCTCTTTTCATAAACCACATGGATCCACTAGAGTTCACTGCATGTGTGTTCTTTTCATAAACCACATTGATATACTAGAGTTTATTGCATGTGTGTTCTATTCATAAACCACATGGATCCATTAGATGCCATTGCATGTGTGTTCTTTTCGTAAACCGCATGGATCCACTAGAGTTCATTGGATGTGTGTTCTGTTCCTAAACCACATGGATCCACTTGATGCCATTGCATGTGTGGTGTTTTCATAAACCACATGGATCCACTAGAGTTCATTGCATGTGTGTTCTTTTCATAAACCACATGGATCCAGTAGAGTTCATGGCATGTGTGTTCTTTACATGAACCACATGGATCCACCAGATGCCATTGCATGTGTGTTTATTCATAAACCACATGGATCCACCACCTGTCATTGCATGTGTGTTCTTTTAATAAACCACATGGATCCATTATATGTCATTGCACGTGTGTTCTTTTCATAAACCAGATGGATCCATTATTATCCATTGCATGTGTGTTCTAATCCTAAACCACATGGATCCACTACATTCCATTGGATGTGTATTCTTTTCATAAACCACATGGATCCACTAGATGTCATTGCATGTGTGTTCTTTTCATAAACCACATGGATCCACTAGTGTTCATGGCATGTGTGTTCTTTTCATAAACCACATGGATCCACAAGATGCCGTTTCATGTGTGTTATATTCCTAAACCACATGGATCCACTAGATGACATTGGATGTGTGTTGTTTCATAAACCACATGGATGCACTAGATGTCATTGGATGTGTGTTCTTTTCATAAACCACATGGATCCACTAGATTCAATTGCATATGTGTTCTTTTCATAAACCACACGGATCCACTAGATGCCATTGCATGTGTGCTCATTTCATAAACCACATGGACCCACTAGAGTTTGTTGCATGTGTGTTCTATGCCTAAAGCACAAGAATCCACTAGATGCCATTGCATGTGTTTTCTTTTCATAAACCACATGGATCCACTAGAGTTCACTTCATGTGTGTTCTTTTCATAAACCACATGGATACAATAGAGTTCATTGCATGTGTTTTATATTCATAAACCACATGGATCCACTAGATGCCATTGCATGTGTGTTCTTTTCATAAACCACATGGATACACTAGAGTTCATTGGATGCGTGTTCTATTCCTAAACTAGATGGATCCACTAGATGCCATTGAATGTGTGTTCTTTTCATGAACCACATGGATCCACTAGAGGTCATTGAATGTGTGTTCTTTTCATAAACCACATGGATCCACTAGAGTTCATTGTATGTGTGTTCTATTCCTAAACCACATGGATCCACAATAGTTCATTGGATGTGTGTTCTATTCCTAAACCACATGGATCCACTAGATTCCATTGCACGTGTGTTCTTTTCATAAACCACATGGATACACTAGAGTTTATTGCATGTGTGTTCTTTTCATAAACCACATGGATCCAGTAGAGTTCATGGCATGTGTGTTCTTTTCATAAACCACATGGATCCACTAGATGGCATTGCATGTGTGTTCTATTACTAAACCACATGGATCCACTAGATGCCATTGGATATGTGTTATTTTCATAAACCACATGGATGCACTAGATGTAATTGCATGTGTGTTTTTTCATAAACCACATGGATCCACTATATGCCATTGGATGTGTGTTCATTTCATAAACCACATGGATCCACTAGATGCCATTGCATATGTGTTCTTTTCATAAACCACACGGATCCACTAGAGTTTATTGCATGTGTGTTCTATGCCTAAACCACAAGAATCTACTAGATGTCATTGCATGTGTGTTCTTTTCTTAAACCAGATGGATCCACTAGATGTCATTGCATGTGTGTTCTTTTCATAAACCACATTGATATACTAGAGTTCATTGCATATGTGTTCTATTCATAAACCACATGGATCCACTAGATGCCATTGGATGTGTGTTGTTTCATAAACCACATGGATGCACTAGATGTCATTGGATGTGTGTTCTTTTCATAAACCACATGGATCCACTAGATTCCATTGCATATGTGTTCTTTTCATAAATCACACGGATCCACTAGATGCCATTGCACGTGTGCTCATTTCATAAACCACATGGACCCACTAGAGTTTGTTGCATGTGTGTTCTATGCCTAAACCACAAGAATCCACTAGATGCCATTGCATGTGTGTTCTTTTCTTAAACCACATGGATCCACTAGATGCCATTGCATGTGTGTTCTTTTCATAAACCACATGGATCCACTAGAGTTCACTTCATGTGTGTTCTTTTAATAAACCACATGGATACAATAGAGTTCATTGCATGTGTTTTCTATTCATAAACCACATGGATCCACTGGATGACATTGCATGTGTGTTCTTTTCATAAACCACATGGATCCACTAGAGTTAATTGGATGTGTGTTCTATTCCTAAACCAGATGGATCCACTAGATGCCATTGAATGTGTGTTCTTTTCATGAACCACATGGATCCACTAGAGTTCATTTAATGTGTGTTCTTTTCATAAACCACATGGATCCACTAGAGTTCATTGCATGTGTGTTCTATTCCTAAACCACATGGATCCACAAGAGTTCATTGGATGTGTGTTCTATTCCTAAACCACATGGATCCACTAGATTCCATTGCACGTGTGTTCTTTTCATAAACCACATGGATCCACTAGAGTTTATTGCATGTGTGTTCTTTTCATAAACCACATGGATCCAGTAGAGTTCATGGCAGGTGTGTTCTTTTCATAAACCACATGGATCCACTAGATGGCATTGCATGTGTGTTATATTACTAAACCACATGGATCCACTAGATGCCATTGGATGTGTGTAATTTTCATAAACCACATGGATGCACTAGATGTAATTGCATGTGTGTTCTTTTCATAAACCACATGTATCCACTATATGCCATTACATGTGTGTTCATTTCATAAACCACATGGATCCACTAGATGCCATTGCATATGTGTTCTTTTCATAAACCACATGGATCCACTAGAGTTCATTGCATGTGTGTTCTATGCCTAAACCACAAGAATCTACTAGATGCCATTGCATGTGTGTTCTTTTCTTAAACCAGATGGATCCACTAGATGTCATTGCATGTGTGTTCTTTTCATCAACCACATGGATCCACTAGAGTTCACTGCATGTGTGTTCTTTTCATAAACCACATTGATATACTAGGGTTCATTGCATGTGTGTTCTATTCATAAACCACATGGATCCATTAGATGCCATTGCATGTGTGTTCTTTTCGTAAACCACATGGATCCACTAGAGTTCATTGGATGTGTGTTCTATTCCTAAACCACATGGATCCACTAGATGCCATTGCATGTGTGTTCTTTTCATAAACCACATGGATCCACTAGAGTTCATTTCATGTGTGTTCTTTTCATAAACCACATGGATCCAATAGAGTTCATGGCATGTGTGTTCTTTTCATAAACCACATGGATCCACCAGATGCCATTGCATGTGTGTTCTACCTAAACCACATGGATCCACTAGATATCATTGCATGTGATTTCTATTCATAAACCACATGGATCCACTAGATGCCATTACATGTTTGTTCTTTCCATAAACCACATGGATCCACTATATGCCATTGCATGTGTGATCTTTTCATAAACAAGATGGATCCACTAGATGCCATTGCATTTGTGTTCTTTTCATAAACCACATGGATCCACTAGAGTTCATTGCATGTGTGTTCTATGCCTAAACTATAAGAATCCACTAGATGCAATTGCATGTGTGTTCTTTTCATAAACCACATGGATCCACTAGATGTCATTGCATGTGTGTTTTTTCATAAACCACATGGATCCACTAGATGTCATTGCATGTGTGTTCTATTCCTAAACCACAAGCATCCAGTAGATGCCATTGCATGTGTGTTCTTTTTATAAACCACTATTGGGTCCGCAGCATAGAAAACAAAAAATTTCCTACGGAGTGAACTACACGCCAAGATCTATCTACTAGGTACAAAGCAAACGGGTGGACATACATCCATAGAGAACTTACCCTTGAAGACAACGAGCTTTGTTAATGAGTAGGAACTCGTGGTTGATGTAGTCGTACACTTGCCGGTCTCAAGATCATGAGGAAGTCCGAGCGCTGCATCCGCACCGCACACACGCTCAAGCCAGGACAACCTCCACCTCCTCGCGCCCAGCGATCCAGTAAGCAAAGAACTCCTTCCAGACGAAATGCCACCGGGAATATGTATCTCGCTAATCCGAGACCATGGGGGAATAATTCTAGAGGGGGAGAGAGATCCTTCACAAGGAGGTGTGAGGATGGAGGGAATGGGTGGCCTTTTATAGGAGGAGGGGGTGCCCCCTCTCTCCATGGCCGGCGCATGGGGGGGTGACGCCTCACCTCCCCCATTCATGTGGTGGTAACTCCTCCACATTAAAATGCCTCTTCACATTCCCTTTTAAAGTCTCCACTTTAAATGCATTAAGTTTCTCCAAATTTAATGCTCTCTCATTTAATAAAAACTCTTTTATTAAATTTATTCAGAATTTTGTTAATTACTTTAATTAACAAACATTCACATGTATCCCCTTGCAATATTTCAATATCACATGCAGAACCACCTTCTGCAATTTCACCCGAAACAATTTCCGGTTTCTATTGAAACAATTCCTGCGCTTTGCAATTCTTTCGTCTGAAACATATGTGCTCCAAAATGGTGTCCGCTAACTCTTAAGTGTGCCACCCTACGGTTCGCAAATAATGCAGACATGATCGAGACCCTTCTCCGATCAATAATCAACAGCGGGACCTGGAGATCCATACTGACTCCTACACATTGAACGATGACTCCTATGATCGTGAGAACCTTTAACGCTTGTAACTAAATCCCTTTGTCTCTCGATATATTACATGTCCGAGATTCGATCATCGGTATCTCCATACCTAGTTCGATCTCGTTACCAACATGCACTCTTTTCTTGTTCCTGTGATATAACATTCTAGTGATCACATCACTTGCTTGCAAGCTATCCTAATGTGATATCACCGAGAGGGCCCAGATTATATCTATTCGTCATCTAGATTGACAAATTCCACTCTTGATCCATGAGCCTCAACATAACACCTTCGTAGCACTGAACCCATCTTTATAGTCACCCTGTTACGGTGTGACGTTTGATGTTATCAAGATACTCTTCTGGTGTTAGCAATTAACATGATCTCATGGTCTAAGGATAAAGATTACTTCGTATGATGTTATAGCAATATAAACACAATGACTTGATCATAATGCTATACTTCGGATGAATGTTCATCACATCATTCCACCAATGGTGTGACCTTGTTATTAACAACATCCAATGTCCATGATCAGGAAACCTTGATCATCTTGTTAATCAACAAGCTAGCCTATAAGAGAGGCATTACTAGGAACCCTTTTTGTTTATTAAACACACATGTATTGATGTTTCCTATCAATACAATTATAGCATGTAAAATAAACATCTATCATATATAAGGAATACATAATAACAACTTTATTATTGCCTCTCAGGGCATATTTCCTTCAGTCTCCCACTTGCACTAGAGACAATAATATAGTTCACATAGTGATAAATCTAACACCCATGGAGTTCTGGTGTTGATCATGTTTTGCCCTAGGGAGTACTTTCGTCAATGGATCTGCTACATTCAGGTCCGTGTGCACTTTACAAATCTTTATATCTCCATCCTTGACATGTTCGTGGATGGAGTGAAACCGGCGCTTAATATGCTTGGAATTCTTGTGAGACCTTGGTTCCTTGGCGTTGGCTATGGCTCCATTGTTGTCACAATAGATCACCATCGGGTCCAACGCACTGGGAACCACACCCAGTTCTGTTATGAACTCTTTCATCCAAACTGCTTCCTGCGCCGCTTCTGAAGCAGCAACATATTCCGCCTTCGTTGTTGATCCAGCTACCACGGGTTGTTTGGAGCTCCTCCAACTAACTGTTGCTCCGTTCAAGAGAAATACGTATCCGGATTGAGACTTAGAGTCATCCGGATCAGTGTCAAAGCTAGCATCGACATAACACTTAGCGACTAGCTCTTCTTCACCTCCGTATACAAGAAACATATCCTTAGTTCTTCTCAAGTACTTAGGGATATTCTTGACCGCTATCCAGTGTTTCGAACCTAGATCAGATTGGTACCTACTAGTCAAACTAATAGCATGTGCCACATCCGGTCTTGTACATAGCATGGCATACATTATAGAGCCTATGGCTGAGGCATAGGGGATCCTATCCATTATCTCTCTTTCTTCCGCCAGTGGACTTTTGAGTCTTACTCAATGTCTTGCCTTGCAACATAGGTAAGAACCCTTCTTACTTCCGTCCATATTAAACTTCTTTAATATCTTATCAAGGTATGTACTCTGCGATAGCCCAATTAGGCGTCTTGATCTATCTCTATAGATTTTAATGCCTAATATATATGAAGCTTCACCAAGGTCCTTCATCGAAAATTTGCTGTTTAGATAACTTTTAACACTATTTAAAAGATCTAAATCATTTCCAATCAATAATATGTCATCCACATATAATATTAGAAATGCCACATTGATCCCACTCACTTTCTTGTAAATACAAGCCTCTCCATAAGTTTGGACAAATCCAAACTCTTTGATCACCTCATCAAAGCGGAGATTCCAACTCTGTGATGCTTGCTTCAGTCCATAGATGGATCGCTGAAGTTTGCACACCTTATTAGCATCCTTAGGATCGACAAAACCCTTAGGTTGTATCATATACAACTCTTCTTCAATATTACCATTGAGGAACGCAGTTTTGACATCCATCTGCCATATTTCATAATCGAAATATGCAGCAATTGCTAACATAATCCTAACCAACTTAAGCATCGCTACGGGAGAGAATGTCTCATCGTAGTCAACTCCTTGAATTTGTCGAAACCCCTTTGCGACAAGTCGAGCCTTATAGATGGTCACATTACCATCAGCATCAGTTTTTCTTTTGAAAATCCATTTATTCTCAATGGCCTTTCGGTCGTGAGGTAAGTCCACCAAGTTCCAAACTTGGTTCTCGTACATGGATTCCATCTCGAATTTCATGGCTTCTAGCCATTTGTTGGAATCCGGGCTCATCATCGCTTCTTCATATGTCGCAGGGTCATCCATTTCATCAATCATGAAATTCATAACAGGATTGACGTACAGTTCAGGAGCTGCACGTGTCCTGCTTGACCTGCGAGGTTCGGTAGTGTCCTCTTTCGGAGTTTCATGATCAATATCATTAGCTCTCTCTTCATCAGGTGAAGTCAACTCCGAAACAACTTCTGGTGCTGCGCCACTCGCCATTCCATGAAGAGAAGGTTCAATGACCTCTTCGAGTTCTACCTTCCGACTAGTCACACCTTTCGCGAGAAACTCCTTCGCAAGAAAGGATCCATTCTTGGCAACAAAGACCTTGCCCTCGAATGTGTGATAGAAGGTATACCCAATCGTTTCCTTAGGATATCCTATGAAGACGCATTTTTCCGCTTTGGGT
This sequence comes from Avena insularis, assembly GCA_023614405.1. Taxonomy (NCBI): domain Eukaryota; kingdom Viridiplantae; phylum Streptophyta; class Magnoliopsida; order Poales; family Poaceae; genus Avena; species Avena insularis. The sequence continues at coordinate 190,364,164 of CM042692.1, forward strand.
TCGAGTTTATCCGGTTGAAGTTTCTTCACATAAACATCGCATCCCCAAACTTTAAGAAATGACAGCTTATGTTTGTTTCCAAACCATAATTCATATGGTGTCTTTTCAACGGATTTAGATGGTGCCCTATTTAAAGTGAATGTAGCGGTTTCCAGTGCATAGCCCCAAAATGATAGTGGCAAGTCAGTCAGAGACATCATAGATCGAACCATATCCAATAAAGTACGATTACGACGTTTTGACACACCATTACGTTGTTGTGTTCCGGCAGGCGTGAGTTATGAAACTATTCCACAGTCTTTCATATGTGTGCTAAACTCGTAACTAAGATACTCTCCTCCACGGTCGGACCGCAGAAATTTGATCTTTCTGTTACGATGATTTTCCACTTCATTCTGAAATTCTTTGAACTTTTCAAAAGTTTCAGACTTGTGTTTCATCAAATAGATATACCCATATCTACTCAAATCATCCGTGAAAGTAACAAAATAACGATATCCACCTCGCACCGACATACTCATTGGTCCACACACATCAGTATGTATGATTTCCAATAGATCTGTCGCCCGTTCCATTGAACCGGAAAACGGCGTTCTAGTCATCTTGCCCATAAGGCATGGCTCACATGTATCAAATGATTCAAAATCAAGTGATTCCAAAAGTCCATCAGAATGGAGTTTCTTCATGCGTTTAACGCCAATATGACCTAGACGGCAAAGGCTACATATATGTAGATATATCATTATCAAGTTTAATCCTTTTAGCATCAATATTATGAATATGCGTAATACTACTATCGAGATCCAACAGAAATAAACCATTCAACATAGGTGCATGACCATAAAAGAGATTATTCATATAAATCGAACAACCATTGTTTTCAGACTTAAATGAATAACCACTTTGCATCAAACACGATCCGGATACAATGTTCATGCTCAGTGCAGGCACCAAATAACAATTATTTAGGTTTATAACTAATCCCGATGGCATATGGAGAGGCAGCGTTCCGACGGCGATCACATCAACTCTTGATCCATTGCCAATTCGATCGAGACCTCATCCCTTGCTAGTTGTCGCTTGTTCCGCAGCCCCTGAACCGAGTTACATATATTAGCAACCGATCCCGTATCAAATACCCAGGTGCTACTGCGAGTACTAGTCAAGTACACATCAATAACATGTATATCACATATACCTTTGTTTGCCCTGCCGAACTTCTTGTCCGCCAAATACTTGGGGCAGCTTGCCCAATGGCAGTCCCCTTGCAATAGTAGCACTTGGTGTCGACTTAGGGCCAGCTCGGGTTTTTTTCAGCGTGGCAGCAGACTTGCCACCCTTCTTTCCCTTGTGCTTGCCTTTCTTGTCCTTCTTGAAACCGGTGGTCCTATTGATCATCAACACTTGATGTTCTTTCCTAATCTCCACTTCATAGCCTTAAGCATTGACAGAAGCTCGAGAAGAGACTTCTTCATGCCCTGCATATAATAGTTCATCACGAAGCTCTTGTAGCTAGGTGGCAGAGATTGGAGAACACGATGTATGCCTAAGTCAATGGGAATCATTATTCCCAAGGACACAAGCTTATCGGCGTACCCAAACATTTTGAGTACGTGCTCACTAACGGAGCTGTTTTCCTCCATCATGCAGCTAAAGAACTTTTCAGAGCATTATAACTCTCACGGCAACATGGGTATCAAAAATCATTTTCAATTCTCCCATGGTATCAAAGGCATTGCCATTTTCAAACGCTTTGAAGTTACGGCTCTAGCCCATACAAGATGCCGCAATGAACTAAGTTGTGGTCCTCCCGACGAGTTATATAGACGTTCTTTTCCTCGTCAGGCATCAGAGCTGGTGGGGCCTAGCAGTGCATCTAGCACATATTGCTTTTGTGCAGCAGTGAGGAGAATCATCAAATTCATAGCCCAGTTGGTGAAGTTGCTACCATTCGCAGCAAGTTTCTCTTTCTCCATGAACACATTGAAATTAAAAGCAGGTGGTGCCATCTACAAAAGAATTTGTAAAGTATATTTAGACTAAGTTTATGATAGATTGAGTTTAACTAATCCAAATTACTAATGAACTCCCACTCAAAAACGACATCCCTCGTGTCCTTTTGGTGATTACATGAACCAAATCCACTACACCAAGTCCGATCATCACGTGAGTCGGTGTAGCTTCAAAGGCGAGCATCTATATGGGCATCATATCAACTATATGATTCATGCTTAACCTTTCGGTCCGTGTTCCGAGGCCATGTCTGTACATGCTAGGCTCGTCAAGTAAGAACCTTAGTATTTGCGTGTGTAAAACTGTCTTACACCCGTTGTATGAAAGCGTAGAGTTGAAAACACCCGATCATCACGTGATGCCTCAAAACACGATCCACAAAACGGTGCATACTTAAGGAAGAACACATTTTATCTTGATATCTAAATGAGGGATCATCTTATAATGCTACCAAACGCGCCAAACTAGCAATATAAGATGCTAACATCTAATGTGTGAAGTGAGGTGATATGGTCCATGCATTTGATCTCTATCATTTGCATCGTGGTATGCTCTCTATCATTCCTTTGTATGTAAGGCCAAGGTCTATGGAACTTACACGTTAAGTGAGTTGTAAGAGTATCTATTATACATCTACTTACAACAATACCATATCAAAACACTAGCCCAGCAACGATCTAAACTAGACGCCTCTAATTTATCAATTGCAAGTTTTACGTGGCTTAGGGCTTTCGGAGATAGAACCTGTCTAACCTACGAACATGAACCACAACGAGGATAACCAAGTTATTAGCAACTCGTTGTAAATCATATATTGACTATAGTAGGAGAGACAGACACCCGCCAGCCACTTATGAAAAACAAGTTGCATGTCAGTCGTGGAACCGGTCTCATGTACGATGACATGTAAGGTTGGTCCGGGCCGCTTCATCCCACTATGCCACCAATATCCAAAGTACATAGAAGATGCAATAACATGATCATCATCGCCCACATATAAAAATATGTGTACTACCCGTGCAAAGCACCTACGCATAGATCAGGCTCTGATACCACTGTTGGGTCCGCAGCATAGAAAACAAAAAATTTCCTACGGAGTGAACTACACGCCAAGATCTATCTACTAGGTACAAAACAAACAGGTGGACATACATCCATAGAGAACTTACCATCGAAGACAACGAGCTTTGTTAACGAGTAGGAACTCGTGCTTGATGTAGTTGTACACTTGCCGATCTCAAGATCGTGAGGAAGTCCAAGCGCCGCAACTCAGCAGTGCATTCGCACTCGCACACACGTTCAAGCCACCGGACAACCTCCACCTCCTCGCTCTAGCGATCCAGCGGAAGCAAAGAACTCCTTCCGCATTTAAATGCCACTGGAACATGTATCTCGCTAATCCGAGACCATGGGGAATAATTCTAGAGGGGAGAGAGATCCTTCACAAGGAGGTGTGAGGATGAAGGAGGAATGGTGGCCTTTTATAGGAGGAGGGGGTGACCCTCTCTCCATGGTCGCATGGGGGTGACCTCACCTCCCCATTCATGTGGTGGTAACTCCTCCACATTAAAATGCCTCTTCACATTCCCTTTTAAAGTCTCCACTTTAAATGCATTAAGTTTCTCCAAATTTAATGCTCTCTCATTTAATAAAAACTCTTTTATTAAATTTATTCAGAATTTTGTTAATTACTTTAATTAACAAACGTTCACATGTAGCCCCTTGCAATATTTCAATATCACATGCAGAACCACCTTTTGCAATTTCACCCGAAACAATTTCCGGTTTCTATTGAAACAATTCCTGCGCTTTGCAATTCTTTCGTCTGAAACATATGTGCTCCAAAATGGTGTCCGGTAACTCTTAAGTGTGCCACCCTACGGTTCGCAAATAATGCAGACATGATGGAGACCGTTCTCCGATCAATAATCAACAGCGGGACCTGGAGATCCATACTGACTCCTACACATTGAACGATGACTCATGTGATCGTGAGAACCTTTAACGCTTGTAACTAAATCCCTTTGTCTCTTGATATATTACATGTCCGAGATTCGATCATCGGTATCTCCATACCTAGTTTGATCTCGTTATCGACATGCACTCTTTTCTTGTTCCCGTGATATAACATTCTAGTGATCACATCACTTGCTTGCAAGCTATCCTAATGTGATATCACCGAGAGGGCCCAGAGTATATCTATCCATATCTGGATTGACAAATTCCACTCTTGATCCATGAGCCTCAACATAACACCTTCGTAGCACTGAACCCATATTTATAGTCACCCTGTTACGGTGTGACGTTTGATGTTATCAAGATACTCTTCCGATGTTAGCAATTAATATGATCTCATGGTCTAAGGATAAAGATTACTTCGTATGATGTTATAGCAATATAAACACAATGACTTGATCGTAATGCTATACTTCGGATGAATGTTCATCACATCATTCCACCAATGGTGTGACCTTGTTATTAACAACATCCAATGTCCATGATCAGGAAACCTTGATCATCTTGTTAATCAACAAGCTAGTCTATAAGAGAGGCATGACTAGGAACCCTTTTTGTTTATTAAACACACAAGTATTAATGTTTCCTATCAATACAATTATAGCATGTAAAATAAACATCTATCATATATAAGGAATACATAATAACAACTTTATTATTGCCTCTCAGGGCATATTTCCTTCAACCACATGGATCCACTATTATCCATTGCATGTGTGTTCTAATCCTAAACCACATGGATCCTCTAGATGCCATTGGATGTGTGTTCTTTTCATAAACCACATGGATCCACTAGAGTTCATGGCATGTATGTTCTTTTCATAAACCACATGGATCCAGTAGATGCCATTGCATGTGTGTTCTAATCCTAATACACATGGATCCACTAGATGCCATTGGATGTGTGTTCTTTTCATAAACCACGTGTATCCACTATAGTTAACTTCATGTGTGTTCTTTTCATAAACCACATGGATACACTATAGTTCCTTACATGTGTGTTCTATTCATAAACCACATGGATCCACTGGATGCCATTGCATGTGTATTCTTTTCATAAACCACAAGGATCCACTAGAGTTCATTGGATGTATGTTCTATTCCTAAACCACATGGATCCACTAGATGCCATTGCATGTGTGTTCTTTTCATGAACCACATGGATCCACTAGAGTTCATTGAATGTGTGTTCTTTTAATAAATCACATGGATCCACTAGAGTTCATTGCATGTGTGTTCTATTCCTAAACCACATGGATCCACAAGAGTTCATTGGATGTGTGTTCTATTCCTAAACCACATGGATCCACTAGATGCCATTGCATGTGTGTTATTTTTATAAACCACATGGATCCACTATTATCCATTGCATGTGTGTTCTAATACTAAACCACATGGATCCACTAGATGCCATTGGATGGGTGTTCTTTTCATAAACCACATGGATCCACTAGAGTCCATGGCATGTATGTTCTTTTCATAAACCACATGGATCCACTAGATGCCATTGCATGTGTGTTCTAATCCTAAACCACATGGATCCACTAGATGCCATTGGATGTGTATTCTTTTCATAAACCACATGGATCCACTAGATGTCATTGCATGGGTGTTCTTTTCATAAACCACATGGATCCACTAGAGTTCACTTCATGTGTGTTCTTTTCATAAACCACATGGATACACTAGAGTTCATTACATGTGTGTTCTATTCATAAACCACATGGATCCACTAGATGCCATTGCAAGTGTGTTCTTCTCATAAACCACAAGGATCCACTAGAGTTCATTGGATGTGTGTTCTATTCCTAAACCACATGGATCCACTAGATGCCGTTGCATGTGTGTTCTTTTCGTGAACCACATGGATCCACTAGAGTTCATTGAATGTGTGTTCTTTTCATAAACCACATGGATCCACTAGAGTTCATTGCATGTGTGTTCTATTCCTAAACCACATGGATCCACAAGATTTCATTGGATGTGTGTTCTATTCCTAAACCACATGGATCCACTAGATGCCATTGCATGTGTTTCTTTTTTATAAACCACATGGATCCACTATTATCCATTGCATGTGTGTTCTAATCCAAAACCACATGGATCCACTAGATGCCATTGGATGTGTGTTCTTTTCATAAACCACATGGATCCACTAGAGTTCATGGCATGTATGTTCTTTTCATAAACCACATGGATCCACTAGATGCCATTGCATGTATGTTCTAATCCTAAACCACATGGATCCACTAGATGCCATTGGATGTGTGTTCTTTTCATAAACCACATGGATCCACTAGATGTCATTACATGTGTGTTCTTTTCATAAACCACATGGATCCACTAGATGTCATTGCATGTGTGTTCTTTTCATAAACCACATGGATACACTAGAGTTCATTACATGTGTGTTCTATTCATAAACCACATGGATCCACTATATGCCATTACATGTGTGTTCTTCTCATAAACCACAAGGATCCACTAGAGTTCACTGCATGTGTGTTCTTTTCATAAACCACATTGATATACTAGAGTTCATTCAAGTGTGTTCTATTCATAAACCACATGGATCCACTAGAGTTCATTGAATGTGTGTTCTTTTCATAAACCACATGGATCCACTAGAGTTCATTGCATGTGTGTTCTATTCCTAAACCACATGGATCCACAAGAGTTCATTAGATGTGTGTTATATTCCTAAACCACATGGATCCACTATATGCCATTGCATGTGTGTTGTTTTCATAAACCACATGGATCCACTAGAGTTCATTGCATGTGTGTTCTTTTCATAAACCACATGGATCAAGTAAAGTTCATGGCATGCGTGTTCTTTTCAAAAACCACATGGATCCACTAGATGCCATTGCTTGTGTCTTTATTCATAAACCACATGTATCCACTTGATGTCATTGCATGTGTGTTCTTTTAATAAACCACATGGATCCACTAGATGTCATTGCACGTGTGTTCTTTTCATAAACAAGATGGATCCACTATTATCTATTGCATGTGTGTTCTAATCCTAATCCACATGGATCCACTACATTCCATTGGATGTGTATTCTTTTTGTAAACCACATGGATCCACTAGATGTCATTGCATGTGTGTTCTTTTCATAAACCATATGGATCCACTAGATGCCATTGCATTTGTGTTCTTTTCATAGACCACGTGGATCTACTAGATTTCATTGCATGTGTGTTCTATGCCTAAACCACAAGAATCCACCAGATGCAATTGCATGTGTGTTCTTTTCTTAAACCACATGGATCCACTAGATGCCATTGCATGTGTGTTTTCTTTTCATGAACCACATCGATCCACTAGACTTCATTGCATGTGTGTTATTTTCATAAACCACATGGATCCACTAGATGTCATTGCATGTGTTTTTTTCATAACCCACATGGATCCACTGGATGTCATTGCATGTGTTATATTTTTATAAAGCACATGGATCCACTATTATCCATTGCATGTGTGTTCTAATCCTAAACCACATGGATCCACTAGATTCCATTGGATGTGTGATCTTTTCATAAACCACATGGATCCAGTAGAGTTCATGGCATGTATGTTCTTTTCATAAACCACATGGATCCACTAGATGCCATTGCATGTGTTTTCTAATCCTAAACCACATGGATCCACTAGATGCCATTGGATGTGTGTTCTTTTCATAAACCACATGGATCCACTAGATGCCATTGCATGTGTGTTCTTTTCATAAACCATATGGATACACTAGAGTTCATTGCATGTGTGTTCTTTTCATAAACCACATGGATCCAGTAGAGTTCATGGCATGTGTGTTCTTTTCATAAACCACATGGATCCACTAGATGCCATTGCATGTGTGTTTATTCATAAACCACATGGATCCACTAGATGTCATTGCATGTGTGTTCTTTTAATAAACCACATCGATCCACTAGATGTCATTGCACGTGTGTTCTTTTTGTAAACCAGATGGATCCACTATTATCCATTGCATGTGTAGTCTGATCCTAAACCACATGGATCCACTACATTCCATTAGATGTTTATTCTTTCCATAAACCACATGGATCCACTATATGCCATTGCATGTGTGTTCTTTTCATAAACCACATGGATCCACTAGATGCCATTGCATTTGTGTTCTTTTCATAAACCACATGGATCCACTAGATGCCATTGCATTTGTGTTCTTTTCATAAACCACATGGATCCACTAGAGTTCATTGCATGTGTGTTCTATGCCTAAACCACAAGAATCCACTAGATGCAATTGCATGTGTGTTCTTTTCTTTAACCACATGGATCCACTAGATGCCATTGCACGTGTGTTCTTTTCATGAACCACATGGATCCACTAGAGTTCATTGCACATGTGTTATTTTCATCAACCACATGGATCCACTAGATGTCATTGTATGTGTGTTTTTTCATAAACCACATGGATCCACTAGATGTCATTGCATGTTTGTTCTATTCCTAAACCTCAAGCATCCACTAGACGCCTTTGCATGTGTGTTCTTTTTATAAAGCACATGGATCCACTATTATCCATTGCATGTGTGTTCTAATCCTAAACCACATGGATCCACTAGATGCCATTGGATGTGTGATCTTTTCATAAACCACATGGATCCACTAGAGTTCATGGAATGTATGTTCTTTTCATAAACCACATGGATCTACTAGATGCCATTGCATGTATGTTCTAATCCTAAACCACATGGATCCACTAGATGCCATTGGATGTGTGTTCTTTTCATAAACCACATGGATCCACTAGATGTCATTGCATGTGTGTTCTTTTCATAAACCACATGGATCCACTAGAGTTCACTTCATGTGTATTCTTTTCATAAACCACATGGATACACTAGAGTTCATTGCATGTGTGTTCTATTCATAAACCACATGGGTCCACTAGATGCCATTGCATGTGTGTTCTTTTCATAAACCACAAGGATCCACTAGAGTTCATTGGATGTGTCTTCTATTCCTAAACCACATGGATCCACTAGATGCCATTGCATGTGTGTTCTTTTCATGAACCACATGGATCCATTAGAGTTCGTCGAATGTGTGTTCTTTTCATAAACCACATGGATCCACTTGATGCCATTGCATGTGTGTTTTCTTTTCATGAACCACACGGATCCACTAGAGTTCATTGCACGTGTGTTATTTTCATAAACCACATGGATCCACTAGCTGTCATTGCATGTGTTTTTTTTCATAAACCACATGGATCCACTAGATGTCATTGCATGTGTGTTCTATTCCTAAACCTCAAGCATCCACTAGATGCCTTTGCATGTGTGTTCTTTTTATAAAGCACATGGATCCACTATTATCCATTGCATGTGTGTTCTAATCCTAAACCACATGGATCCACTAGATGCCATTGGATGTGTGATCTTTTCATAAACCACATGGATCCACTAGAGTTCATGGCATGTATGTTCTTTTCATAAACCACATGGATCCACTAGATGCCATTGCATGTGTGTTCTAATCCTAAACCACATGGATCCACTAGATGCCATTGGATGTGTGTTCTTTTCATAAACCACATGGATCCACTAGATGCCATTGCATGTGTGTTCTTTTCATAAACCACATGGATCCACTAGAGTTCATTGCATGTGTGTTCTTTTCATAAACCACATGGATCCAGTAGAGTTCATGGCATGTGTGTTCTTTTCATAAACCACATGGATCCACTAGATGCCATTGCATGTGTGTTTATTCATAAACCACATGGATCCACTAGATGTCATTGCATGTGTGTTCTTTTAATAAACCACATCGATCCACTAGATGTCATTGCACGTGTGTTATTTTCATAAACCAAATGGATCCACTATTATCCATTGCATGTGTGGTCTGATCCTAAACCACATGGATCCACTACATTCCATTGGATGTTTATTCTTTCCATAAACCACATGGATCCACTATATGCCATTGCATGTGTGTTCTATTCATAAACCACATGGATCCACTAGATGCCATTGCATTTGTGTTCTTTTCATAAACCAGATGGATCCACTATATGCCATTGCATGTGTGTTCTTTTCATAAACCACATGGATCCACTATATGACATTGCATTTGTGTTCTTTTCATAAACCACATGGATCCACTAGATGCCATTGCAAGTGTGTTCTTCTCAGAAACCACAAGGATCCAGTAGAGTTCATTAGATGTGTGTTCTATTCCTAAACCACATGGATCCACTAGATGCCATTGCATGTGTGTTCTTTTCATAAACCACATGGATCCACTAGAGTTCATTGAATGTGAGTTCTTTTCATAAACCACATGGATCCAATAGAGTTCATTGCATGTGTGTTCTATTCCTAAACCACATGGATCCACAAGATTTCATTGGATGTGTGTTCTATTCCTAAACCACATGGATCCACTAGATGCCATTGCATGTGTTTCTTTTTATAAACCACATTGATCCACTATTATCCATTGCATGTGAGTTCTAATCCTAAACCACATGGATCCACTAGATGCCATTGGATGTGTGTTCTTTTCATAAACCACATGGATCCACTAGAGTTCATGGCATGTATGTTCTTTTCATAAACCACATGGATCCACTAGATGCCATTGCATGTGTGTTCTAATCCTAAACCACATGGATCCACTAGATGCCATTGGATGTGTGTTCTTTTAATAAACCACATGGATCCACGAGATGTCATTGCATGTGTGTTCTTTTCATAAACCACATGGATCCACTAGAGTTCACTTCATGTGTGTTCTTTTCATAAACCACATGGATACACTAGAGTTCATTACATGTGTGTTCTATTCATAAACCACATGGATCCATTAGATGCCATTGCATGTGTGTTCTTTTCATAAACCACAAAGATCCACTAGAGTTCATTGGTTGTGTGTTCTATTCCTAAACCACATGGATCCACTAGATGCCATTGGATGTGTGTTCTTTTCATGAACCACATGGATCCACTAGAGTTCATTGAATGTGTGTTCTTTTCATAAACCACATGGATCCATTAGAGTTCATTGCATGTGTGTTCTATTCCTAAACCACATGGATCCACAAGAGTTCATTAGATGTGTGTTATATTCCTAAACCACATGGATCCACTATATGCCATTGCATGTGTGTTGTTTTCATAAACCACATGGATCCACTAGATTTCATTGCATGTGTGTTCTTTTCATAAACCACATGGATCCAGTAAAGTTCATGGCATGCGTGTTCTTTTCATAAACCATATGGATCCACTAGATGCCATTGCATTTGTGTTCTTTTCATAAACCACATGGATCCACTAGAGTTCATTGCATGTGTGTTCTATGCCTAAACCACAAGAATCCACTAGATGCAATTGCATGTTTGTTCTTTTCTTAAACCACATGGATCCACTTGATGCCATTGCATGTGTGTTTTCTTTTCATGAACCACACGGATCCACTAGAGTTCATTGCACGTGTGTTATTTTCATAAACCACATGGATCCACTAGCTGTCATTGCATGTGTTTTTTTCATAAACCACATGGATCCACTAGATGTCATTGCATGTGTGTTCTATTCCTAAACCTCAAGCATGCACTAGATGCCTTTGAATGTGTGTTCTTTTTATAAAGCATATGGATCCACTATTATCCATTGCATGTGTGTTCTAATCCTAAACCACATGGATCCACTAGATGCCATTGGATGTGTGATCTTTTCATAAACCACATGGATCCACTAGAGTTCATGGCATGTATGTTCTTTTCATAAACCACATGGATCCACTAGTTGCCATTGCATCTGTGTTCTAATCCTAAACCACATGGATCCACTAGATGCCATTGGATGTGTGTTCTTTTCATAAACCACATGGATCCACTAGATGTCATTGCATGTGTGTTCTTTTCATAAACCACATGGATCCACTAGAGTTCACTTCATGTGTATTCTTTTCATAAACCGCATGGATACACTAGAGTTCATTGCATGTGTCTTCTATTCATAAACCACATGGATCCACTAGATGCCATTGCATGTGTGTTCTTTTCATAAACCACAAGGATCCACTAGAGTTCATTGGATGTGTCTTCTATTCCTAAACCACATGGATCCACTAGATGCAATTGCATGTGTGTTCTTTTCAAGAACCACATGGATCCATTAGAGTTCATTGAATGTGTGTTCTTTTCATAAACCACATGGATCCAGTAGAGTTCATGGCATGTGTGTTCTTTTCATAAACCACATGGATCCACTAGATGCCATTGCATGTGTGTTTATTCATAAACCACATGGATCCACTAGATGTCATTGCATGTGTGTTCTTTTAATAAACCACATCGATCCACTAGATGTCATTGCACGTGTGTTCTTTTCATAAACCAGATGGATCCACTATTATCCATTGCATGTGTGTTCTAATCCTAAACCACATGGATCCACTACATTCCATTAGATGTGTATTCTTTCCATAAACCACATGGATCCACTATATGCCATTGCACGTGTGTTCTTTTCATAAACCACATGGATCCACTAGATGCCACTGCATTTGTGTTCTTTTCATAAACCACATGGATCCACTAGAGTTCATTGCATGTGTGTTCTATGCCTAAATCACAAGAATCCACTAGATGCAATTGCATGTGTGTTCTTTTCTAAAAGCACATGGATCCACTAGATGCCATTGCATGTGTGTTCTTTTCATGAACCACATGGATCCACTAGAGTTCATTGCACGTGTTTTTTTTTTCATAAACCACATGGATCCACTAGATGTCATTGCATGTGTGTGTTCTATTCCTAAACCTCAAGCATCCACTAGATGCCATTGCATGTGTGTTCTTTTTATAAAGCACATGGATCCACTATTATCCATTGCATGTGTTTTCTAATCCTAAACCACATGGATCCACTAGATGCCATTGGATGTGTGATCTTTTCATAAACCACATGGATCCACTAGAGTTCATGGCATGTATGTTCTTTTCATAAACCACATGGATCCACTAGATGCCATTGCATGTGTGTTCTAATCCTAAACCACATGGATCCACTAGATGCCATTGGATGTGTGTTCTTTTCATAAACCACATGGATCCACTAGATGCCATTGCATGTGTGTTCTTTTCATAAACCATATGGATCCACTAGAGTTCATTGCATGTGTGTTCTTTTCATAAACCACATGGATCCAGTAGAGTTCATGGCATGTGTGTTCTTTTCATAAACCACATGGATCCACTAGATGCCATTGCATGTGTGTTTATTCATAAACCACATGGATCCACTAGATGTCATTGCATGTGTGTTCTTTTAATAAACCACATCGATCCACTAGATGTCATTGCACGTGTGTTATTTTCATAAACCAAATGGATCCACTATTATCCATTGCATGTGTGGTCTGATCCTAAACCACATGGATCCACTACATTCCATTGGATGTTTATTCTTTCCATAAACCACATGGATCCACTATATGCCATTGCATGTGTGTTCTATTCATAAACCACATGGATCCACTAGATGCCATTGCATTTGTGTTCTTTTCATAAACCAGATGGATCCACTATATGCCATTGCATGTGTGTTCTTTTCTTAAACCACATGGATCCACTAGATGACATTGCATTTGTGTTCTTTTCATAAACCACATGGATCCACTAGATGCCATTGCAAGTGTGTTCTTCTCAGAAACCACAAGGATCCAGTAGAGTTCATTAGATGTGTGTTCTATTCCTAAACCACATGGATCCACTAGATGCCATTGCATGTGTGTTCTTTTCATAAACCACATGGATCCACTAGAGTTCACTTCATGTGTGTTATTTTCATAAACCACATGGATACACTAGAGTTCATTACATGTGTGTTCTATTCATAAACCACATGGATCCACTAGATGCCATTGCATGTGTGTTCTTTTCATAAACCACAAAGATCCACTAGAGTTCATTGGATGTGTGTTCTATTCCTAAACCACATGGATCCACTAGATGCCATTGCATGTGTGTTCTTTTCATGAACCACATGGATCCAATAGAGTTCATTGAAAGTGTGTTCTTTTCATAAACCACATGGATCCATTAGAGTTCATTGCATGTGTGTTCTATTCCTAAACCACATGGATCCACAAGAGTTCATTAGATGTGTGTTATATTCCTAAACCACATGGATCCACTATATGCCATTGCATGTGTGTTGTTTTCATAAACCACATGGATCTACTAGATTTCATTGCATGTGTGTTCTTTTCATAAACCACATGGATCCAGTAAAGTTCATGGCATGCGTGTTCTTTTGATAAACCATATGGATCCACTAGATGCCATTGCATTTGTGTTCTTTTCATAAACCACATGGATCCACTAGAGTTCATTGCATGTGTGTTCTATGCCTAAACCACAAGAATCCACTAGATGCAATTGCATGTTTGTTCTTTTCTTAAACCACATGGATCCACTTGATGCCATTGCATGTGTGTTTTCTTTTCATGAACCACACGGATCCACTAGAGTTCATTGCACGTGTGTTATTTTCATAAACCACATGGATCCACTAGCTGTCATTGCATGTGTTTTTTTCATAAACCACATGGATCCACTAGATGTCATTGCATGTGTGTTCTATTCCTAAACCACAAGAATCCACTAGATGCAATTACATGTGTGTTCTTTTCTTAAACCACATGGATCCACTAGATGCCATTGCATGTGTGTTCTTTTCATGAACCACATGGATCCACTAGAGTTCATTGCACGTGTGTTATTTTCATCAACCACCTGGATCCACTATATGTCATTGTATGTGTGTTTTTTCATAAAGCACATGGATCCACTAGATGTCATTACATGTGTGTTCTATTCCTAAACCTCAAGCATCCACTAGATGCCTTTGCATGTGTGTTCTTTTTATAAAGCACATGGATCCACTATTATCCATTGCATCTGTGTTCTAATCCTAAACCACATGGATCCACTAGATGCCATTGGATGTGTGTTCTTTTCATAAACCACATGGATCCACTAGATGTCATTGTATGTGTGTTCTTTTCATAAACCACATGGATCCACTAGAGTTCACTTCATGTGTATTCTTTTCATAAACCACATGGATACACTAGAGTTCATTGCATGTGTCTTCTATTCATAAACCACATGGATCCACTAGATGCCATTGCATGTGTGTTCTTTTCATAAACCACAAGGATCCACTAGAGTTCATTGGATGTGTCTTCTATTCCTAAACCACATGGATCCACTAGATGCAATTGCATGTGTGTTCTTTTCAAGAACCACATGGATCCATTAGAGTTCATTGAATGTGTGTTCTTTTCATAAACCACATGGATCCACTAGATGCCATTGCATGTGTGTTTATTCATAAACCACATGGATCCACTAGATGTCATTGCATGTGTGTTCTTTTCATAAACCACATGGATCCATAAGATGTCATTGCATGTGTGTTCTATTCCTAAATGCCATGGATCCACTAGATGCCATTGCATGTGTGTTCTTTTCATAAACCACATGGATCCACTAGATGTCATTGCATGTGTGTTATTTTCATAAAACCACATGGATCCACTAGATGCCATTGCATGTGTGTTCTTTTCATAAACCACATGGATCCACTAGAGTTCATTGCATGTTCGTTCTATGCCTAAACCACAAGGATCCACTAGATGCCATTGCATGTGTGTTCTTTGCATAAACCACAAGATCCACTAGATACCATTGGATGTGTATTCTTTTCATAAACCACATGGATCCACTAGATGCCATTGCATGTGTGTTCTTTCCATAAACCACATGGATCCACTAGATTCCATTGGATGTGTGTTCTTTGCCTAAACCACATGGATCCACTAGAGTTCATTGCATGTGTGTTCTTTTCATAAACCACATGGATCCACTAGATGTTGTTGCATGTGGGTTCTTTTCATAAACCACATGGATCCACTGGAGTTCATTGCATGTTTGTTATTTTCATAAACCACATGGATCCACTAGAGTTTATTGCATGTGTGTTCTTTTCATAAACCACATGGATCCACTAGATGTCATTGCATGTGTGTTCTTTTCATAAACCACATGGATCCATAAGATGTCATTGCATGTGTGTTCTATTCCTAAACCACATGGACCCACTAGATGGCATTGCATGTGTGTTCTTTTCATAAACCACATGGATACACTAGATGTCATTGCATGTGTGTTCTTTTCATAAACCACATGGATCCATAAGATGTCATTGCATGTGTGTTCTATTCCTAAACCACATAGATCCACTAGATGCCATTGCATGTGTGTTATTTTCATAAACCACATGGATCCACTAGATGTCATTGCATGTGTGTTTTTTCATAAACCACATGGATCCACTAGAGTTCATTGCATGTGTGTTCTATTCCTAAACCACATGGATCCACAAGAGTTCACTGGATGTGTGTTCTATTCCTAAACCACATGGATCCACTAGATGCCATTGCATGTGTGTTCTTTTCATAAACCATATGGATCCACTAGAGTTCATTGCATGTGTGTTCTTTTCATAAACCACATGGATCCAGTAGAGTTCATGGCATGTGTGTTATTTTCATAAACCACATGGATCCACTAGATGCCATTGCATGTGTGTTTATTCATAAACCACATGGATCCACTAGATGCCATTGCATGTGTGTTCTTTTAATAAACCACATGGATCCACTAGATGTCATTGCACGTGTGTTCTTTTCATAAACCAGATGGATCCACTATTATCCATTGCATGTGTGTTCTAATCCTAAACCACATGGATCCACTGCATTCCATTGGATGTGTATTCTTTCCATAAACCACATGGATCCACTGTATGCCATTGCATGTGTGTTCTATGCCTAAACCACAAGAATCCACTAGATGCAATTACATGTGTGTTCTTTTCTTAAACCACATGGATCCACTAGATGCCATTGCATGTGTGTTCTTTTCATGAACCACATGGATCCACTAGAGTTCATTGCACGTGTGTTATTTTCATCAACCACCTGGATCCACTATATGTCATTGTATGTGTGTTTTTTCATAAAGCACATGGATCCACTAGATGTCATTGCATGTGTGTTCTATTCCTAAACCTGAAGCATCCACTAGATGCCTTTGCATGTGTGTTCTTTTTATAAAGCACATGGATCCACTATTATCCATTGCATCTGTGTTCTAATCCTAAACCACATGGATCCACTAGATGCCATTGGATGTGTGTTCTTTTCATAAACCACATGGATCCACTAGATGTCATTTCATGTGTGTTCTTTTCATAAACCACATGGATCCACTAGATTTCACTTCATGTGTATTCTTTTCATAAACCACATGGATACACTAGAGTTCATTGCATGTGTCTTCTATTCATAAACCACATGGATCCACTAGATGCCATTGCATGTGTGTTCTTTTCATAAACGACAAGGATCCACTAGAGTTCATTGGACGTGTCTTCTATTCCTAAACCACATGGATCCACTAGATGCAATTGCATGTGTGTTCTTTTCAAGAACCACATGGATCCATTAGAGTTCATTGAATGTGTGTTCTTTTCATAAACCACATGGATCCAGTAGAGTTCATGGCATGTGTGTTCTTTTCATAAACCACATGGATCCACTAGATGCCATTGCATGTGTGTTTATTCATAAACCACATGGATCCACTAGATGTCATTGCATGTGTGTTCTTTTCATAAACCACATGGATCCATAAGATGTCATTGCACGTGTGTTCTTTTCATAAACCAGATGGATCCACTATTATCCATTGCATGTGTGTTCTAATCCTAAACCACATGGATCCACTACATTCCATTAGATGTGTATTCTTTCCATAAACCACATGGATCCACTATATGCCATTGCACGTGTCTTCTTTTCATAAACCACATGGATCCACTAGATGCCATTGCATTTGTATTCTTTTCATAAACCACATGGATCCACTAGAGTTCATTGCATGTGTGTTCTATGCCTAAATCACAAGAATCCACTAGATGCCATTGCATGTGTGTTCTTTTCTAAAAGCACATGGATCCACTAGATGCCATTGCATGTGTGTTCTTTTCATGAACCACATGGATCCACTAGAGTTCATTGCACGTGTGTTATTTTCATAAACCACATGGATCCACTAGATGTCATTGCATGTGTGTTTTTTCATAAACCACATGGATCCACTAGAGTTCATTGCATGTGTGTTCTATTCCTAAACCACATGGATCCACAAGAGTTCACTGGATGTGTGTTCTATTCCTAAACCACATGGATCCACTAGATGCCATTGCATGTGTGTTCTTTTCATAAACCATATGGATCCACTAGAGTTCATTGCATGTGTGTTCTTTTCATAAACCACATGGATCCAGTAGAGTTCATGGCATGTGTGTTATTTTCATAAACCACATGGATCCACTAGATGCCATTGCATGTGTGTTTATTCATAAACCACATGGATCCACTAGATGCCATTGCATGTGTGTTCTTTTAATAAACCACATGGATCCACTAGATGTCATTGCACGTGTGTTCTTTTCATAAACCAGATGGATCCACTATTATCCATTGCATGTGTGTTCTAATCCTAAACCACATGGATCCACTGCATTCCATTGGATGTGTATTCTTTCCATAAACCACATGGATCCACTATATGCCATTGCATGTGTGTTCTTTTCATAAACCACATGGATCCACTGTATGCCATTGCATGTGTGTTCTATGCCTAAACCACAAGAATCCACTAGATGCAATTACATGTGTGTTCTTTTCTTAAACCACATGGATCCACTAGATGCCATTGCATGTGTGTTCTTTTCATGAACCACATGGATCCACTAGAGTTCATTGCACGTGTGTTATTTTCATCAACCACCTGGATCCACTATATGTCATTGTATGTGTGTTTTTTCATAAAGCACATGGATCCACTAGATGTCATTGCATGTGTGTTCTATTCCTAAACCTTAAGCATCCACTAGATGCCTTTGCATGTGTGTTCTTTTTATAAAGCACATGGATCCACTATTATCCATTGCATGTGTGTTCTAATCCTAAACCACATGGATCCACTAGATGCCATTGGATGTGTGATCTTTTCATAAACCACATGGATCCACTAGATGCCATTGCATGTGTGTTCTAATCCTAAACCACATGGATCCACTAGATGCCATTGGATATGTGTTCTTTTCATAAACCACATGGATCCACTAGATGCCATTGCATGTGTGTTATTTTCATAAACCATATGGATCCACTAGAGTTCATTGCATGTGTGTTCTTTTCATAAACCACATGGATCCAGTAGAGTTCCATGTGTGTTCTTTTCATAAACCACATGGATCCACTAGATGCCATTGCATGTGTGTTTATTCATAAACCACATGGATCCACTAGATGTCATTGCATGTGTGTTCTTTTAATAAACCACATCGACCCACTAGATGTCATTGCACGTGTGTTCTTTTCGTAAACCAGATGGATCCACTATTATCCATTGCATGTGTGTTCTAATCCTAAACCACATGGATCCACTACATTCCATTGGATGTGTATTCTTTCCATAAACCACATGGATCCACTATATGCCATTGCATGTGTGTTCTTTTCATAAACCACATGGATCCACTAGATGCCATTGCATTTGTGTTCTTTTCATAAACCACATGGATCCACTAGAGTTCATTGCATGTGTGTTATATGCCTAAACCACAAGAATCCACTAGATGCAATTGCATGTGTATTCTCTTCTTAAACCACATGGATCCACTAGATGCCATTGCCTGTGTGTTCTTTTCATGAACCACATGGATCCACTAGAGTTCATTGCACGTGTGTTATTTTCATCAACCACATGGATCCACTACATGTCATTGCATGTGTGTTCTATTCCTAAACCTCAAGCATCCACTAGATGCCTTTGCATGTGTGTTCTTTTTATAAAGCACATGGATCCACTATTATCCATTGCATGTGTGTTCTAATCCTAAACCACATGGATCCACTAGATGCCATTGGATGTGTGATCTTTCATAAACCACATGGATCCACTAGAGTTCATGGCATGTATGTTATTTTCATAAACTACATGGATCCACTAGATGCCATTGCATGTGTGTTCTAATCCTAAACCACATGGATCCACTAGATGCCATTGGATGTGTGTTCTTTTCATAAACCACATGGATCCAATAGATGTCATTGCATGTGTGTTCTTTTCATAAACCACATGGATCCACTAGAGTTCACTTCATGTATGTTCTTTTCATAAACCATATGGATACACTAGAGTTCATTGCATGTGTGTTCTATTCATAAACCACATGGATCCACTAGATGCCATTGCATGTGTGTTCTTTTCATAAACCACAAGGATCCACTAGAGTTCATTGGATGTGTCTTCTATTCCTAAACCACATGGATCCACTAGATGCCATTGCATGTGTGTTCTTTTCATGAACCACATGGATCAATTAGTGTTCATCGAATGTGTGTTCTTTTCATAAACCACATGGATCCACTAGAGTTCATTGCATGTGTGTTCTATTCCTAAACCACATGGATCCATAAGAGTTCATTGGATGTGTGTTCCATTCCTAAACCACATGGATCCACTAGATGCCATTGCATGTGTGGTCTTTTCATAAACCATATGGATCCACTAGAGTTCATTGCATGTGTGTTCTTTTCATAAACCACATGGATCCAGTAGAGTTCATGGCATGTGTGTTCTTTTCATAAACCACATGGATCCACTAGATTCCATTGCATGTGTGTTTATTCATAAACCACATGGATCCACTAGATGTCATTTCATGTGTGTTCTTTTAATAAACCACATCGACCCAGTAGATGTCATTGCACGTGTATTCTTTTCATAAACCAGATGGATCCACTATTATCCATTGCATGTGTGTTCTAATCCTAAACCACATGGATCCACTACATTCCATTGGATGATTATTCTTTCCATAAACCACATGGATCCACTATATGCCATTGCATGTGTGTTCTTTTCATAGACCACATGGATCCACTAGATGCCATTGCATTTGTGTTCTTTTCATAAACCACATGGATCCACTAGAGTTCATTGCATGAGTGTTCTATGCCTAAATCACAAGAATCCACTAGATGCAATTGCATGTGTGTTCTTTTCTTAAACCACATGGATCCACTAGATGCCATTGCATGTGTGTTCTTTTCATGAACCACATGGATCCACTAGAGTTCATTGCACGTGTGTTATTTTCATAAACCACATGGATCCACTAGATGTCATTGCATTTGTGTTTTTTCATAAACCACATGCATCCACTAGAGTTCGTTGCATGTGTGTTCTATTCCTAAACCACATGGATCCACAAGAGTTCATTAGATGTGTGTTCTATTCCTTAACCACATGGATCCACTAGATGCCTTTGCATGTGTGTTATTTTCATAAACCATATGGATCCACTAGAGTTCAATGCATGTGTGTTATTTTTATAAACCACATGGATCCAGTAGAGTTCATGGCATGTGTGTTCTTTTCATAAACCACATGGATCCACTAGATGCCATTACATGTTTGTTTATTCATAAACCACATGGATCCACTAGATGTCATTGCATGTGTGTTCTTTTAATAAACCACATCGATCCACTAGATGTCATTGCACGTGTGGTCTTTTCATAAACCAGATGGATCGACTATTATCCATTTCATGTGTGTTCTAATCCTAAACCACATGGATCCACTATATTCCATTGGATGTGTATTCTTTCCATAAACCACATGGATCCACTATATGCCATTGCATGTGTGTTCTTTTCATAAACCACATGGATCCACTAGATGCCATTACATTTGTGTTCTTTTCATAAACCACATGGATCCACTAGAGTTCATTGCATGTGTGTTCTATGCCTAAACCACAAGAATCCACTAGATGCAATTGCATGTGTGTTCTTTTCATAAACCACATGGATCCACTAGATGCAATTGCATGCGTGTTCTTTTCATGAACCACATGGATCCACTAGAGTTCATTGCACGTGTGTTATTTTCATCAACCAAATGGATCCACTAGATGCCATTGGGTGTGTGTTCTTTTCATAAACCACATGCATCCACTAGATGCCATTGCATGTGTGTTCTTTTCATAAACCACATGGATCCACTAGAGTTCACTTCATGTGTGTTCCTTTCATAAACCACATGGATACACTAGAGTTCATTGCATGTGTTTTCTATTCATAAACCACATGGATCCACTAGATGCCATTGCACGTGTGTTCTTTTCATAAACCACAAGGATCCACTAGAGTTCATTGGATGTGTGTTCTATTCCTAAACCACTTGGATCCACTAGATGCCATTGCATGTCTGTTCTTGTCAGGAACCATATGGATCCACTAGAGTTCATCGAATGTGTGTTCTTTTCATAAACCACATGGATCCACCAGAGTTCATTGCATGTGTGTTCTATTCCTAAACCACATGGATCCACAAGAGTTCATTGGATGTGTGTTCTATTCCTAAACCACATGGATCCACTAGATGCTATTGCATGTGTGTTCTTTTCATAAACCATATGGATCCACTAGAGTTCATTGCATGTGTGTTCTTTTCATAAACCACATGGATCCAGTAGAGTTCATGGCATGTGTGTTCTTTTTATAAACCACATGGATCCACTAGATGTCATTGCATGTGTGTTCTTTTAAGAAACCACATCGATCCACTAGCTGTCATTGCACGTGTGGTCTTTTCATAAACCAGATGGATCGACTATTATCCATTTCATGTGTGTTCTAATCCTAAACCACATGGATCCACTACATTCCATTGGATGTGTATTCTTTCCATAAACCACATGGATACACTATATGCCATTGCATGTGTGTTCTTTTCATAAACCACATGGATCCACTAGATGCCATTACATTTGTGTTCTTTTCATAAACCACATGGATCCACTAGAGTTCATTGCATGTGTGTTCTATGCCTAAACCACAAGAATCCACTAGATGCAATTGCATGTGTGTTCTTTTCATAAACCACATGGATCCACTAGATGCCATTGCATGTGTGTTCTTTTCATAAACCACATGGATCCACTAGAGTTCATTGCACGTGTGTTATTTTCATCAACCAAATGGATCCACTAGATGCCATTGGGTGTGTGTTCTTTTCATAAACCACATGCATCCACTAGATGCCATTGCATGTGTGTTCTTTTCATAAACCGCATGGATCCACTAGAGTTCACTTCATGTGTGTTCCTTTCATAAACCACATGGATACACTAGAGTTCATTGCATGTGTTTTCTATTCATAAACCACATGGATCCACTAGATGCCATTGCACGTGTGTTCTTTTCATAAACCACAAGGATCCACTAGAGTTCATTGGATGTGTGTTCTATTCCTAAACCACTTGGATCCACTAGATGCCATTGCATGTCTGTTCTTTTCATGAACCATATGGATCCACTAGAGTTCATCGAATGTGTGTTCTTTTCATAAACCACATGGATCCACCAGAGTTCATTGCATGTGTGTTCTATTCCTAAACCACATGGATCCACAAGAGTTCATTGGATGTGTGTTCTATTCCTAAACCACATGGATCCACTAGATGCTAGTGCATGTGTGTTCTTTTCATAAACCATATGGATCCACTAGAGTTCATTGCATGTGTGTTCTTTTCATAAACCACATGGATCCAGTAGAGTTCATGGCATGTGTGTTCTTTTTATAAACCACATGGATCCACTAGATGTCATTGCATGTGTGTTCTTTTAAGAAACCACATCGATCCACTAGCTGTCATTGCACGTGTGGTCTTTTCATAAACCAGATGGATCGACTATTATCCATTTCATGTGTGTTCTAATCCTAAACCACATGGATCCACTACATTCCATTGGATGTGTATTCTTTCCATAAACCACATGGATCCACTATATGCCATTGCATGTGTGTTCTTTTCATAAACCACATGGATCCACTAGATGCCATTACATTTGTGTTCTTTTCATAAACCACATGGATCCACTAGAGTTCATTGCATGTGTGTTCTATGCCTAAACCACAAGAATCCACTAGATGCAATTGCATGTGTGTTCTTTTCATAAACCACATGGATCCACTAGATGCAATTGCATGCGTGTTCTTTTCATGAACCACATGGATCCACTAGAGTTCATTGCACGTGTGTTATTTTCATCAACCAAATGGATCCACTAGATGCCATTGGGTGTGTGTTCTTTTCATAAACCACATGCATCCACTAGATGCCATTGCATGTGTGTTCTTTTCATAAACCACATGGATCCACTAGAGTTCACTTCATGTGTGTTCCTTTCATAAACCACATGGATACACTAGAGTTCATTGCATGTGTTTTCTATTCATAAACCACATGGATCCACTAGATGCCATTGCACGTGTGTTCTTTTCATAAACCACAAGGATCCACTAGAGTTCATTGGATGTGTGTTCTATTCCTAAACCACTTGGATCCACTAGATGCCATTGCATGTCTGTTCTTTTCATGAACCATATGGATCCACTAGAGTTCATCGAATGTGTGTTCTTTTCATAAACCACATGGATCCACCAGAGTTCATTGCATGTGTGTTCTATTCCTAAACCACATGGATCCACAAGAGTTCATTTGATGTGTGTTCTATTCCTAAACCACATGGATCCACTAGATGCTATTGCATGTGTGTTCTTTTCATAAACCATATGGATCCACTAGAGTTCATTGCATGTGTGTTCTTTTCATAAACCACATGGATCCAGTAGAGTTCATGGCATGTGTGTTCTTTTTATAAACCACATGGATCCACTAGATGCCATTGCATGTGTGTTTATTCATAAACCACATGGATCCACTAGATGACATTGCATGTGTGTTCTTTTAATAAACCACATCGATCCACTAGATGTCATTACACGTGTGTTCTTTTCATAAACCAGATGGATCCACTATTATCTATTGCATGTGTGTTCTAATTCTAAACCACATGTATCCACTACATTCCATTGGATGTGTATTCTTTCCATAAACCACATGGATCCACTATATGCCATTGCATGTTTGTTCTTTTCATAAACCACATGGATCCACTAGATGACATTGCATATGTGTTCTTTTCATAAACCACATGGATCCACTAGAGTTCATTGCATGTGTGTTCTACGCCTAAACCACAAGAATTCACTAGATGCAATTGCATGTGTATTCTTTTCTAAAACCACATGGATCCACTAGATGCCATTGCATGTGTGTTCTTTTCATTAAACACATGGATCCACTAGAGTTCATTGCACGTGTGTTATTTTCATAAACCACATGGATCCACTAGATGTCATTGCATGTGTGTTTTTTCATAAACCACATGGATCCACTAGATGTCATTGCATGTGTGTTCTATTCCTAAACCACAAGCATCCACTAGATGCCATTGCATGTGTGTTCTTTCTGTAAACCACATGGATCCACTATTATCCATTGCATGTGTGTTCTAATCCTAAACCACATGGATCCACTAGATGCCATTGGATGTGTGTTGTTTTCATAAACCACATGGATCCACTAGAGTTCATGGCATGTGTGTTCTTTTCATAAACCACATGGATCCACTAGATGCCATTGCATGTGTGTTCTAATCCTAAACCACATGGATCCACTAGATGCCATTGGATGTGTGTTCTTTTCATAAACCACATGGATCCACTAGATGTCATTGCATGTGTGTTCTTTTCATAAACCACATGGATCCACTAGAGTTCACTTCATGTGTGTTCTTTTCATAAACCACAAGGATCCACTAGAGTTCATTGCATGTGTGTTCTATTCCTAAACCACATGGATCCACTAGATGCCATTGCATGTGTGTTCTTTTCATGAACCACATGGATCCACTAGAGTTCATTGAATGTGTGTTCTTTTCATAAACCACATGGATCCACTAGAGTTCATTGCATGTGTGTTCTATTCCTAAACCACATGGATCCACAAGAGTTCATTGGATGTGTGTTCTATTCCTAAACCACATGGAACCATTAGATGCCATTGCATGTGTGTTCTTTTCATAAACCACATGGATCCACTAGAGTTCATTGCATGTGTGTTCTTTTCATAAACCAGATGGATCCACTATTATCCATTGCATGTGTGTTATAATCCTAAACCACATGGATCCACTACATTCCATTGGATGTGTATTCTTTTCATAAACCACATGGATCCACTAGATGTCATTGCATGTGTGTTCTTTTCATAAACCACATGGATCCACTAGTGTTCATGGCATGTGTGTTCTTTTCATAAACCAGATGGATCCACTAGATGCCATTGCATGTGTGTTATATTCCTAAACCACATGGATCCACTAGATGCCATTGGATGTGTGTTGTTTCATAAACCACATCGATGCACTAGATGTCATTGGATGTGTGTTCTTTTCAGAAACAACATGGATCCACTAGTTGCCATTGCATGTGTGTTCTTTTCATAAACCACATGGATCCACAAGAGGCCATTGCATGTGTGCTCATTTCATACACCACATGGACCCACTAGAGTTCGTTGCATGTGTGTTCTATTCCTAAACCACAAGAGTCCACTAGAAGAAATTGCATGTATGTTCTTTTCTTAAACCACATGGATCCACTAGATGCCATTGCATGTGTGTTCTTTTCATAAACCACATGAATCCACTAGAGTTCACTTCATGTGTGTTCTTTTCATAAACCACATGGATACAATAGAGTTCATTGCATGTGTGTTCTATTCGTAAACCACATGGATCCACTAGATGCCATTGCATGTGCGTTCTTTTCATAAACCACATGGATCCACTAGAGTTCATTGGATTTGTGTTCTATTCCTAACCCAGATGGATCCACTAGAGTTCATTGGATGTGTGTTCTATTCCTAACCCAGATGGATCCACTAGATGCCATTGCATGTGTGTTCTTTTCATGAACCACATGGATCCACTAGAGTTCATTGAATGTGTGTTCTTTTCATAAACCACATCGATCCACTAGATTTCATTGCATGTGTGTTCTTTTCATAAACCACATGGATCCACTAGATGCCATTGCATTTGTGTTCTTTTCATAAACCACATGGATCCACTAGAGTTCATTGCATGTGTGTTCTATGCCTAAATCACAAGAATCCACTAGATTTCATTGCATGTGTGTTATTTTCTAAAACCACATGGATCCACTAGATGCCATTGCATGTGTGTTCTTTTCATGAACCACATGGATCCACTAGAGTTCATTGCACGTGTGTTATTTTCATAAACCACATGGATCCACTAGATGTCATTGCATGTGTGTTTTTTCATAAACCACATGCATCCACTAGAGTTTGTTGCATGTGTGTTCTATTCCTAAACCACATGGATCCACAAGAGTTCATTAGATGTGTGTTCTATTCCTTAACCACATGGATCCACTAGATGCCTTTGCATGTGTGTTCTTTTCATAAACCATATGGATCCACTAGAGTTCAATGCATATGTGTTATTTTTATAAACCACATGGATCCAGTAGAGTTCATGGCATGTGTGTTCTTTTCATAAACCACATGGATCCACTAGATGCCATTGCATGTGTGTTTATTCATAAACCACATGGATCCACTAGATGTCATTGCATGTGTGTTCTTTTAATAAACCACATCGATCCACTAGATGTCATTGCACGTGTGGTCTTTTCATAAACCAGATGGATCGACTATTATCCATTTCATGTGTGTTCTAATCCTAAACCACTTGGATCCACTACATTCCATTGGATGTGTATTCTTTCCATAAACCACATGGATCCACTATATGCCATTGCATGTGTGTTCTTTTCATAAACCACATGGATCCACTAGATGCCATTACATTTGTGTTCTTTTCATAAACAACATGGATCCACTAGAGTTCATTGCATGTGTGTTCTATGCCTAAACCACAAGAATCCACTAGATGCAATTGCATGTGTGTTCTTTTCATAAACCACATGGATCCACTAGATGCAATTGCATGCGTGTTCTTTTCATGAACCACATGGATCCACTAGAATTCATTGCACGTGTGTTATTTTCATCAACCAAATGGATCCACTAGATGCCATTGGGTGTGTGTTCTTTTCATAAACCACATGCATCCACTAGATGCCATTGCATGTGTGTTCTTTTCATAAACCACATGGATCCACTAGAGTTCACTTCATGTGTGTTCCTTTCATAAACCACATGGATACACTAGAGTTCATTGCATGTGTTTTCTATTCATAAACCACATGGATCCACTAGATGCCATTGCACGTGTGTTCTTTTCATAAACCACAAGGATCCACTAGAGTTCATTGGATGTGTGTTCTATTCCTAAACCACTTGGATCCACTAGATGCCATTGCATGTCTGTTCTTTTCATGAACCATATGGATCCACTAGAGTTCATCGAATGTGTGTTCTTTTCATAAACCACATGGATCCACCAGAGTTCATTGCATGTGTGTTCTATTCCTAAACCACATGGATCCACAAGAGTTCATTGATGTGTTCTATTCCTAAACCACATGGATCCACTAGATGCCTTTGCATGTGTGTTCTTTTCATAAACCATATGGATCCACTAGAGTTCATTGCATGTGTGTTCTTTTCATAAACCACATGGATCCAGTAGAGTTCATGGCATGTGTGTTCTTTTTATAAACCACATGGATCCACTAGATGCCATTGCATGTGTGTTTATTAATAAACCACATGGATCCACTAGATGTCATTGCATGTGTGTTCTTTTAATAAACCACATCGATCCACTAGATGTCATTGCACGTGTGGTCTTTTCATAAACCAGATGGATCGACTATTATCCATTTCATGTGTGTTCTAATCCTAAACCACATGGATCCACTACATTCCATTGGATGTGTATTCTTTCCATAAACCACATGGATCCACTATATGCCATTGCATGTGCGTTCTTTTCATAAACCACATGGATCCACTAGATGCCATTACATTTGTGTTCTTTTCATAAACCACATGGATCCACTAGAGTTCATTGCATGTGTGTTCTATGCCTAAACCACAAGAATCCACTAGATGCAATTGCATGTCTGTTCTTTTCATAAACCACATGGATCCACTAGATGCAATTGCATGCGTGTTCTTTTCATGAACCACATGGATCCACTAGAATTCATTGCACGTGTGTTATTTTCATCAACCAAATGGATCCACTAGATGCCATTGGGTGTGTGTTCTTTTCATAAACCACATGCATCCACTAGATGCCATTGCATGTGTGTTCTTTTCATAAACCACATGGATCCACTAGAGTTCACTTCATGTGTGTTCCTTTCATAAACCACATGGATACACTAGAGTTCATTGCATGTGTTTTCTATTCATAAACCACATGGATCCACTAGATGCCATTGCAAGTGTGTTCTTTTCATAAACCACAAGGATCCACTAGAGTTCATTGGATGTGTGTTCTATTCCTAAACCACTTGGATCCACTAGATGCCATTGCATGTCTGTTCTTTTCATGAACCATATGGATCCACTAGAGTTCATCGAATGTGTGTTCTTTTCATAAACCACATGGATCCAACAGAGTTCATTGCATGTGTGTTCTATTCCTAAACCACATGGATCCACAAGAGTTCATTGGATGTGTGTTCTATTCCTAAACCACATGGATCCACTAGATGCTATTGCATGTGTGTTCTTTTCATAAACCATATGGATCCACTAGAGTTCATTGCATGTGTGTTCTTTTCATAAACCACATGGATCCAGTAGAGTTCATGGCATGTGTGTTCTTTTTATAAACCACATGGATCCACTAGATGCCATTGCATGTGTGTTTATTAATAAACCACATGGATCCACTAGATGTCATTGCTTGTGTGTTCTTTTAATAAACCACATCGATCCACTAGATGTCATTGCACGTGTGGTCTTTTCATAAACCAGATGGATCGACTATTATCCATTTCATGTGTGTTCTAATCCTAAACCACATGGATCCACTACATTCCATTAGATGTGTATTCTTTCCATAAACCACATGGATCCACTATATGCCATTGCACGTGTGTTCTTTTCATAAACCACATGGATCCACTAGATGCCATTACATTTGTGTTCTTTTAATAAACCACATGGATCCACTAGAGTTCATTGCATGTGTGTTCTATGCCTAAACCACAAGAATCCACTAGATGCAATTGCATGTGTGTTCTTTTCATAAACCACATGGATCCACTAGATGCAATTGCATGCGTGTTCTTTTCATGAACCACATGGATCCACTAGAATTCATTGCACGTGTGTTATTTTCATCAACCAAATGGATCCACTAGATGCCATTGGGTGTGTGTTCTTTTCATAAACCACATGCATCCACTAGATGCCATTGCATGTGTGTTCTTTTCATAAACCACATGGATCCACCAGAGTTCATTGCATGTGTGTTCTATTCCTAAACCACATGGATCCACAAGAGTTCATTGGATGTGTGTTCTATTCCTAAACCACATGGATCCACTAGATGCCTTTGCATGTGTGTTCTTTTCATAAACCATATGGATCCACTAGAGTTCATTGCATGTGTGTTCTTTTCATAAACCACATGGATCTAGTAGAGTTCATGGCATGTGTGTTCTTTTTATAAACCACATGGATCCACTAGATGCCATTGCATGTGTGTTTATTAATAAACCACATGGATCCACTAGATGTCATTGCATGTGTGTTCTTTTAATAAACCACATCGATCCACTAGATGTCATTGCACGTGTGGTCTTTTCATAAACCAGATGGATCGACTATTATCCATTTCATGTGTGTTCTAATCCTAAACCACATGGATCCACTACATTCCATTGGATGTGTATTCTTTCCATAAACCACATGGATCCACTATATGCCATTGCATGTGTGTTCTTTTCATAAACCACATGGATCCACTAGATGCCATTACATTTGTGTTCTTTTCATAAACCACATGGATCCACTAGAGTTCATTGCATGTGTGTTCTATGCCTAAACCACAAGAATCCACTAGATGCAATTGCATGTGTGTTCTTTTCATAAACCACATGGATCCACTAGATGCAATTGCATGCGTGTTCTTTTCATGAACCACATGGATCCACTAGAATTCATTGCACGTGTGTTATTTTCATCAACCAAATGGATCCACTAGATGCCATTGGTGTGTGTTCTTTCATAAACCACATGCATCCACTAGATGCCATTGCATGTGTTCTTTTCATAAACCACATGGATCCACTAGAGTTCACTTCATGTGTGTTCTTTCATAAACCACATGGATACACTAGAGTTCATTGCATGTGTTTTCTATTCATAAACCACATGGATCCACTAGATGCCATTGCACGTGTTCTTTTCATAAACCACAAGGATCCACTAGAGTTCATTGGATGTGTGTTCTATTCCTAAACCACTTGGATCCACTAGATGCCATTGCATGTCTGTTCTTTTCATGAACCATATGGATCCACTAGAGTTCATCGAATGTGTGTTCTTTTCATAAACCACATGGATCCAACAGAGTTCATTGCATGTGTGTTCTATTCCTAAACCACATGGATCCACAAGAGTTCATTGGATGTGTGTTCTATTCCTAAACCACATGGATCCACTAGATGCTATTGCATGTGTGTTCTTTTCATAAACCATATGGATCCACTAGAGTTCATTGCATGTGTGTTCTTTTCATAAACCACATGGATCCAGTAGAGTTCATGGCATGTGTGTTCTTTTTATAAACCACATGGATCCACTAGATGCCATTGCATGTGTGTTTATTAATAAACCACATGGATCCACTAGATGTCATTGCTTGTGTGTTCTTTTAATAAACCACATCGATCCACTAGATGTCATTGCACGTGTGGTCTTTTCATAAACCAGATGGATCGACTATTATCCATTTCATGTGTGTTCTAATCCTAAACCACATGGATCCACTACATTCCATTAGATGTGTATTCTTTCCATAAACCACATGGATCCACTATATGCCATTGCACGTGTGTTCTTTTCATAAACCACATGGATCCACTAGATGCCATTACATTTGTGTTCTTTTCATAAACCACATGGATCCACTAGAGTTCATTGCATGTGTGTTCTATGCCTAAACCACAAGAATCCACTAGATGCAATTGCATGTGTGTTCTTTTCATAAACCACATGGATCCACTAGATGCAATTGCATGCGTGTTCTTTTCATGAACCACATGGATCCACTAGAATTCATTGCACGTGTGTTATTTTCATCAACCAAATGGATCCACTAGATGCCATTGGGTGTGTGTTATTTTCATAAACCACATGAATCCACTAGATGCCATTGCATGTGTGTTCTTTTCATAAACCACATGGATCCACTAGAGTTCACTTCATGTGTGTTCCTTTCATAAACCACATGGATACACTAGAGTTCATTGCATGTGTTTTCTATTCATAAACCACATGGATCCACTAGATGCCATTGCACGTGTGTTCTTTTCATAAACCACAAGGATCCACTAGAGTTCATTGGATGTGTGTTCTATTCCTAAACCACTTGGATCCACTAGATGCCATTGCATGTATGTTCTTTTCATGAACCATATGGATCCACTAGAGTTCATCGAATGTGTGTTCTTTTCATAAACCACATGGATCCACCAGAGTTGATTGCATGTGTGTTCTATTCCTAAACCACATGGATCCACAAGAGTTCATTGGATGTGTGTTCTATTCCTAAACCACATGGATCCACTAGATGCTATTGCATGTGTGTTCTTTTCATAAACCATATGGATCCACTAGAGTTCATTGCATGTGTGTTCTTTTCATAAACCACATGGATCCAGTAGAGTTCATGGCATGTGTGTTCTTTTCATAAACCACATGGATCCACTAGATTCCATTGCATGTGTGTTTATTCATAAACCACATGGATCCACTAGATGTCATTGCATGTGTGTTATTTTAATAAACCACATCGACCCAGTAGATGTCATTGCACGTGTATTCTTTTCATAAACCAGATGGATCCACTATTATCCATTGCATGTGTGTTCTAATCCTAAACCACATGGATCCACTACATTCCATTGGATGATTATTCTTTCCATAAACCACATGGATCCACTATATGCCATTGCATGTGTGTTCTTTTCATAGACCACATGGATCCACTAGATGCCATTGCATTTGTGTTCTTTTCATAAACCACATGGATCCACTAGAGTTCATTGCATGTGTGTTCTATGCCTAAATCACAAGAATCCACTAGATGCAATTGCATGTGTGTTCTTTTCTAAAACCACATGGATCCACTAGATGCCATTGCATGTGTGTTCTTTTCATGAACCACATGGATCCACTAGAGTTCATTGCACGTGTGTTATTTTCATAAACCACATGGATCCACTAGATGTCATTGCATTTGTGTTTTTTCATAAACCACATGCATCCACTAGAGTTCGTTGCATGTGTGTTCTATTCCTAAACCACATGGATCCACAAGAGTTCATTAGATGTGTGTTCTATTCCTTAACCACATGGATCCACTAGATGCCTTTGCATGTGTGTTATTTTCATAAACCATATGGATCCACTAGAGTTCAATGCATGTGTGTTATTTTTATAAACCACATGGATCCAGTAGAGTTCATGGCATGTGTGTTCTTTTCATAAACCACATGGATCCACTAGATGCCATTGCATGTTTGTTTATTCATAAACCACATGGATCCACTAGATGTCATTGCATGTGTGTTCTTTTAATAAACCACATCGATCCACTAGATGTCATTGCACGTGTGGTCTTTTCATAAACCAGATGGATCGACTATTATCCATTTCAGTTGTGTTCTAATCCTAAACCACATGGATCCACTACATTCCATTGGATGTGTATTCTTTCCATAAACCACATGGATCCACTATATGCCATTGCATGTGTGTTCTTTTCATAAACCACATGGATCCACTAGATGCCATTACATTTGTGTTCTTTTCATAAACCACATGGATCCACTAGAGTTCATTGCATGTGTGTTCTATGCCTAAACCACAAGAATCCACTAGATGCAATTGCATGTGTGTTCTTTTCATAAACCACATGGATCCACTAGATGGAATTGCATGCGTGTTCTTTTCATGAACCACATGGATCCACTAGAGTTCATTGCACGTGTGTTATTTTCATCAACCAAATGGATCCACTAGATGCCATTGGGTGTGTGTTCTTTTCATAAACCACATGCATCCACTAGATGCCATTGCATGTGTGTTCTTTTCATAAACCACATGGATCCACTAGAGTTCACTTCATGTGTGTTCCTTTCATAAACCACATGGATACACTAGAGTTCATTGCATGTGTTTTCTATTCATAAACCACATGGATCCACTAGATGCCATTGCACGTGTGTTCTTTTCATAAACCACAAGGATCCACTAGAGTTCATTGGATGTGTGTTCTATTCCTAAACCACTTGGATCCACTAGATGCCATTGCATGTCTGTTCTTTTCATGAACCATATGGATCCACTAGAGTTCATCGAATGTGTGTTCTTTTCATAAACCACATGGATCCACCAGAGTTCATTGCATGTGTGTTCTATTCCTAAACCACATGGATCCACAAGAGTTCATTGGATGTGTGTTCTATTCCTAAACCACATGGATCCACTAGATGCTATTGCATGTGTGTTCTTTTCATAAACCATATGGATCCACTAGAGTTCATTGCATGTGTGTTCTTTTCATAAACCACATGGATCCAGTAGAGTTCATGGCATGTTTGTCTTTTTATAAACCACATGGATCCACTAGATGCCATTGCATGTGTGTTTATTAATAAACCACATGGATCCACTAGATGTCATTGCATGTGTGTTCTTTTAATAAACCACATCGATCCACTAGCTGTCATTGCACGTGTGGTCTTTTCATAAACCAGATGGATCGACTATTATCCATTTAATGTGTGTTCTAATCCTAAACCACATGGATCCACTACATTCCATTGGATGTGTATTCTTTCCATAAACCACATGGATCCACTATATGCCATTGCATGTGTGTTCTTTTCATAAACCACATGGATCCACTAGATGCCATTACATTTGTGTTCTTTTCATAAACCACATGGATCCACTAGAGTTCATTGCATGTGTGTTCTATGCCTAAACCACAAGAATCCACTAGATGCAATTGCATGTGTGTTCTTTTCATAAACCACATGGATCCACTAGATGCAATTGCATGCGTGTTCTTTTCATGAACCACATGGATCCACTAGAGTTCATTGCACGTGTGTTATTTTCATCAACCAAATGGATCCACTAGATGCCATTGGGTGTGTGTTCTTTTCATAAACCACATGCATCCACTAGATGCCATTGCATGTGTGTTCTTTTCATAAACCACATGGATCCACTAGAGTTCACTTCATGTGTGTTCCTTTCATAAACCACATTGATACACTAGAGTTCATTGCATGTGTTTTCTATTCATAAACCACATGGATCCACTAGATGCCATTGCACGTGTGTTCTTTTCATAAACCACAAGGATCCACTAGAGTTCATTCGATGTGTGTTCTATTCCTAAACCACTTGGATCCACTAGATGCCATTGCATGTCTGTTCTTTTCATGAACCATATGGATCCACTAGAGTTCATCGAATGTGTGTTCTTTTCATAAACCACATGGATCCACCAGAGTTCACTGCATGTGTGTTCTATTCCTAAACCACATGGATCC
Organism: Avena insularis; assembly: GCA_023614405.1. Lineage (NCBI taxonomy): Eukaryota > Viridiplantae > Streptophyta > Magnoliopsida > Poales > Poaceae > Avena > Avena insularis. Next base: position 190,400,052 of record CM042692.1, read on the forward strand.
ACAAGAGTTCATTGGATGTGTGTTCTATTCCTAAACCACATGGATCCACTAGATGCTATTGCATGTGTGTTCTTTTCATAAACCATATGGATCCACTAGAGTTCATTGCATGTGTGTTCTTTTCATAAACCACATGGATCCAGTAGAGTTCATGGCATGTTTGTCTTTTTATAAACCACATGGATCCACTAGATGCCATTGCATGTGTGTTTATTAATAAACCACATGGATCCACTAGATGTCATTGCATGTGTGTTCTTTTAATAAACCACATCGATCCACTAGCTATCATTGCACGTGTGGTCTTTTCATAAACCAGATGGATCCACTATTATCCATTTCATGTGTGTTCTAATCCTAAACCACATGGATCCACTACATTCCATTGGATGTGTATTCTTTCCATAAACCACATGGATCCACTATATGCCATTGCATGTGTGTTCTTTTCATAAACCACATGGATCCACTAGATGCCATTACATTTGTGTTCTTTTCATAAACCACATGGATCCACTAGAGTTCATTGCATGTGTGTTCTATGCCTAAACCACAAGAATCCACTAGATGCAATTGCATGTGTGTTCTTTTCATAAACCACATGGATCCACTAGATGCAATTGCATGTGTTCTTTTCATGAACCACATGGATCCACTAGAGTTCATTGCACGTGTTATTTTCATCAACCAAATGGATCCACTAGATGCCATTGGGTGTGTGTTCTTTTCATAAACCACATGCATCCACTAGATGCCATTGCATGTGTGTTCTTTTCATAAACCACATGGATCCACTAGAGTTCACTTCATGTGTGTTCCTTTCATAAACCACATGGATACACTAGAGTTCATTGCATGTGTTTTCTATTCATAAACCACATGGATCCACTAGATGCCATTGCAAGTGTTCTTTTCATAAACCACAAGGATCCACTAGAGTTCATTCGATGTGTGTTCTATTCCTAAACCACTTGGATCCACTAGATGCCATTGCATGTCTGTTCTTTTCATGAACCATATGGATCCACTAGAGTTCATCGAATGTGTGTTCTTTTCATAAACCACATGGATCCACCAGAGTTCATTGCATGTGTGTTCTATTCCTAAACCACATGGATCCACAAGAGTTCATTGGATGTGTGTTCTATTCCTAAACCACATGGATCCACTAGATGCTATTGCATGTGTGTTCTTTTCATAAACCATATGGATCCACTAGAGTTCATTGCATGTGTGTTCTTTTCATAAACCACATGGATCCAGTAGAGTTCATGGCATGTGTGTTCTTTTTATAAACCACATGGATCCACTAGATGCCATTGCATGTGTGTTTATTCATAAACCACATGGATCCACTAGATGACATTGCATGTGTGTTCTTTTAATAAACCACATCGATCCACTAGATGTCATTACACGTGTGTTCTTTTCATAAACCAGATGGATCCACTATTATCTATTGCATGTGTGTTCTAATTCTAAACCACATGTATCCACTACATTCCATTGGATGTGTATTCTTTCCATAAACCACATGGATCCACTATATGCCATTGCATGTTTGTTCTTTTCATAAACCACATGGATCCACTAGATGCCATTGCATATGTGTTCTTTTCATAAACCACATGGATCCACTAGAGTTCATTGCATGTGTGTTCTATGCCTAAACCACAAGAATTCTCTAGATGCAATTGCATGTGTGTTCTTTTCTAAAACCACATGGATCCACTAGATGCCATTGCATGTGTGTTCTTTTCATTAAACACATGGATCCACTAGAGTTCATTGCACGTGTGTTATTTTCATAAACCACATGGATCCACTAGATGTCATTGCATGTGTGTTTTTTCATAAACCACATGGATCCACTAGATGTCATTGCATGTGTGTTCTATTCCTAAACCACAAGCATCCACTAGATGCCATTGCATGTGTGTTCTTTCTATAAACCACATGGATCCACTATTATCCATTGCATGTGTGTTCTAATCCTAAACCACATGGATCCACTAGATGCCATTGGATGTGTGTTGTTTTCATAAACCACATGGATCCACTAGAGTTCATGGCATGTATGTTCTTTTCAAAAACCACTTGGATCCACTAGATGCCATTGCATGTGTGTTATAATCCTAAACCACATGGATCAACTAGATGCCATTGGATGTGTGTTCTTTTCATAAACCACATGGATCCACTAGACGTCATTGCATGTGTGTTCTTTTCATAAACCACATGGATCCACTAGAGTTCACTTCATGTGTGTTCTTTTCATAAACCACAAGGATACACTAGAGTTCATTGCATGTGTGTTCTATTCCTAAACCACATGGATCCACTAGATGCCATTGCATGTGTGTTCTTTTCATGAACCACATGGATCCACTAGAGTTCATTGAATGTGTGTTCTTTTCATAAACCACATGAATCCACTAGAGTTCATTGCATGTGTGTTCTATTCCTAAACCACATGGATCCACAAGAGTTCATTGGATGTGTGTTCTATTCCTAAACCACATGGAACCATTAGATGCCATTGCATGTGTGTTCTTTTCATAAACCACATGGATCCACTAGAGTTCATTGCATGTGTGTTCTTTTCATAAACCAGATGGATCCACTATTATCCATTGCATGTGTGTTATAATCCTAAACCACATGGATCCACTACATTCCATTGGATGTGTATTCTTTTCATAAACCACATGGATCCACTAGATGTCATTGCATGTGTGTTCTTTTCATAAACCACATGGATCCACTAGTGTTCATGGCATGTGTGTTCTTTTCATAAACCAGATGGATCCACTAGATGCCATTGCATGTGTGTTATATTCCTAAACCACATGGATCCACTAGATGCCATTGGATGTGTGTTGTTTTCATAAACCACATGGATGCACTAGATGTCATTGGATGTGTGTTCTTTTTATAAACAACATGGATCCACTAGTTGCCATTGCATGTGTGTTCTTTTCATAAACCACATGGATCCACAAGAGGCCATTGCATGTGTGCTCATTTCATACACCACATGGACCCACTAGAGTTCGTTGCATGTGTGTTCTATTCCTAAACCACAAGAGTCCACTAGAAGAAATTGCATGTATGTTCTTTTCTTAAACCACATGGATCCACTAGATGCCATTGCATGTGTGTTCTTTTCATAAACCACATGAATCCACTAGAGTTCACTTCATGTGTGTTCTTTTCATAAACCACATGGATACAATAGAGTTCATTGCATGTGTGTTCTATTCGTAAACCACATGGATCCACTAGATGCCATTGCATGTGCGTTCTTTTCATAAACCACATGGATCCACTAGAGTTCATTGGATTTGTGTTCTATTCCTAACCCAGATGGATCCACTAGAGTTCATTGGATGTGTGTTCTATTCCTAACCCAGATGGATCCACTAGATGCCATTGCATGTGTGTTCTTTTCATGAACCACATGGATCCACTAGAGTTCATTGAATGTGTGTTCTTTTCATAAACCACATCGATCCACTAGATTTCATTGCATGTGTGTTCTTTTCATAAACCACATGGATCCACTAGATGCCATTGCATTTGTGTTCTTTTCATAAACCACATGGATCCACTAGAGTTCATTGCATGTGTGTTCTATGCCTAAATCACAAGAATCCACTAGATGCAATTGCATGTGTGTTATTTTCAAAAACGCACATGGATCCACTAGATGCCATTGCATGTGTGTTCTTTTCATTAAACACATGGATCCACTAGAGTTCATTGCACGTGTGTTATTTTCATAAACCACATGGATCCACTAGATGTCATTGCATGTGTGTTTTTTCATAAACCACATGGATCCACTAGATGTCATTGCATGTGTGTTCTATTCCTAAACCACAAGCATCCACTAGATGCCATTGCATGTGTGTTCTTTCTATAAACCACATGGATCCACTATTATCCATTGCATGTGTGTTCTAATCCTAAACCACATGGATCCACTAGATGCCATTGGATGTGTGTTGTTTTCATAAACCACATGGATCCACTAGAGTTCATGGCATGTATGTTCTTTTCAAAAACCACTTGGATCCACTAGATGCCATTGCATGTGTGTTATAATCCTAAACCACATGGATCAACTAGATGCCATTGGATGTGTGTTCTTTTCATAAACCACATGGATCCACTAGACGTCATTGCATGTGTGTTCTTTTCATAAACCACATGGATCCACTAGAGTTCACTTCATGTGTGTTCTTTTCATAAACCACAAGGATACACTAGAGTTCATTGCATGTGTGTTCTATTCCTAAACCACATGGATCCACTAGATGCCATTGCATGTGTGTTCTTTTCATGAACCACATGGATCCACTAGAGTTCATTGAATGTGTGTTCTTTTCATAAACCACATGAATCCACTAGAGTTCATTGCATGTGTGTTCTATTCCTAAACCACATGGATCCACAAGAGTTCATTGGATGTGTGTTCTATTCCTAAACCACATGGAACCATTAGATGCCATTGCATGTGTGTTCTTTTCATAAACCACATGGATCCACTAGAGTTCATTGCATGTGTGTTCTTTTCATAAACCAGATGGATCCACTATTATCCATTGCATGTGTGTTATAATCCTAAACCACATGGATCCACTACATTCCATTGGATGTATTCTTTTCATAAACCACATGGATCCACTAGATGTCATTGCATGTGTGTTCTTTTCATAAACCACATGGATCCACTAGTGTTCATGGCATGTGTGTTCTTTTCATAAACCAGATGGATCCACTAGATGCCATTGCATGTGTGTTATATTCCTAAACCACATGGATCCACTAGATGCCATTGGATGTGTGTTGTTTTCATAAACCACATGGATGCACTAGATGTCATTGGATGTGTGTTCTTTTTATAAACAACATGGATCCACTAGTTGCCATTGCATGTGTGTTCTTTTCATAAACCACATGGATCCACAAGCCATTGCATGCGTGCTCATTTCATACACCACATGGACCCACTAGAGTTCGTTGCATGTGTGTTCTATTCCTAAACCACAAGAGTCCACTAGAAGAAATTGCATGTATGTTCTTTTCTTAAACCACATGGATCCACTAGATGCCATTGCATGTGTGTTCTTTTCATAAACCACATGAATCCACTAGAGTTCACTTCATGTGTGTTCTTTTCATAAACCACATGGATACAATAGAGTTCATTGCATGTGTGTTCTATTCGTAAACCACATGGATCCACTAGATGCCATTGCATGTGCGTTCTTTTCATAAACCACATGGATCCACTAGAGTTCATTGGATTTGTGTTCTATTCCTAACCCAGATGGATCCACTAGAGTTCATTGGATGTGTGTTCTATTCCTAACCCAGATGGATCCACTAGATGCCATTGCATGTGTGTTCTTTTCATGAACCACATGGATCCACTAGAGTTCATTGAATGTGTGTTCTTTTCATAAACCACATCGATCCACTAGATTTCATTGCATGTGTGTTCTTTTCATAAACCACATGGATCCACTAGATGCCATTGCATTTGTGTTCTTTTCATAAACCACATGGATCCACTAGAGTTCATTGCATGTGTGTTCTATGCCTAAATCACAAGAATCCACTAGATGCAATTGCATGTGTGTTATTTTCAAAAACCACATGGATCCACTAGATGCCATTGCATGTGTGTTCTTTTCATGAACCACATGGATCCACTAGAGTTCATTGCACGTGTGTTATTTTCATAAACCACATGGATCCACTAGATGTCATTGCATGTGTGTTTTTTCATAAACCACATGCATCCACTAGAGTTCGTTGCATGTGTGTTCTATTCCTAAACCACATGGATCCACAAGAGTTCATTAGATGTGTGTTCTATTCCTTAACCACATGGATCCACTAGATGCCTTTGCATGTGTGTTCTTTTCATAAACCATATGGATCCACTAGAGTTCAATGCATGTGTGTTATTTTTATAAACCACATGGATCCAGTAGAGTTCATGGCATGTTTGTTCTTTTCATAAACCACATGGATCCACTAGATGCCATTGCATGTGTGTTTATTCATAAACCACATGGATCCACTAGATGTCATTGCATGTGTGTTCTTTTAATAAACCACATCGATCCACTAGATGTCATTGCACGTGTGGTCTTTTCATAAACCAGATGGATCGACCATTATCCATTTCATGTGTGTTCTAATCCTAAACCACATGGATCCACTACATTCCATTGGATGTGTATTCTTTCCATAAACCACATGGATCCACTATATGCCATTGCATGTGTGTTCTTTTCATAAACCACATGGATCCACTAGATGCCATTACATTTGTGTTCTTTTCATAAACCACATGGATCCACTAGAGTTCATTGCATGTGTGTTCTATGCCTAAACCACAAGAATCCACTAGATGCAATTGCATGTGTGTTCTTTTCATAAACCACATGGATCCACTAGATGCAATTGCATGCGTGTTCTTTTCATGAACCACATGGATCCACTAGAATTCATTGCACGTGTTATTTTCATCAACCAAATGGATCCACTAGATGCCATTGGGTGTGTGTTCTTTTCATAAACCACATGCATCCACTAGATGCCATTGCATGTGTGTTCTTTTCATAAACCACATGGATCCACTAGAGTTCACTTCATGTGTGTTCCTTTCATAAACCACATGGATCCACTAGAGTTCATTGCATGTGTTTTCTATTCATAAACCACATGGATCCACTAGATGCCATTGCATGTGTGTTCTTTTCATAAACCACAAGGATCCACTAGAGTTCATTGGATGTGTGTTCTATTCCTAAACCACTTGGATCCACTAGATGCCATTGCATGTCTGTTCTTTTCATGAACCATATGGATCCACTAGAGTTCATCGAATGTGTGTTCTTTTCATAAACCACATGGATCCACCAGAGTTCATTGCATGTGTGTTCTATTCCTAAACCACATGGATCCACAAGAGTTCATTGGATGTGTGTTCTATTCCTAAACCACATGGATCCACTAGATGCTATTGCATGTGTGTTCTTTTCATAAACCATATGGATCCACTAGAGTTCATTGCATGTGTGTTCTTTTCATAAACCACATGGATCCAGTAGAGTTCATGGCATGTGTGTTCTTTTTATAAACCACATGGATCCACTAGATGCCATTGCATGTGTGTTTATTAATAAACCACATGGATCCACTAGATGTCATTGCATGTGTGTTCTTTTAATAAACCACATCGATCCACTAGATGTCATTGCACGTGTGGTCTTTTCATAAACTAGATGGATCGACTATTATCCATTTCATGTGTGTTCTAATCCTAAACCACATGGATCCACTACATTCCAATGGATGTGTATTCTTTCCATAAACCACATGGATCCACTATATGCCATTGCATGTGTGTTCTTTTCATAAACCACATGGATCCACTAGATGCCATTACATTTGTGTTCTTTTCATAAACCACATGGATCCACTAGAGTTCATTGCATGTGTGTTCTATGCCTAAACCACAAGAATCCACTAGATGCAATTGCATGTGTGTTCTTTTCATAAACCACATGGATCCACTAGATGCAATTGCATGCGTGTTCTTTTCATGAACCACATGGATCCACTAGAGTTCATTGCACGTGTGTTATTTTCATCAACCAAATGGATCCACTAGATGCCATTGGGTGTGTGTTCTTTTCATAAACCACATGCATCCACTAGATGCCATTGCATGTGTGTTCTTTTCATAAACCACATGGATCCACTAGAGTTCACTTCATGTGTGTTCCTTTCATAAACCACATGGATACACTAGAGTTCATTGCATGTGTTTTCTATTCATAAACCACATGGATCCACTAGATGCCATTGCACGTGTGTTCTTTTCATAAACCACAAGGATCCACTAGAGTTCATTGGATGTGTGTTCTATTCCTAAACCACTTGGATCCACTAGATGCCATTGCATGTCTGTTCTTTTCATGAACCATATGGATCCACTAGAGTTCATCGAATGTGTGTTCTTTTCATAAACCACATGGATCCACCAGAGTTCATTGCATGTGTGTTCTATTCCTAAACCACATGGATCCACAAGAGTTCATTGGATGTGTGTTCTATTCCTAAACCACATGGATCCACTAGATGCTATTGCATGTGTGTTCTTTTCATAAACCATATGGATCCACTAGAGTTCATTGCATGTGTGTTCTTTTCATAAACCACATGGATCCAGTAGAGTTCATGGCATGTGTGTTCTTTTTATAAACCACATGGATCCACTAGATGCCATTGCATGTGTGTTTATTCATAAACCACATGGATCCACTAGATGACATTGCATGTGTGTTCTTTTAATAAACCACATAGATCCACTAGATGTCATTACACGTGTGTTCTTTTCATAAACCAGATGGATCCACTATTATCTATTGCATGTGTGTTCTAATTCTAAACCACATGTATCCACTACATTCCATTGGATGTGTATTCTTTCCATAAACCACATGGATCCACTATATGCCATTGCATGTGTGTTCTTTTCATAAACCACATGGATCCACTAGATGCCATTGCATATGTGTTCTTTTCATAAACCACATGGATCCACTAGAGTTCATTGCATGTGTGTTCTATGCCTAAACCACAAGAATCCACTAGATGCAATTGCATGTGTGTTCTTTTCTAAAACCACATGGATCCACTAGATGCCATTGCATGTGTGTTCTTTCCATTAAACACATGGATCCACTAGAGTTCATTGCACGTGTGTTATTTTCATAAACCACATGGATCCACTAGATGTCATTGCATGTGTGTTTTTTCATAAACCACATGGATCCGCTAGATGTGATTGAATGTGTGTTCTATTCCTAAACCACAAGAATCCACTAGATGCCATTGCATGTGCGTTCTTTCTATAAACCACATGGATCCACTATTATCCATTGCATGTGTGTTCTAATCCTAAACCACATGGATCCACTAGATGCCATTGGATGTTTGTTGTTTTCATAAACCACATGGATCCACTAGAGTTCATGGCATGTATGTTCTTTTCAAAACCACTTGGATCCACTAGATGCCATTGCATGTGTGTTATAATCCTAAACCACATGGATCCACTAGATGCCATTGGATGTGTGTTCTATTCCTAAACCACATGGATCCACTAGATGCTATTGCATGTGTGTTCTTTTCATGAACCACATGGATCCACTAGAGTTCATTGAATGTGTGTTCTTTTCATAAACCACATGGATCCACTAGAGTTCATTGCATGTGTGTTCTATTCCTAAACCACATGGATCCACAAGAGTTCATTGGATGTGTGTTCTATTCCTAAACCACATGGAACCATTAGATGCCATTGCATGTGTGTTCTTTTCATAAACCACATGGATCCACTAGAGTTCATTGCATGTGTGTTCTTTTCATAAACCAGATGGATCCACTATTATCCATTGCATGTGTGTTATAATCCTAAACCACATGGATCCACTACATTCCATTGGATGTGTATTCTTTTCATAAACCACATGGATCCACTAGATGTCATTGCATGTGTGTTCTTTTCATAAACCACATGGATCCACTAGTGTTCATGGCATGTGTTCTTTTTTTCATAAACCAGATGGATCCACTAGATGCCATTGCATGTGTGTTATATTCCTAAACCACATGGATCCACTAGATGCCATTGGATGTGTGTTGTTTTCATAAACCACATGGATGCACTAGATGTCATTGGATGTGTGTTCTTTTCATAAACAACATGGATCCACTAGTTGCCATTGCATGTGTGTTCTTTTCATAAACCACATGGATCCACAAGAGGCCATTGCATGCGTGCTCATTTCATACACCACATGGACCCACTAGAGTTCGTTGCATGTGTGTTCTATTCCTAAACCACAAGAGTCCACTAGAAGAAATTGCATGTATGTTCTTTTCTTAAACCACATGGATCCACTAGATGCCATTGCATGTGTGTTCTTTTCATAAACCACATGAATCCACTAGAGTTCACTTCATGTGTGTTCTTTTCATAAACCACATGGATACAATAGAGTTCATTGCATGTGTGTTCTATTCGTAAACCACATGGATCCACTAGATGCCATTGCATGTGCGTTCTTTTCATAAACCACATGGATCCACTAGAGTTCATTGGATTTGTGTTCTATTCCTAACCCAGATGGATCCACTAGAGTTCATTGGATGTGTGTTCTATTCCTAACCCAGATGGATCCACTAGATGCCATTGCATGTGTGTTCTTTTCATGAACCACATGGATCCACTAGAGTTCATTGAATGTGTGTTCTTTTCATAAACCACATGGATCCACTAGATTTCATTGCATGTGTGTTCTTTTCCTAAACCACATGGATCCACAAGAGTTTATTGGATGTTTGTTCTATTCCTACACCACATGTATCCACTAGATGGCATTGCATGTGTGTTCTTTTCATAAACCACATGGATCCACGAGAGTTCATTGCATGTGTGTTCTTTTCATAAACCACATGGATCCAGTAGAGTTCATGGCATGTTTTTTCTTTTCATAAACCACATGGATCCACTAGATGCCATTGCATGTGTGTTTATTCATAAAGCACATGGATCCACTAGATGTCATTGCATGTGTGTTCTTTTAATAAACCACATGGATCCACTAGATGTCATTGCACGTGTGTTCTTTTCATAAACTAGATGGATCCACTATTATCCATTGCATGTGTGTTCTAATCCTAAACCACATGGATCCACTACATTCCATCGGATGTGTATTCTTTTCATAATACACATGGATCCACTAGATGTCATTGCATGTGTGTTCTTTTCATAAACCACATGGATCCACTAGTGTTCATGGCATGTGTGTTCTTTTCATAAACCACATGGATCCACTAGATGCCATTGCATGTGTGTTTGTCACATCCCAAATTTTAGATTTGGTCTTGCATATCATTCATTGTATCGCATCATATCTTTCCATGCATTACCGTCGAGTAGAGAGGATCGACGAAACGCTATTTGCAAAACCCCGTTTCTCCTTCGCTTCGAGTTTCCTGCGGGAGGCTTCAGAGGGGCTTGCTACAACCACCCCTGTAGGTTAGAGCTTTCGCTCAAACTTCGACTGAAGGTTGTGCCCTCGACGGCACGAACCGTGGCGCGAAAATCGCTCAATCGGAGTTCGTATGCAAAGACCGGACGTTTTAGTAAACCGCCGAAAAGCGGTCCGAAAATCCGGACCGATTTCCGAGTTGTAGCCCAGTTACGGACCGTTTACATTTCAGTTTTTTTTTTTTCACGTGGGACTTCTTAAAGGCTGCCTCGTTTTCCGTGCCCACCTACCCGCCCAGACCTCTCCGCGCGACCTCCTGGTGCACGCCGCCGCCGCCGCCGCTTCGCTGCCGCCACCCCTCCGCCGCCGGCCATCGCCGCGTCTGTTTCCGGGTTCGTCTCGTCGCCCTCTTTCCGTTCCCGTGCTCCGCGTCTCCATCCGCCGCCAATGCGCTGCAGATCGCCGCGACGCGCACGCGTTTATTATTCCGAGCCGTAGTTGACCGTGTGTGTACTTGCAGGAGTTTCCACGCCACGGATCCGTCGTTGCCGCCGTCCGAGCTCGCGGAGTTCGTTTCGCCGTCCGTTTCGTAAGACAGCAGCCACCGTCGATCTCAGATCAGCGGCTTAGATCGTTCGTTGACTGGTCAGCACTCCAGGCGTTGACTAGTCAGAGGCCCAGACGTTGACTGGTCGACGCCCGTGATCGGTGCCGATCATCGAACCACGATTGACTGGGTCAATTTCGTTAATCCTATTAGTTGGCAGATTTCGGTAGAATCTTGTAAATTGCGTAGAAATTAAACCGCTTGGCTAAAACTTGCAAATAAAATATGCACGCGTTCAGTGAGTCGTGTAGAAACTCGCTGTAGCTTTGGTTCAGATTTTTACTGTCAGGTTTAGTACAGTTTAATCAAACTAGTTAGTGGCCTTTTCGGAGTAATAAATTCGTAGTAAAAGTTTCGTAGCTCAAAAAAATCGCGTATGATATGTCCCTGAACTCGTATGAACGAGGGGAATCTCATCGTGAAATAAAAAGATAGGCTTACAGTAAAAACTTCTGCAGTATTTGTCTAATGGCCTTCTGCAGTGTTTTAATTACTCGGGATGTTTTATAACTCCTTTTTGAGTAATTCCAATTGGTACTGTTTCTTATCAGCGATGCCTATGCGGTAGAATTTTTCCAAGATTTTACAAACAGTATACTACCGGTAGTGAATTATTTAAGTTCTAGCTCTAGTAGTGATCACCACTTTTGGTTAATAGTTTCCCTTGCGCCAAATCTATTTTCCATGCATGTATTCGGTAGTAATATGAATTAGTACTATGTGGTGCAGCTGTAGCACCAATTCGCTTGCCGTTCTTGCATTCATGCATCATCTTTGTTGCATATGTTTGTGAATTGTTTGTTTATGAATGCAATTGTGTCGTGTAGATTGTGTGGAGTGCAACCCTTGCTCGTGTTTGGATTGTTCTTCCGACCGCTACAATCAAGGCAAGTAGATGCTACTTTGTTCATGATATCGTCCTACTATTTTCAATGCATTGTCGTGTATTTTGTAGATGCATGTGTAGGATGATACTATCGCTATGTCCTATTATGTGGTAGGGCTTTCCTTGTAGATGAACCACCGTTGTAGATGTGCTTAGCCATGCTATGTTGAACGAGGGCTGGGTTACATCATTGATACTTGTTTTCTCAAAGTATTGGTTTGTGAAAACTAAAAACAACAATCAATGAATCCCCAGGTGTGATGGTATTGATAATTTTGGTGGTTTCATTGCGGAAAGGCACCTGTATCAAGAGAGAATGATTGGCTTCTTTATTGTGTAGCTTACGTGTACAACCATGTGCCAATAATGGAATGGGCGGTTGGTTGGACTTAGTAGGTTGTGGTAACTCGAACCCGCGTATCCAGAGATGTAGAATTTTGGTAGGTTGGACCGGTGCTTGGCCGGGATTGAGGAGCTACTTCAACAGTCTCTTCTTGGTCTTCTCCTATCATCACCCAAAATGAGAGTGATGGTACGAGCTGGGCTGGCCAAGTCACATGGGTAAAGTGTACTAACCTCTGCAGAGTGTATAATCTAATCGATTAGCCGTGTCCCCGGTTATGGACATCTGAGTTGCTAGATATTGATTCCATGACATGTTTCTCGCTCATTCTAATTTCATAATTGTTTTAATCTTGTTGGGTTAACTTAATTGGGATCTTTTCAAAGAAAATTCAAAACTGTTTATGAAAGTAGGACAAATGTATTTGCAAATGCAAGCCAGACACAGCTCCACTTGCCAGATATGCATGTAGTTGTTAGTACTATTGTCTCCTTTACTAGCTCTACTTGCCATACATTCCATGTATTGACCCTTCGGGGCTGTTGCGTTTTATGCTGCAGGTTATTCCGTTTCTGATTGATCGTTATAGGCCACGGTACTCCACTCGGCACTTGTTCACTTGTGGGCAATTTGAAGATTGGAGGATTTACTCGCTTTGTTGCTACGAACAATTTGAGCTAGCTTTATGCTAGCTTTTATATTGTAATAATGGTACTCTGGATCTTGTAGATCATGATACACGGTTATTTGCTATGATTATCTATCTTACTCTATTGTGGGCCAATGAACCGATCCAGGGATTGGCATGTCACATAGAGGCCACGGTCTTATCAGAACCGGGGTGTCACAGGATGGTATCAGAGCCCGTGTGTCGACTGTAGGATCGTGACCTAGGATTGGATTAGGAAGCCATAGAATTATTAAAGCCTATATTAACTCTGTCTTTCATCTTATGCCTTTCACCCTCGTATATTCTTACCATATGCTATTCTCACACTTTCCTCTTTTACTTGATAGATGGGAGAAGTTAGGACTGAGTATGCCACCATGGAGTCACCAAGGCCCTTTGCAAGGCAGTTAGCTCAGCTCTCGCAGTCATTGGGTTTGCCACTGCCCATGTTCAAGGGAAGAAGGCTGTACACCTACGGATATGGAGAGGATGCATGGGAGATCACCACCTTCATATTCAGAGATGCCGCCTTGCCAAACCCCGTGCACTTGGTCTACACCAAGACATACTGCAACTGGGGACTTGGAATCAACTTGGCCATACATGAAGCCCTGTCTCGCCAGTGCCATAATGTCCGACACCTACTACCAGCAGATTCACCCTACCGTGACTATGGAAGGCGTGATGAAGATGGGAACATTGTGGTTACCCCGGGCGACAGGAACAACATGCCGCCCCGTCGGAGGCACATAGAGGACATGGAAAGGGAGAATGGAGCTCTAGCAGAGAAGGTGAGGATGCTAAAGGAGATTGCAGATTTTACTAGCAATGGTATGGTGGTCCAAGGACAGGAGATTGACACTTTGCATGAAGCTGTGGGAGTCCTGGAGAATGCCCTGATAGCCAGAGATGCCACCATAGCACATCTTCATGGTACTGTGCAGGAGAACACCCAGAACATACAGCAACTGCAAGGGACAGTCCAGGAAAGGGATCAGACTATTGAAGCTATGACAGCCCAGATTGCCGCTCTCCAAGCACAGCTGAATCCACCCTCTGATGATGACAATGGAGATGATGGCAACAATGGGGATGATGATGACAGTGGAGATGATGATGATGAGGACGAGGATGATGATGATGGAGACGATGATGGTGGAGGAGATGAAGCTGTTGCAGTTGCAACTGAGGATGAAGAAGAAGAGGAGGATCCAGAAGAGGTGGAGTTTGACGTTTCAAGTGATGGTTCAGGAGAGGTGTACACTCCGCCGCCATGATTGTACCGCGAGCCGAAGCGCCAACGCATGACAGCGAGGACCTACCGCAACCTCTTCAAGCAATAGATAGAAGTCCACCAATTAGTCCTCGTTAGGCGAAATTGTTAGGATTATTCTCGATCGTTGTGATACTTAGTTCGTGTTAGTGTAAGAGTGTTTAGATGCTTATTTGTGTACTCCAATATCTCAGGAATTATTTGTGCAAATTATATGAAAGAGTTATGGCAATTTGGTTACTATCTGTGTTGTTTTCGCTGCAGTTTTTCTGCTGATACAGCAGTACTGCACGATTTTTCATATTTTTCTGGTAACTCGGAAAAATCTGAAAAAAATTGGGCTGATGCGAAACACTCTGTGCCATATGCACAAAAATTGGCTAATTTTTCTGACGAGTTTAAGTCAGGCGGAAAATTCGCGAACACAGCAGAACTGTTCTGTCAGAATTGCTGTTTTGTCGTTTTGATGCTCAACTGTTTAGTTAACCATTGCCAACTCTTGCAAAACTATTTCAGTAGGTATATACTAATAGGATAACACCTGGGATGTTGCTGGATCGCTTGTTTGTTGATGTGTTGCTTGCTTGTGATTGTCTGCTATTGTTTGTTGTTGTTTGATCATATGCATGGGTAGAACCCTATTACCGTAGTTGATTCTCTCTAAACTTACCTATGCTAAGCCGCAAGAGAAAGAGTAACAATCACTACTCTGGTTCTCACCACAAGCCTCGCACATCTTATGATGGATACTCCAAGCATGGAGGGAGTGACTATGGGAGCCATGATCGCCATCACCATGGAGGCGATGGACATCGCCGTGACAACCACAAGAGCAGTCACCACAGCCACAAGGGAGGACACTCTCACCACACTGGAGGACACGGTGGACATGACCGCAACCGTGATCGCAACTTCGTGAAGGTGACGTGCTACAAGTGCAAGCAGAAGGGACACTATGCTGACAACTGCCCGGAGAGGAAAGGACTAAAGCCAACCAACGGCGAGAAGGCCACAGTGAACCACATGAATGTGGAGGAGATTCTAGATGAGCCTGACCTTGTGATTGGTAAGCTCCCAATCAACGCTTACCCTGCACTTATACTTTTTGATACTGGTGCATCGCATTCCTTCATATCAAAGGCATTTGTGGATAAGTATAAGTTACCTACTGAGTCTATGAAAAGGGCTATTAGAGTGAGTTCACCTGGAGGAGATATGATAGCTAGCGCGGGATGCCGCGACTTGACTGTGAGGATTGGAACACACAACTTCATTGCACATTTGGTAGTGTTGGAATCACAGGGATTAGACGTTATTCTGGGTATGGATTGGATGTCTATGCATGAGGGACACATAGATTGTGCACAGCGAGCTGTTTCACTCAAAACCCAGGATGGTAAGAGGATTAGATTCAAGTCAGCCGCACGACTAGGAAGGTGTAAGCTGAATTCTCTTAAGGGGGTTAGCATGGATACTGTGCCAGTGATTAGGGATTACCCCGACGTGTTTCCGGAAGAACTGCCAGGAATGCCACCTGACAGAGATGTAGAGTTTCTTATCGACCTGATGCCGGGAACAGGACCTATAGCAAAGAAACCATATAAGATGGATGTCGATGAGCTGAAGGAATTGAAGAAACAGTTGAAGGAACAACTGGAAAAGGGATTCATTCAGCCTAGTGCGTCGTCATGGGGAGCACCTGTTCTATTTGTGGAGAAGAAAGACAGCACCAAGAGATTAGTGGTGGACTATCGTTCGCTGAATGAGGTAACCATCAAGAACAAGTACCCTCTGCCGAACATAAATGATTTATTTGATCAACTGGAAGGAGCAAAGGTGTTCAGCAAGATTGATCTGCGATCAGGCTACTTTCAATTGAAGATCCGGAAGGAGGATGTACCAAAAACCGCCTTCACCACTAGGTATGGTTTATATGAGTATACAGTTATGTCGTTTGGACTAACGAATGCCCCTGCGTATTTCATGACCATGATGAACAAGGTATTTATGGAGTATTTGGACAAGTTCGTGGTGGTGTTTATTGATGACATACTGATATATTCCAAGGATGATGCTGAGCATGAGAAGCATCTGCGACTGATTATGGAGAAGCTGAGGGAACACAAGCTGTATGCCAAATTCAGCAAGTGTGAATTCTGGCTTAACACTGTGGGATTTCTTGGACACGTAGTGTCAGGAGAAGGAGTCGCTGTTGATCCAAGCAAAGTGACTGCAGTGACAGAGTGGGAAGCACCCAAGAATGCGGGAGATTGAAGCTTTTGGGACTTCTTTGGATATTACCGAAGGTTCATAGAAAACTTTTCCAAGATTGCTAAGCCGATGACTGAACTTCTGAAGAAGGAGAGGAAGTTTGAATGGTCAGACGTATGTGAAGCCAGCTTTCAGGAACTGAAGCGTCGACTAGTAATCGCTACTGCTCTGGTTTACGGATCTTCAGAAGGGTTTCCAAGTGTACTGTGATGCTTCACGACAAGGACTTGGGAGTGTGCTGATGCAAGATGGGAGAGTAGTGTCATATGCCTCGCGACAACTCAAGCACCATGAGCGGAATTACCCCACACACGACTTGGAGTTAGCGTCAGTGGTTCATGCGCTCAAGGTATGGAGGCATTACTTAATGGGAAAACACTGTGATGTGTACACCGACCACAAGAGCCTGAAGTACATATTTACACAGAAGGAACTGAACATGAGACAAAGGAGATGGTTGGAACTTATCAAGGACTACGATATGAATCTACAATATCACCCAGGAAAGGCCAATGTAGTAGCAGATGCTCTGAGCCGGAAGGTTTATGCCAATGGATTGACAATTGGTGAATTGCCTGAGGATTTGTGCAAGCAATTCAAGGACCTTAGACTGGAGGTAGTATCTGAAGGGTACTTAGCAACAATGGAAGTCCAACCGACGCTTCAAGAGAATCAAGA
This sequence comes from Avena insularis, assembly GCA_023614405.1. Taxonomy (NCBI): domain Eukaryota; kingdom Viridiplantae; phylum Streptophyta; class Magnoliopsida; order Poales; family Poaceae; genus Avena; species Avena insularis. The sequence goes on from CM042692.1 coordinate 190,417,867, forward strand.
AGGCTCAAGTGGGAGACAAGGAAATAGAAGAAATAAAGGAGAAGATGAAGGAGAACCGGGAAAAGGATATTCGCGAGGATGAGCATGGTACCTTGTGGTATGGAGATCGTTTGTGTGTTCCCAACGATCCCGAGATAAGGAAGTTGATTCTGCAGGAAGCTCATGACTCGCCATATTCCATACATCCGGGCAACACAAAGATGTATATGGATTTGAAGAGCAGATTTTGGTGGAACAACATGAAGGGAGATATCGCCAAGCATATTGCCCTATGTGATGTATGTAGCAGTGAAGGCGAACACGAAGCCAAGGGATTACTACTGATACTGCCTGCGGATTGGAAATGGGATAGAGTGGGAATGGACTTTATCACAGATTGCCGGAGACCAGGTCGGGATATGACTCTATTTGGGTAGTGGTCGACCATTTGACCAAGGTAGCCCATTTTATACGGTAAAACGACCTATCTGAGTGCAAAGTTGGCCAAGATTTACATGGACAGGGTTGTGTGCCTACGGAGTTCCCAAGAGTATCGTGTCGATAGAGGCACCAATTTGCCTCACACTTCGGGCGCCCGTACGAGTCACTTGGTACTAGATTGGAGTTTGTAGCGTTTCATAAAAACAGATGGATGACGAGAGGGTGAACCAGATTTTGGAAGACATGCTGAGAGCTTGCGCTTTGGCTCACGGTTCTAGTTGGGATGAGAATTTGCCTTATGCCGAGTTTTCCTACAACAACAGCTATCAAACCAGCATCAAGACGTCACCGTTCGACGTACTGTATGGGAAACGGTGCCGAACACCATTGCTATGGGATGGAGTAGGAGAACGTCGGTTGTTTGGACCTGATTTGATCAAGGATGCTGAGGAAAAGGTTGCCTTGATTAAGACAGGCTGAAGGTAGCACAATCAAAGCGGAAGAGCTACGCGATGCCAAACGCAAGGAAGTGGTGTATGAGATTGGTGATAGGCGTACCTCGGTATCGCCACTTCGAGGAATCAAGAGATTTGGAATTAAGGGTAAGCTGGCACCTCGATTCATTGGACCGTATCGAGTTTTAGCACGCAAGGGAGAAGTTGCCTATCAGTTGGAGTTGCCAGAGGCTCTGTCTGCTGTTCACGATGTGTTCCACGTGTCACAGCTAAAGAAGTGCCATCCGGAGATGGTGGATACACCATTGAGAGACACTGTACCACTAGAGGAGGTTCAGCTTGAAAATGACTTGACCTATGAGGAGAAACCGTCAAGATTCGGAGACAGCAGAAAGGACTACCGTACCAAGACAATCAAGTTTTGCAAGGTGCAGTGGAGTCACCACAATCAAGAGGAAGCCACTTGGGGCGTGAAGATGACATCCGAGAGGACTACCCACACCTATTTGCTAGCTGGCACCAATCTCGAGGACGAGATTCATCTTAAGGGGGTTAGTCTTGTCACATCCCAAATTTTAGATTTGGTCTTGCATATCATTCATTGCATCGCATCATATCTTTCCATGCATTACCGTCGAGTAGAGAGGATCGACGAAACGCTATTTGCAAAACCCCGTTTCTCCTTCGCTTCGAGTTTCCTGCGGGAGGCTTCAGAGGGGCTTGCTACAACCACCCCTGTAGGTTCGAGCTTTCGCTCAAACTTCGACTGAAGGTTGTTCCCCTCGACGATACGAACCCGTAGGCGCGAAAATCGCTCCAATCGGAGTTCGTATGCAAAAGACTCGGACGTTTTAGTAAACCGCCGGAAAACGGTCCGAAAATCCGGACCGATTTCCGAGTTGTAGTCCAGTTCTGGACCGTTTCTGTTTCAGTTTTTTTTTTTTTTTTTTTTTCACGCGTGGGACTTCTTAAAGGCTGCCTCGTTTTCCGTGCCCACCTACCCCGCGGCCAGACCTCGCCGCGACCTCCTCTGGTGCAGTGCGCGCCGCCGCCGCTTCGCCTCGCTGCCGCCGGCCACCCCTCCGCCGCCGGCCATCGCCGCGTCTGTTTCCGGGTTCGTCTCGCCGCCCTCTTTCCGTTCCCGTGCTCCGCGTCTCCATCCGCCGCCGCCAACTGCGCCCTGCAGATCGCCACGTACGCGCACGCGTTTATTATTCCGGGAGCCGTAGTTGACCGTGTGTGTACTTGCAGGAGTTTCCACGCCACCGGATCCGATCGTTGCCGCCGTCCGGAGCTCGCCGGAGTTCGTTTCGCCGTCCGTTTCCGGTAAGACAGCAGCCACCGTCAGATCTCAGATCAGCGGCTTAGATCGTTCGTTGACTGGTCAGCACTCCAGACGTTGACTAGTCAGAGGCCCCAGACGTTGACTGGTCAGACGCCCAGTCATCGACACGATTGGTGGGTCAATTTCGTTAATCCTATTAGTTGGCAGATTTCGGTAGAATCTTGTAAATTGCGTAGAAATTAAACCGCTTGGCCAAAACTTGCAAATAAAATATGCACGCGTTCAGTGAGTCGTGTAGAAACTCGCTGTAGCTTTGGTTCAGATTTTTACTGTCAGGTTTAGTACAGTTTAATCAAACTAGTTAGTGGCCTTTTCGGAGTAATAAATTCGTAGTAAAAGTTTCGTAGCTCCAAAAATCGCGTATGATATGTCCCTGAACTCGTATGAACGAGGGGAATCTCATCGTGAAATAAAAAGATAGGCTTACAGTAAAAACTTCTGCAGTATTTGTCTAATGGCCTTCTGCAGTGTTTTAATTACTCGGGATGTTTTATAACTCCTTTTTGAGTAATTCCAATTGGTACTGTTTCTTATCAGCGATGCCTATGCGGTAGAATTTTTCCAAGATTTTACAAACAGTATACTACTGGTAGTGAATTATTTAAGTTCTAGCTCTAGTAGTGATCACCACTTTTGGTTAATAGTTTCCTTAAGCCAAATCTATTTTCCATGCATGTATTCGGTAGTAATATGAATTAGTACTATGTGGTGCAGCTGTAGCACCAATTAAACTTGCCGTTCTTACATTCATGCATCATCTTTGTTGCATATGTTTGTGAATTGTTTGTTTATGAATGCAATTGTGTCGTGTAGATTGTGTGGAGTGCAACCCTTGCTCGTGTTTGGATTGTTCTTCCGACCGCTACAATCAAGGCAAGTAGATGCTACTTTGTTCATGATATCGTCCTACTATTTTCAATGCATTGTCGTGTATTTTGTAGATGCATGTGTAGGATGATACTATCGCTATGCTATGTCCTATTATGTGGTAGGGCTTTCCTTGTAGATGAACCACCGTTGTAGATGTGCTTAGCCATGCTATGTTGAGCGAGGGCTGGGTTACATCATTGATACTTGTTTTCTCAAAGTATTGGTTTGTGAAAACTAAAACAACAATCAATGAATCCCTGGGTGTGATGGTATTGATAATTTTGGTGGTTTCATTATGAAAGGCACCTGTATCAAGAGAGAATGATTGGCTTCTTTATTGTGTAGCTTACGTGTACAACCATGTGCCAATAATGGAATGGGCGGTTGGTTGGACTTAGTAGGTTGTGGTAACTCGAACCCGCGTATCCAGAGATGTAGAATTTTGGTAGGTTGGACGGTGCTTGGTCGGGATTGAGGAGCTACTTCCCGAACAGTCTCTTCTTGGTCTTCTCCCTATCATCACCCAAAATGAGAGTGATGGTACGAGCTGGGCTGGCCAAGTCACATGGGTAAAGTGTACTAACCTCTGCAGAGTGTATAATCTAATCGATTAGCCGTGTCCCCGGTTATGGACATCTGAGTTGCTAGATATTGATTCCATGACATGTTTCTCGCTCATTCTAATTTCATAATTGTTTTAATCTTGTTGGGTTAACTTAATTGGGATCTTTTCAAAGAAAATTCAAAACTGTTTATGAAAGTAGGACAAATGTATTTGCAAATGCAAGCCAGACACAGCTCCACTTGCCAGATATGCATGTAGTTGTTAGTACTATTGTCTCCTTTACTAGCTCTACTTGCCATACATTCCATGTATTGACCCTTCGGGGCTGTTGCGTTTTATGCTGCAGGTTATTCCGATTCTGATTGATCGTTATAGGCCACGGTACTCCACTCGGCACTTGTTCACTTGTGGGCAATTTGAAGATTGGAGGATTTACTCGCTTTTGTTGCTACCTGAACAATTTGAGCTAGCTTTATGCTAAGCTTTTATATTGTAATAATGGTACTCTGGATCTTGTAGATCATGATACACGGTTATTTGCTATGATTATCTATCTTACTCTATTGTGGGCCAATGAACCGATCCAGGGATTGGCATGTCACATAGAGGCCACGGTCTTATCAGAACCGGGGTGTCACATCGGTGCACTAGATGTAATTTCATGTGTGTTCTTTTCATAAACCACATGGATCCACTATATGCCATTGCATGTGTGTTCATTTCATAAACCACATGGATCCACTAGATGCCATTGCATATGTGTTCTATTCCTAAACCACATGGATCCACTATATGCCATTGAATGTGTGTTATTTTCATAAACCACATGGATGCACTAGATGTAATTGCATGTGTGTTCTTTTCATAAACCACATGGATCCACTATATGCCATTGCATGTGTGTTCATTTCATAAACCACATGGATCCACTAGATGCGATTGCATATGTGTTCTTTTCATAAACCACATGGATCCAATAGAGTTCATTACATGTGTGTTCTATGCCTAAACCACAAGAATCTACTATATGCCATTGCATGTGTGTTCTTTTCTTAAACCGTATGGATCCACTAGATGTCATTGCATGTGTGTTCTTTTCATCAACCACATGGATCCAATTGAGTTTACTGCATGTGTGTTCTTTTCATAGACCACATTGATATACAAGAGTTCATTCCACGTGTTTTCTATTCATAAACCACATGGATCCACTAGATTCCATTGCGTGTGTGTTTATTCATAAACCACATGGATCCACTAGATGTCATTCCATGTGTGATATTTCAATAAACCACATGGATCCACTAGATGTCATTGCACGTGTGTTCTTTTCATAAACCACATGGATCCACTAGAGTTGATTGCACGTGTGTTCTTTTCATAAACCACATGGATCCACCAGATGCCATTGCATGTGTGTTATATTCCTAAACAACATAGATCCACTAGATGCCATTGGATGTGTGTTGTTTTCATAAACCACATGGATGCACTAGATGTCATTGGATGTGTGTTCTTTTCATAAACAACATGGATCCACTAGATGCCATTGCATGTGTGTTCTTTTCATAAACCACATGGATCAACTAGATGCCAGTGCATGTTTGCTCATTTCATACACCACATGGACCCACTAGCGTTCGTTGGGTGTGTGTTGTATGCCTAAACCACAAGAATCCACTAGATGCCATTGCACGTGTGTTCTATTCCTAAACCACATGGATCCACAAGAGTTCATTGGACGTGTGTTCTATTCCTAAACCACATGGATCCACTAGATTCCATTGTATGTGTGTTCTTTTCATAAACCACATGGATACACTAGAGTTGATTGCATGTGTGTTCTTTTCATAAACCACATGGATCTAGTAGAGTTCATGGCATGTGTGTTCTTTTCATAAACCACATGGATCCACTAGATGCCATTGCATGTGTGTTCTATTCCTAAACCACATGGATCCGCTACATGCCATTGGGTGTGTGTTATTTTCATAAACCACATGGATGCACTAGATGTAATTGCATGTGTGTTCTTTTCATAAACCACATGGATCCACTATATGCCATTGCATGTGTGTTCATTTCATAAACCACATAGATCCACTAGATGCCATTGCATGTGTGTTCTATTCCTAAACCACATGGATCCACTAGATGCCATTGGATGTGTGTTATTTTCATAAACCACATGGATGCACTAGATGTAATTGCAAGTGTGTTCTTTTTCATAAACCACATGGATCCACTATATGCCATTGCATGTGTGTTCATTTCATAAACAACATGGATCCACTAGATGCCATTGCATATGTGTTCTTTTCATAAACCACAAGGATCCAATAGAGTTCATTACATGTGTGTTCTATGCCTAAACCACAAGAATCTACTATATGCCATTGCATGTGTGTTCTTGTCATCAACCACATGGATCCACTAGAGTTCACTGCATGTGTATTCTTTTCATAGACCACATTGATATACAAGAGTTCATTCCACGTGTTTTCTATTCATAAACCACATGGATCCACTAGATTCCATTGCGTGTGTGTTTATTCATAAACCACATGGATCCACTAGATGTCATTCCATGTGTGATATTTCAATAAACCACATGGATCCACTAGATGTCATTGCACGTGTGTTCTTTTCATAAACCAGATGGATCCACAATTATGCATTGCATGTGTGTTCTAATCCTAAACCACATGGATCCACTACATTCCATTGGATGTGTATTCTTTTCATAAACCACATGGATCCACTAGATGTCATTGCATGTGTGTTCTTTTCATAAACCACATGGATCCACTAGTGTTCATGGCATGTGTGTTCTTTTCATAAACCACATGGATCCACTAGATGCCATTGCATGTGTGTTATATTCCTAAACCACATGGATCCACTAGATGCCATTGGATGTGTGTTGTTTTCATAAACCACATGGATGGACTAGATGTCATTGGATGTGTGTTCTTTTCATAAACAACATGGATCCACTAGATGCCATTGCATGTGTGTTCTTTTCATAAACCACATGGATCCACTAGATGCCATTGCATGTGTGCTCATTTCATACACCACATGGACCCACTAGAGTTCGTTGCATGTGTGTTCTATGCCTAAACCACAAGAATCCACTAGATGCCATTGCATGTGTGTTCTTTTCTTAAACCACATGGATCCACTAGATGCCATTGCATGTGTGTTCTTTTCATAAACCACATGGATCCACTAGAGTTCACTTCATGTGTGTTGTTTTCATAAACCACATGGATACAATAGAGTTCATTGCATGTGTGTTCTATTCATAAACCACATGGATCCACTAGATGCCATTGCATGTGTGTTCTTTTCATAAACCACATGGATCCACTAGAGTTCATTGGATGTGTGTTCTATTCCTAACCCAGATGGATCCGCTAGATGCCATTGCATGTGTGTTCTTTTCATGAACCACATGGATCCACTAGAGTTCATTGAATGTGTGTTCTTTTCATAAACCACATGGATCCACTAGAGTTCATTGCATGTGTGTTCTATTCCTAAACCACATGGATCCACAAGAGTTCATTGGATGTGTGTTCTATTCCTAAACCACATGGATCCACTAGATTCCATTGTATGTGTGTTCTTTTCATAAACCACATGGATCCACTAGAGTTCATTGCATGTGTGTTCTTTTCATAAACCACATGGATCTAGTAGAGTTCATGGCATGTGTGTTCTTTTCATAAACCACATGGATCCACTAGATGCCATTGCATGTGTGTTCTATTCCTAAACCACATGGATCCACTAGATGCCATTGGATGTGTGTTATTTTCATAAACCACATGGATGCACTAGATGTAATTGCATGTGTGTTCTTTTCATAAACCACATGGATCCACTATATGCCATTGCATGTGTGTTCATTTCATAAACCACATGGATCCACTAGATGCCATTGCATGTGTGTTCTATTCCTAAACCACATGGATCCACTAGATGCCATTGGATGTGTGTTATTTTCATAAACCACATGGATGCACTAGATGTAATTGCATGTGTGTTCTTTTCATAAACCACATGGATCCACTATATGCCATTGCATGTGTGTTCATTTCATAAACCACATGGATCCACTAGATGCCATTGCATATGTGTTCTTTTCATAAACCACATGGATCCAATAGAGTTCATTACATGTGTGTTCTATGCCTAAACCACAAGAATCTACTATATGCCATTGCATGTGTGTTCTTGTCATCAACCACATGGATCCACTAGAGTTCACTGCATGTGTGTTCTTTTCATAAACCACATTGATATACTAGAGTTCATTGCACGTGTTTTCTATTCATAAACCACATGGATCCACTAGATGTCGTTGCATGTGTGTTTATTCATAAACCACATGGATCCACTAGATGTCATTCCATGTGTGATCTTTCAATAAACCACATGGTTCCACTAGATGTCATTGCACGTGTGTTCTTTTCATAAACCAGATGGATCCACTATTATCCATTGCATGTGTGTTCTAATCCTAAACCACATGGATCCACTACATTCCATTGGATGTGTATTCTTTTCATAAACCACATGGATCCACTAGATGTCATTGCATGTGTGTTCTTTTCATAAACCACATGGATCCACTAGTGTTCATGGCATGTGTGTTCTTTTCATAAACCACATGGATCCACTAGATGCCATTGCATGTGTGTTATATTCCTAAACCACATGGATCCACTAGATGCCATTGGATGTGTGTTGTTTTCATAACCCACATGGATGGACTAGATGTCATTGGATGTGTGTTCTTTTCATAAACAACATGGATCCACCAGATGCCATTGCTTGTGTGTTCTTTTCATAAACAAAATGAATCCACTAGATGCCATTGCATGTGTGCTCATTTAATACACCACATGGACCCACTAGAGTTTGTTGCATGTGTGTTCTATGCCTAAACCACAAGAATCCACTAGATGCTATTGCATGTGTGTTCTTTTCTTAAACCACATGGATCCACTAGATGCCATTGCATGTGTGTTCTTTTCGTAAAGCACATGGATCCACTAGAGTTCACTTCATGTGTGTTGTTTTCATAAACCACATGGATATAATAGAGTTCATTGCATGTGTGTTCTATTCATAAACCACATGGATCCACTAGATCCCATTGCATGTGTGTTCTTTTCATAAACCACATGGATCCACTAGAGTTCATTGGATCTGTGTTCTTTTCATGAACCACATGGATCCACTAGATGCCATTGCATGTGTGATCTTTTCATGAACCACATGGATCCACTAGAGTTCATTGAATGTGTGTTCTTTTCATAAACCACATGGATCCACTAGAGTTCATTGCATGTGTGTTCTATTCCTAAACCACATGGATCCACAAGAGTTCATTGGATGTGTGTTCTATTCCTAAACCATATGGATCCAGTAGAGTTCATGGCATGTATGTTCTTTTCATAAACCACATGGATCCACTAGATGCCATTGCATGTGTGTTCTAATCCTAAACCACATGGATCCACTAGATGCCATTGGATGTGTGTTCTTTTCATAAACCACACGGATCCACTAGATGCCATTGCATGTATGTTCTATTCCTAAACCACATGGATCCACTAGATGCCATTGGATGTGTGTTATTTTCATAAACCACATGGATGCACTAGATGTAATTGCATGTGTGTTCTTTTCATAAACCACATGGATCCACTATATGCCATTGCATGTGTGTTCATTTCATAAACCACATGGATACACTAGATGCCATTGCATGTGTTTTCTATTCCTAAACCACATGGATCCACTAGATGCCATTGGATGTGTGTTATTTTATAAAACCACATGGATGGACTAGATATAATTACATGTGTGTTCTTTTCATAAACCACATGGATCCACTATATGCCATTACATGTGTGTTCATTTCATAAACCACATGGATCCACTAGATGCCATTGCATATGTGTTCTTTTCATAAACCACATGGATCCAATAGAGTTCATTACATGTGTGTTCTATGCCTAAAACACAAGAATCTACAAGATGCCATTGCATCTGTATTCTTTTCTTAAACCACATGGATCCACTAGATGTCATTGCATGTGTGTTCTTTTCATAAACCACATGGATCCACTAGAGTTCAGTGCATGTGTGTTCTTTTCATAAACCACATGGATCCAGTAGAGTTCATGGTATGTCTGTTCTTTTCATAAACCACATGGATCCACTAGATGCCATTACATGTGCGTTTATTCCTAAACCACATGGATCCACTAGATGTCATTGCATGTGTGTTCTTTTAATAAACCACATGGATCCACTAGATGTCATTGCACGTGTGTTCTTTTCATAAACCAGATGGATCCACTATTATCCATTGCATGTGTGTTCTAATCCTAAATCGCATGGATCCACTACATTCCATTGGATGCGTATTCTTTTCATAAACCACATGCATCCACTAGATGTCATTTCATGTGTGTTCTTTTCATAAACCACTTGGATCCACTAGTATTCATGGCATGTGTGTTCTTTTCATAAACCACATGGATCCACTAGATGCCATTGCATGTGTGTTATATTCCTAAACAACATAGATCCACTAGATGCCATTGGATGTGTGTTGTTTTCATAAACCACATGGATGCACTAGATGTCATTGGATGTGTGTTCTTTTCATAAACAACATGGATCCACTAGATGCCATTGCATGTGTGTTCTTTTCATAAACCACATGGATCAACTAGATGCCAGTGCATGTTTGCTCATTTCATACACCACATGGACCCACTAGCGTTCGTTGGGTGTGTGTTGTATGCCTAAACCACAAGAATCCACTAGATGCCATTGCATGTGTGTTCTTTTCATGAACCACATGGATCCACTAGACTTCATTGAATGTGTGTTATTTTCATAAACCACATGGATCCACTAGAGTTCATTGCATGTGTGTTCTATTCTTAAACCACATGGATCCACAAGAGTTCATTGGATGTGTGTTCTATTCCTAAACCACATGGATCCGCTACATGCCATTGGGTGTGTGTTATTTTCATAAACCACATGGATGCACTAGATGTAATTGCATGTGTGTTCTTTTCATAAACCACATGGATCCACTATATGCCATTGCATGTGTGTTCATTTCATAAACCACATGGATCCACTAGATGCCATTGCATGTGTGTTCTATTCCTAAACCACATGGATCCACTAGATGCCATTGGATGTGTGTTATTTTCATAAACCACATGGATGCACTAGATGTAATTGCAAGTGTGTTCTTTTTCATAAACCACATGGATCCACTATATGCCATTGCATGTGTGTATAGGGATCCCAACCTTTAAATAGGTAGAGTCCCCTGTGTTTACAATGCTAGTCCCTGGATCATTAGCTAGCATCCACAGTTAAGATGTAATATCAAGAAACAAAGGTCATAATATAACTTTATAACCAGGAATAACATAATTGTATTACATCTTACATAGCTCATTTGGCTATTACATTACATTGCAGCGGAATAACTATGAGCATGGGGTCCTTCCTCTTCAAGTGCCACAGGCAAACATGTTGGTTGTAGACTTTGTAATCCTAATCATTCATCTTCACTAATATCAATCAAACCTGCAACATAATAAGTTACAGCCACAAGGGTCAATACATTTGAATTGTATTGGCAAGTTTCACTACTAAGTATAATATGAGTGGATCCTATTCATTACATGCATATTTGGATAAGTAGAGTTTAAGGCTCATTTGCATAAAGCAAAATTTATCCTATCTTTTCAAAATGGTTTTGGTCCTTTGTCAAATCTCCTTTTCAAAAATCCCTTGAACTCCTTGGTAAAAACTCAAGTGTTCAAGTCCTTGTCAAAATCTCTTGAGCACCTTGGTAACCCCAAGTGCATCAAGTTTTAAAAGTTTTCTTTTAGAAATTAGAGTGTCGAGATCTTCCATAGCTTCAGGCCTTAGTTGCTCAGTATTGTCCATAACCGGGGACACGGCTAAGTACTTAGAATTTGATTATCTTCTGCAGAAGTTGTACACTTTACCCACATGACACAAACTCGTCTTGACGCCACCAGTGGCCGCTGGATAAGTACTCACCAAAATGGAGTACCGGCAGATCGAGAATGTGACAAAGTCTTTCCATAGGAGTCCTCCCAATACAAAATGCTAGCTTGTCTTCCAGGCACAAATGTAGGGTTACTCCCTTACACAAATCTAGTTAACCTGAAGATGCCAATGCATGGGACTTCCACTATGTAGTTGACTAAGCCAGAGCCCATTTAGCATGTGGCTGTACACGGAAGCCACTGTACGAGAAACATGTTCAATCTCTAAGTTTCCTGGGTGGTTTTCCTTTGGAGCACAACACAAAGAGATTTGCCATAGACAAGGTTCCTTTTGTTGCCACCTTCTCCAAATCTCAAAGTATCCTTAGCCACCCAGGTGGTTCATTGAGTCCTTGTTTTATTATATAAAACATAAGTCTTTTCTCAATCTCATAAAATCTCAACATGTAACTCTTTTCAGAATAAAGCATGGCTAAGCATGTATCAACTACATTATTTTCACTAAGGAGTGTATAGGGTATCCTATTAGGATTTAGCATAGCATAAGTATAGAAATTCTTTTCATGCATGTTTCAAAATCCACTAAGTATAATGAAAATAGTAGGACTTTGGATGATAGTGTAACTTGCCTTTTTGGTAGGGAATGATGGTTCACTCCTTGATCTTGCTAGTATCACACTTCACTACAAGTCAATCAAGCAAACACAAATTCAATTCACACTCCAAACCAAAGTCAAACAAACAATTTTTCACACACAAAGTAATGGAATCTAAGTCATGCATAAGCATGCAAAGGTTGGTTCTATTGTAAGGATGGTCTCCACTAGGTTTCTAAACTTTGTAAGGTCCAAATTGGTCATTTACCAAAATGGCAAAGTCATTAGTTAGAGGGTTTTGCCCAAAAACTATTTTAAAATCCATTCAACATTTTATGTGGTGGAAAATGGTTTTATCAAATCAAATATCTTTAAGTTTCTCACCAAAAGTTTCTAACTCTCAAGACTTGGTGTTTTTGGTTAGTAGCTTTGAATCAAAATATTTTCCCAAAGTTTTTATTCCAAAATCTTTTTCATAAAAAAAACCATTATCTTTACTTAGCTAGAAATAGACTAATTCAATTAATCCATTCTAAATTTTTCCAATTTCATTTTCAAAACCATGGGTTGGTTCCTAGGGTCAGTAAGGTCACAACAAACCATTTTGCAAAGGTTTTAACCCTAAAAGCATTTTTAAACAATTTTTATACTCTAAACAAGCTCACAAAAGAATCTGCAAAACAAGCAAACTAACAGATACTATTTGCTAAACTAAGGGCATGTGTGGATAGGCCTTGCTCTCCTGAATCCAACGATATAAAATTTGTAATTTTTGGACGTGTGGTTTGAAAGTTACAAAGGTTTGAAAATGGCATTTAAATCTGATTTCAAACTCTATTCTCAAACGTCTGGTGCCACGCATCTTAATCTCATTCGCCCATACCGTTTCGTCTGGATTGGCTATTCTGGCGCGTTGGATCAAGTCCGATCGTGCGACCCTGAATGCATACCCCTTCGCGTTAAGTGATTCTTTCGTAGCCAATGGATCTGCATCTAACGGTCGCTGCGCGTTTGACCTAAAAGGAGCGGTGCTGACGGCGGCTGTGCGGCGGCGGCGCTCTGTCGGCGAGGTTGTCGACGATGCAGGAAGCGAGGGAGAAGAAGGAGATGCTCACCAGAATCGTGGGGTCGTGGTGAAGATCAAGGTACTCGCGAGAAGGCAAGGGGCGCACGGGTGTCGTCGGAATTCCTCGTCGGAGTTGCGTCTGACGACGGTTGGCTCTGGTCGAGGTCGAAGACGAAGCTGTCGATCACCAGGAGGCAAACAAAGGACGTGATCAGATGCAGGTGACCTCGGAGATGATGTGTGCATGAACGAGAGGGGTCGGGGTGGTCAGCTTTTACCAGGGAGGTCGTGGGAGAGGTTGCAGACGGCGGCGTCGTTCAGAGCTTGTCGTAGCCGACGCTCTGGGGCGCCCGCGGTCGAACGGGTGGTACTGGAAGATGCGCCAGGGAGTGGTGAATGTGCTCGTGTGCACGAAATGGCAAGGGGTGGTGAGTCTTGGTCGGAATCGACACCGAACCTCGTCGGAGACGGTGGCGGTGCAGAAGAGATTGGCGACAGCCTAGGGGCAGAGAGGAGGAGTTGTCTGGGGGAAAATGACGAGGAGGGAGAGGCTTTTAAGGGAGTGTGGTCGCTGGGTGAATTAAGCCTGTCATCAACGCGGATTTAATCGAAATCAATGGCGGCAGAGCGACGTTGAGGGAGGAGGAAACGGTAGGCGCTGGGTTGAAGACGATGCACAGTGATGTGGGGCCTACCTGGTAGTGAGGGGGAGAGTGAGGGGTTTGGGGCCACCAGTCAGCTTCTGTGTGGGTGCGGCTTTAAGTGAGAAACGTTTCGTGGAGGGGGAGAAAGACTGGGCTGGTTACTGGGCCTTATTGGGCTGGGTCCTTTGCACTATTTTTTCTGCCTGAAACATTTTTCTTTTTCTAAATCTAATTTCTGTTTTGAATTTCAAACTATCAAACAACATTCAAATTGATTCAAACAATCACCAAACTTCACAACTTTGAACTTGGTTCTGTTCAGTATCATAATCCAAATCCCAAAATAATTTAATATTTTTATTCATTTTTAGGATCTATTTAATATTTAAATAAAATAACCCTTTAGTTATTTAATCAAATAGGGTTTGATTTATTTAATAAAATTTCCATTTGAAATCCAAATATTTTCAAAACCAAATCAGTAGGTTTTATTTGAAAATAAAGAATACTTGGAAAACTTGTTTAAAACAAAATAACCTTTTATTTTTAGGGTCCATTAATAATTAAATAAAATGGACCTTAGTTATAATCCATATAGGATTTGATTTATTAAATCTTTATTTTGAAAATCTTAGAATAAAACCAAAACACTTCAGTAGGTTTTATTTGAGAATATAAAATATTTGGAAAACTTATTTTAAATAAATAAATAAGTTTTGATGTTTTGAAAATAGTAAAACCTTTATTAATAAAACTTGGATATTTAAATCCTTTTTATTTTATTTTAAATAAACCTCTACTCATTTTATCAAAACAAAATATTTTAATATACAAGCTTGGCCAAAATTAATTTGGCTCTTTAAAATATAATCTTTATTTATAAATCTATCTTTGCTTTTGAAAACCAAATCTTTTTATTTTAAAGATCCAAAATAGTAATTCCAAAATATTTTAATTTCCTTTAATAAATGTTTATCTTTATAAATCCCTTTAGGATTTATTTGATTCAAATTGGTTTGAAATATCCAATTGGATTCAAAAGTTTCTTCTGGCTCTAAAAATCAAACAAAGTTTTATTTTATTCATTTATTTTTCACATTACAAGATTTGGAAAATCTTGGGATGTGACAGTGTGTTCATTTCATAAACCACATGGATCCACTAGATGCCATTGCATATGTGTTCTTTTCATAAACCACATGGATCCAATAGAGTTCATTACATGTGTGTTCTATGCCTAAACCACAAGAATCTACTATATGCCATTGCATGTGTGTTCTTTTTTTAAACCGAATGGATCCACTAGATGTCATTGCATGTGTGTTCTTTTCATCAACCACATGGATCCACTAGAGTTCACTGCATGTGTGTTCTTTTCATAAACCACATTGATATACTAGAGTTCATTGCACGTGTTTTCTATTCATAAACCACATGGATCCACTTGATGCCATTGCATGTCTGTTTATTCATAAACCACATGGATCCACTAGATGTCATTCCATGTATGATCTTTCAATAAACCACATGGATCCACTAGATGTCATTGCACGTGTGTTATTTTTATAAACCAGATGGATCCACTATTATCCATTGCATGTGTGTTCTAATCCTAAACCACATGGATCCACTACATTCCATTGGATGTGTATTCTTTTCATAAACCACATGGATCCACTAGATGTCATTGCATGTGTGTTCTTTTCATAAACCACATGGATCCACTAGTGTTCATGGCATGTGTGTTGTTTTCATAAACCACATGGATCCACTAGATGCCATTGCATGTGTGTTATATTCCTAAACCACATGGATCCACTAGATGCCATTGGATGTGTGTTGTTTTCATAACACACATGGATGGACTAGATGTCATTGGATGTGTGTTCTTTTCATAAACAACATGGATCCACCAGATGCCATTGCTTGTGTGTTCTTTTCATAAACCAAATGGATCCACTAGATGCCATTGCATGTGTGCTCATTTAATACACCACATGGACCCACTAGATTTCGTTGCATGTGTGTTCTATGCCTAAACCACAACAATCCACTAGATGCTATTGCATGTGTGTTCTTTTCTTAAACCACATGGATCCACTAGATGCCATTGCATGTGTGTTCTTTTCGTAAACCACATGGATCCACTAGAGTTCACTTCATGTGTGTTGTTTTCATAAACCACATGGATATAATAGAGTTCATTGCATGTGTGTTCTATTCATAAACCACATGGATCCACTAGATGCCATTGCATGTGTGTTCTTTTCATAAACCACATGGATCCACTAGAGTTTATTGGATGTGTGTTTTTTTCATGAACCACATGGATCCACTAGATGCCATTGCATGTGTGTTCTTTTCATGAACCACATGGATCCACTAGAGTTCATTGAATGTGTGTTCTTTTCATAAACAACACGGATCCACTAGAGTTCATTGCATGTGTGTTCTATTCCTAAACCACATGGATCCACAAGAGTTCATTGGATGTGTGTTCTATTCCTAAACCACATGGATCCAGTAGAGTTCATGGCATGTATGTTCTTTTCATAAACCACATGGATCCACTAGATGCCAGTGCATGTGTGTTCTAATCCTAAACCACATGGATCCACTAGATGCCATTGGATGTGTGTTCTTTTCATAAACCACATGGATCCACTAGATGCCATTGCATGTGTGTTCTATTCCTAAACCACATGGATCCACTAGATGCCATTGGATGTGTGTTATTTTCATAAACCACATGGATGCACTAGATGTAATTGCATGTGTGTTCTTTTCATAAACCACATGGATCCACTATATGCCATTGCATGTGTGTTCATTTCATAAACCACATGGATCCACTAGATGCCATTGCATGTGTTTTTTATTCCTAAACCACATGGATCCACTAGATGCCATTGGATGTGTGTTATTTTATAAAACCACATGGATGGACTAGATATAATTACATGTGTGTTCTTTTCATAAACCACATGGATCCACTATATGCCATTGCATGTGTGTTCATTTCATAAACCACATGGATCCACTAGATGCCATTGCATATGTGTTCTTTTCATAAACCACATGGATCCAATAGAGTTCATTACATGTGTGTTCTATGCCTAAACCACAAGAATCTACTAGATGCCATTGCATCTGTGTTCTTTTCTTAAACCACATGGATCCACTAGATGTCATTGCATGTGTGTTCTTTTCATAAACCACATGGATCCACTAGAGTTCATTGCATGTGTGTTCTTTTCATAAACCACATGGATCCAGTAGAGTTCATGGCATGTGTGTTCTTTTCATAAACCACATGGATCCACTAGATGCCATTGCATGTGTGTTTATTCCTAAACCACATGGATCCACTAGATGTCATTGCATGTGTGTTCTTTTAATAAACCACATGGATCCACTAGATGTCATTGCACGTGTGTTCTTTTCATAAACCAGATGGATCCACTATTATCCATTGCATGTGTGTTCTAATCCTGAATCGCATGGATCCACTACATTCCATTGGATGCGTATTCTTTTCATAAACCACATGGATCCACTAGATGTAATTTCATGTGTGTTCTTTTCATAAACCACTTGGATCCACTAGTGTTCATGGCATGTGTGTTCTTTTCATAAACCACATGGATCCACTAGATGCCATTGCATGTGTGTTATATTCCTAAACAACATGGATCCACTAGATGCCATTGGATGTGTGTTGTTTTCATAAACCACATGGATGCACTAGATGTCATTGGATGTGTGTTCTTTTCATAAACAACATGGATCCACTAGATGCCATTGCATGTGTGTTCTTTTCATAAACCACATGGATCAACTAGATGCCAGTGCATGTTTGCTCATTTCATACACCACATGGACCCACTAGCGTTCGTTGCGTGTGTGTTGTATGCCTAAACCACAAGAATCCACTAGATGCCATTGCATGTGTGTTCTTTTCATGAACCACATGGATCCACTAGATTTCATTGAATGTGTGTTATTTTCATAAACCACATGGATCCACTAGAGTTCATTGCATGTGTGTTCTATTCTTAAACCACATGGATCCACAAGAGTTCATTCGATGTGTGTTCTATTCCTAAACCACATGGATCCACTAGATTCCATTGTATGTGTGTTCTTTTCATAAACCACATGGATCCACTAGAGTTGATTGCATGTGTGTTCTTTTCATAATCCACATGGATCTAGTAGAGTTCATGGCATATGTGTTCTTTTCATAAACCACATGGATCCACTAGATCCCATTGCATGTGTGTTCTATTCCTAAACCACATGGATCCACTACATGCCATTGGGTGTGTGTTATTTTCATAAACCACATGGATGCACTAGATGTAATTGCATGTATGTTCTTTTCATAAACCACATGGATCCACTATATGCCATTGCATGTGTGTTCATTTCATAAACCACATGGATCCACTAGATGCCATTGCATGTGTGTTCTATTCCTAAACCACATGGATCCACTAGATGCCATTGGATGTGTGTTATTTTCATAAACCACATGGATGCACTAGATGTAATTGCAAGTGTGTTCTTTTTCATAGACCACATGGATCCACGATATACCATTGCATGTGTGTTAATTTCATAAACCACATGGATCCACTAGATGCCATTGCATATGTGTTCTTTTCATAAACCACATGGATCCAATAGAGTTCATTACATGTGTGTTCTATGCCTAAACCACAAGAATCTACTATATGCCATTGCATGTGTGTTCTTTTCATCAACCACATGGATCCACTAGAGTTCACTGCATGTGTGTTCTTTTCATAAACCACATTGATATACTAGAGTTCATTGCACGTGTTTTCTATTCATAAACCACATGGATCCACTAGATGCCATTGCATGTCTGTTTATTCATAAACCACATGGATCCACTAGATGTCATTCCATGTGTATTCTTTTAATAAACCACATGGATCCACTAGATGTCATTGCACGTGTGTTCTTTTCATAAACTAGATGGATCCACTATTATCCATTGCATGTGTGTTCTAATCCTAAACCACATGGATCCACTACATTCCATTGGATGTGTATTCTTTTCATAAACCACTTGGATCCTCTAGATGGCATTGCATGTGTGTTCTTTTCATAAACCACATGGATCCACTAGTGTTCATGGCATGTGTGTTCTTTTCATAAACCCCATGGATGCACTAGATGCCATTGCATGTGTGTTATATTCCTAAACCACATGGATCCACTAGATGCCATTGGATGTGTGTTGTTTTCATAAACAACATGGATGCACTAGATGTCATTGGATGTGTGTTCTCTTCATAAACAACATCGATCCACTAGATGCCATTGCATGTGTGTTCTTTTCATAAACCACATGGATCCACTAGATGCCATTGCATGTGTTTTCATTTAATACACCACATGGACCCACTAGAGTTTGTTGCATGTGTTCTCTATGCCTAAACCACAAGATTCCACTAAATGCCATTGCATGTGTGTTCTTTTCTTAAACTACATGGATCCACTAGATGCCATTGCATGTGTGTTCTTTTCATAAACCACATGGATCCACTAGAGTTCACTTCATGTGTGTTCTTTTCATACAGCACATGGATACAACAGAGTTCATTGCATGTGTGTTCTATTCATAAACCACATGGATCCACTAGATGCCATTGCATGTTTGTTATTTTCATAAACCACATGGATCCACTACAGTTTATTGGATTTGTGTTCTATTCCTAACCCAGATGGATACACTAGATGCCATTGCATGTGTGTTCTTTTCATGAACCACATGGATCCACTAGGTGCCATTCCATGTGTGTTCTTTTCATGAACCACATGGATCCACTAGAGTTCATTGCACGTGTGTTATTTTCATAAACCACATGGATCCACTAGATGCCATTGCATGTGTGTTTTTTCATAAACCACATGGATCCACTAGATGTCATTGCATGTGTGTTCTATTCCTAAACCACAAGCATCCACTAGATTCCATTGCATGTGTGTTATTTTTATAAACCACATGGATCCACTATTATCCATTGCATGTGTGTTCTAATCCTAAACCACATGGATCCACTAGATGCCATTGGATGTGTGTTCTTTTCATAAACCACATGGATCCATTAGATGTCATTGCATGTGTGTTCTTTTCATTAACAACATGGATCCACTAGAGTTCATGGCATGTGTGTTCTTTTCATAAACCACATGGATCAACTAGACGCCATTGCACGTGTCTTCTAATCATAAACCACATGTATCCACTAGATGCCATTGGATGTGTGTTCTTTTCATAAACCACATGGATCCACTAGATGTCATTGCATGTGTGTTCTTTTCATAAACCACATGGATCCACTAGAGTTCACTTCATGTGTGTTCTTTTCATAAACCACATGGATACACTAGAGTTCATTGCATGTGTGTTCTTTTCATAAACTAGATGGATCCACTATTATCCATTGCATGTGTGTTCTAATCCTAAACCACATGGATCCACTACATTCCATTGGATGTGTATTCTTTTCATAAACCACTTGGATCCACTAGATGTCATTGCATGTGTGTTCTTTTCATAAACCACATGGATCCATTAGTGTTCATGGCATGTGTGTTCTTTTCATAAACCACATGGATGCACTAGATGCCATTGCATGTGTGTTATATTCCTAAACCACATGGATCCACTAGATGCCATTGGATGTGTGTTGTTTTAATAAACCACATGGATGCACTAGATGTCATTGGATGTGTGTTCTTTTCATAAACAACATGGATCTACTAGATGCCATTGCATGTGCGTTCTTTTCATAAACCACATGGATCCACTAGATGCCATTGCATGTGTTCTCATTTAATACACCACATGGACCCACTAGAGTTTGTTGCATGTGTGCTCTATGCCTAAACCACAAGGATCCACTAAATGCCATTGCATGTGTGTTCTTTTCTTAAACTACATGGATCCACTAGATGCCATTGCATGTGTGTTCTTTTCATAAACCACATGGATCCACTAGAGTTCACTTCATGTGTGTTCTTTTCATACACCACATGGATATAATAGAGTTCATTGCATGTGTGATCTATTCATAAACCACATGGATCCACTAGATGTCATTGCATGTGTGTTATTTTCATAAACCACATGGATCCACTAGAGTTCATTGGATTTGTGTTCTATTCCTAACCCAGATGGATCCACTAGATGCCATTGCATGTGTGTTCTTTTCATGAACCACATGGATCCACGAGAGTTCATTGACTGTGTGTTCTGTTCATAAACCTCATGGATCCACTAGAGTTCATTGCATGTGTGTTCTATTCCTAAACCACATGGATTTACAAGAATTCATTGGATGTGTGTTCTATTCCTAAACCATATGGATCTAGTAGATTCCATTGCATGTGTGTTCTTTTCATAAACCACATGGATCCACTAGAGTTCATTGCATGTGTGTTCTTTTCATAAACCACATGGATCTAGTAGAGTTCATGGCATGTGTGTTCTTTTCACAAACCACATGGATCCACTATATGCCATTGCATGTATGTTCTATTCCTAAACCACATGGATCCAATAGATGCCATTGGATCTGTGTTATTTTCATAAACCACATGGATGCACTAGATGTAATTGCATGTGTGTTCTTTTCATAAACTAGATGGATCCACTATTATCCATTGCATGTGTGTTCATTTCATAAACCACATGGATCCACTAGATGCCATTGCATATGTCTTCTTTTCATAAACCACATGGATCCACTAGAGTTCATTGCATGTGTGTTCTATGCCTAAACCACAAGAATCTACTAGATGCCATTGCATGTGTGTTCTTTTCTTAAACCAAATGGATCCACTACATGTCATTTCATGTGTGTTCTTTTAATCAACCACATGGATCCACCAGAGTTCACTGCATGTGTGTTGTTTTCATAAACCACATTGATATACTAGAGTTCATAGCATGTGTGTTCTATTCGTAAACCAGATGGATCCACTAGATGCCATTGCATGTGTGTTCTTTTCAATATCGCCCATGGATCCACTAGAGTTCATTGGATGTGTGTTCTATTCCTAAACCACATGGATCCACTAGATTCCATTGCATGTGTGTTCTGTTCATAAACCACATGGATCCACTAGAGTTCATTGCATGTCTGTTCTTTCATAAACCAGATGGATCCACTATAGTTCATTGCATGTGTGTTCTATTCCTAAACTACATGGATCCACTAGAGTTTGTTGGATTTGTGTTCTACCTAAACCACATGGATCCACTAGAGTTCATTGCATGTATGTTCTGTGCCTAAACCACAAGAATCACCTAGATGCCATTGCATGTGTGTTCTATTCTTAAACCAGATGGATCCACTAGATGTCATTGCATGTGTGTTTTTTCATCAACCACATGGATCCACTAGAGTTCACTGCATGTGTGTTCTTTTCATAAACCACATGGATCCACTAGATGCCATTGCATGTTGTTCTTTTCATGAACCACATGGATCCACAATAGTTCATTGCACGTGTGTTATTTTCATAAACCACATGGATCCACTAGATGCCATTGCATGTGTGTTTTTTCATAAACCACATGGATCCACTAGATGTCATTGCATGTGTGTTCTATTCCTAAAGCACAAGCATCCACTAGATGCCATTGCATGTGTGTTATTTTTATAAACCACATTGTTCAACTATTATCCTGTCACATCCCAAAATTTTCCAAATTTTGGAATGTGAAAATTTTTAAACAAAATGAAGAACCAAGTTCTTTGAAATTCAGAAGGAACAAAAACTTTTCGAACATTTAAATATAATGCCTCCAAACCCAAGCCAAACAAAATGATTTTGTTTGTGAATTGGGGTGCATGTTTTAAAATCCCAAATCATGAAGCATGCATGAGCATCTTGACTTGGTTGCATTTTAAAAACCTAAGAGAAGTGAAAAATATCTCAAACCCTAAAACTTTAATTATTTGTTAACACTAAGAACAACACAATACTATGGATATACTCCATATTTATATTACACAAAATAACTCCTATGAGGGGTAAAGAGATAAAGGAAAAATAATAAAACAATAGAAATTGGTTTCATCCAGTTTGGAGCCATGGATAAAAAGATATGAATTATTTTGAGAATATATTTAATAAAGGCAATATTAGCTATTAAAACCAAAGTGAATAAATTTGGTTAGAAAAATCTGAGTTAGAAAGTAAATGTGTTCTATAATGCCCTAAAAACCTAATTTGAGTTTTACAAATTTTTAGAAATTTGTGTGATTCAAATTGGATCATTAAATCAAAAGTTATTTAAGAAAACAGAAAAAGAAAAAAAAAACTGAAGAAAAAAAATAAAGCAGCAACCCTAGCCCTTCGGCCTTTCGGCCCAAAACCAGCCCACCCGGCTCTCTCCTCTCCCCCTGCTTTCCTTACCGCGCCGCTGCCCACCCCCTCTCACTTACAGACCGACCCCACGCCCACGTCACCTGCCACCTCAGCTTCTTCCACCGAACGGTGAACAACCCTCTCCCTCCCTCTGCCGTTTCCAAATCGGCTCGAATTCGTGCGTTTGCACAATTAATTCTCCACTCCGAGCCCTGCCTCTTAACCGCCACTCCCTCCTCCCAGTTTTCCCTCAAGCCCCACAACCCCGAAGCCACTAGGCTGCTCGGAATCGAGCTCGAACCACTGTGGCCACCGACGAGCTCCGGTGAAGATTCCGGCGAGAACCGGCAACCCCAAGCCCCCCTCTCTGTCCTATAAGCTTCGCCATGCTCTGGCGCACCTACTGACGCTTTCCCGTGATTTTTCTGTGCCTAGGTCGTCGCCACGGTCGCCACCGGCGTCACCCTCTGCCGCCGTCGTTCACCGGCGATTTCCGGCGAGACACAGGTTCCCGCCGCCCTCTTTTGGCCACAGCCAGCTTCTACACGACCAGGCGTACTCCTCTGACCCCCTGTTTTGTCTGCTCGAGCCCCAGGTCGACGACACCATCTCGTGGCCGTGACCTCCGCCGTCAGCAAGTACTCCGGCAAGGAATTCCCGGCGAATCTAAGCGCCCCTTCATCAACCGCGAGCATCCCCGAGACCACCTCGACCGTGGAGATCGCTGGTAATAGTCCATGGTCTCCCTGCCCCTCTAGAACCACCGGAGCACCACCCGTCCGACGCGTCGCCGCCGTGCACCATCACCAGCGCCGCCAGTCTTTGGTCAACACGCTGAGCATCGTCTGATCTTAATCCAGCGGCTTAGATAGATCACTTAGCGAAACGGTACGGGCTAATCTGGATCGCCCGTTGCCATTTAAAATCCAACGGCCCACAGCAGCCGATCCGCCTGAACCGGTACCGGCCAATAAGAACATGCCACGTCGCCAGACTATTTTGTTTAAATATAAAAATAGACAGATTTGTATTAAACTTAGAAATTCAATAACTTTTGATCCACAAATCAGAAAAATACAAATTTGGTGTCTATGGATTCAGAAAAATGAGAGCTTCACTGGTGAGGCCTTATTTCACCCTTTAGCTTCTGTAAAATAGAAGTTTTAGGAAGAACCTTTTTAGGAGTATTTTACCCATAAAAATTGTTTTGTAAATTATTTTTGGGTGAATCTTTTTGCTATGGATTGAAAATTGAACCCTCCATCCAGTAAGACCAAAATATAGATTTGGTTGACTATCCCTAATAGCATGGAAATTATTTAGTGAGTTTGGCATTTCTAAATGATAGAAATTATTGCTAATTGTTACAATTGCACAAATGGTTGCATTTGTAATCTTGCAATTGTAAAATGTTCAGAAAACACTTAGTAGTGTTCAAAACCTTTGTTATAACAATTTGTGCAATAAAATTTCCATCTTGCATGCTTGCATATTTTGCATGATTTTTGTATTGCCATTAGTGTTGACTTTGTGCATGTTTTGTCTTGTTTGTTTTGTTTGATAGATTGTGTGGATTGTCAAGTGTGTTACTGCAAAGAGTGTACCAACACCACCAACTACTAAGACAAGTGGCACTATCATCCATGTCCTACTATTTTTCATTACACTTAGTGGATTTTTGTAGTATGCATGATAGGACTACTATGATACTATGCTATGCTATGTCCTATTAGGATATCCTTTATGTATCCCTTAGTGGAAATACTGTAGTTGTAGTATGCTTAGCCCTGCTATAGATTCGGGGTGGAATATACCATATTGTGATTATATGAAGTGTTGGAAAAAAATATATGTTTTATATAATAAAACAAGGACTCAATGAATCACCTGGGTGGAGTGTGGATACTCAGTTGAGAATAAGGTGGCAATGAAGGGAACCATGTCTATGGCTATCTCTTTCGTGTGTGCACTAGGAGAACACCACCAGAACTTAGAGATTGAACATATTTCTCGTGATGGCTTACGTATGCGACCACATGCCAAATGGGCTTTGGCCTAGTCAATTACATAGTGGAAGACCCATGCATTGGTACCTCTTGAGTTAACTGGAATTATGCATTGGAGGTTTATCCTTGCATTGGTGCACAGTAGATGTGCTGGCATTATGTATTGGGAGGACTTCTATGGAAAGACTTTGTCACATTCTCGATCTGGGTACTCCATCTTGGTGAGTACTAATCCAGCGACCCTTTGGTGGCGTCAAGACGAGATTGTGTCTTGTGGGTAAAGTGTACAACTTCTGCAGAAGATTAAATTCTAAGTACTTAGCCGTGTCCCCGGTTATGGACAACTCTGAGCAACTAAGGCCTGAAGCTATGGAAGATCACGACATTCTAATTTCTCAAAGTAAAACTTGATGGTGACAACAAGAGAGTAGAAGCACTTGGAGTTTGCCAAGGAGTTCAGAAAGCTATTGAAAGATCAAAACTATTTTTACAAACATAGGATAAAACCATATTGCTTTCTGCAAATGAGCCTAAGATCTACTTAGCCAAATGTGCATGTAGTGATAGTCCAACTTATATTCACAAACTTGTGACACTTGCCAATACATTCAAAGAATTGACCCTTTGTGGCTGCAACCTATCATGTTGCAGGTTATTCTATTGATGAGTATGGATTGATGATAGAGGTTATGAGTCTGCACCCAACATGTTTGCCTGTGGCACATGAAGATGAAGGACTCCATGCTTTACTTGTATTCTGCTGCTTTGTAATAAGATAGCCTATGGCTATAGGTTTGTAATAAAGTATTCATATTCTGGATCATGCGATGTAATATGACCTTTGTATCTTGATATTACATCTTAAACTGTGGGTGCTAGCTATTCGATCCAGGGACTAGCACTATAATCACAGGGATTCAAACCAAGCCAGGTTTGGGTTTTTACAGATGGTATCAGAGCATTGTGTTGCCTGTAGGTTCGTAACCCTAGGAATTGGACAAACCCCTTGTTAGGAATGAACTAATTTTATACTTAGTAGGTTTTCTCGTATACCTTGATCATTCTTTACTAAATCTCTTCTCCTTCAAACATGTATAGGACCAGCCTTTGCTTTCTCCAAGGACCTTGAGGATGGATCATGCCAACAAGGAGATCAAGATACAAGTTGGGACAAGTCCTCGAGCTTGCAAAATATGTGGAGAAGTAGGCCACACCTCTAAGGAACATCAAGATCAATGTCCCTTTTGTGATCACAACCATCCAGTTGGAGAATGCCCCACATCTCAAGTTACTTGTTACCTATGTGAAGGAACCAACCACATTCCTACCAAGTGCTATCTCGACTTCATAGTGCAACAAGTGAAAGAACAAGTCAAGGATGGAATGTATCAAGCTCTTGGGTAGAAAGAAGAAAACCTTAGCCATATTACCTGCTCCAAATGCAAGAAGGAAGGACACAATATCAATGAATGCCCAGAGAAGGAAGTGCAAGAAAACCACAACAACACTTCAAGAAAAAGTACTCGAGACATGACAAAAGTGTTTTGCCATCGCTGCCGGAAGATAGGACACTTCACCGATGATTGCCGAACTCGAAAGAGAGCTCCCACTGATGTTATCATAGTGCGAACCATGAGACATTAGATTGCCTACCAATTATCATGTTCGATTTATCGATATCGTGTTAGCATATGGATCATGCCAACCTATGTGGTATGACCAAACTAGGTTGCTTGTTTTGAGAAAACTTGTTGTTTTCTTCTATAATGAGTTAAAGTCAGAAGTTGCTAAGTGATTGGTTACTTGATGAATGTTTTGATTAAACTGGTTTGTTTTGGGTTGAGTGTGTTAGAACTCCCTTAAACCTATCTATCTATCTGTCTATCTATCCTTACTTATCCCTATTAAACCAACAGATGCCTCCAAGACGCGCCAACGACCATGATAACAATGGAGACAACAACAACAATGAAAATGAGATGCAACAGATGATGACTGCATAGACTCAGTTAATGCAGATGATGACACAATTCATGGCAACCATCAACAATCAGAATCAGAACAACAACAATAACAACAACAATCCACCACCTCTGGATATGCTCACTAGATTTCTGAGGTTGAGACCTGCAAAGTTCTCTGGTACTTCTGATCCAATGGTAGCTGATGACTGGTTACGTTCAGTGAACAAAGACCTAGTGACTGTTGGATGCTCTGATGCTGAGAAAGTGAGATTTGCAGCGCACTTGCTTGAAGTCCCTGCAGCTACGTGGTGGGACAACTTTCAAGTCACTCACCCCATTGAAGAAGTGACTTGGGAAATATTTGAAGATGGTTTTCGCACTAATCATATCTCTTCAGGCATGATGAGCCTAAAGAAGAAGGAGTTTCACAACCTTAAACAGCGTCACCGCAGCATTGCTGAATATATTGAGGAATTCAACAATCTATCACGTTATGCTCCAGATGATACTGATACTGATGCTAAGAGGAAGGAAAAGTTCCTAGATGGACTGAATGATGAACTTTCCATGCAATTATCAGTTGCTTATGTTCCAACTTATCAATCACTATGTGACAAAGCTAGAATTTTAGAGAGTAAGAAGGACAAAGTTGAGAACAGGAAGAGGAAGCATAGCTTTGACAAATATCACTCAGGATCATCACAAAAGATGCGTTCATTTAGAAAGGACAATGGAAATTCTGGATCACATCGGCATGAAGGAAATGGACATAATCACCATCACCAGAATCATCACATCAATAATGGAAGTGGTAGTAACAATGTGAATGGTACTAACAATGGAGATAACCTTGGTCAGAATCAACATAAAGATCCCAAGAAAGACATTAGCCAGTTGCAGTGTTACAATTGTAAGCAACTTGGACACTTTGTAGCAAACTGTCCTGAGAAGAAGAAGAATGAGAATGTTGGAGACTCTAATGGGAGCAATTCCAATGTGACCCAGAAAGCACATGTGAACCACATCAACATGTATGGAACCCTTGAAGAACTATATGGTGTGGAAGGTAAGCTTTAGCTAACTTAATTCAGTGGTATAAGAATCTCAAGATGAAGAAATGTTAACAACCTTTGGATGTCAACCCTTAGCCAAGTGAATCAAATGCAACCCAACAAAGTTTCCTTTTAAGGGTGGTAGCACCCAAGTATCCTAAAACCCAACCTATTCTTTCTAGCCTTCTCGAATCTCGGGACGAGATTCCTTTTAAGGGTGGTAGTCTGTCACATCCCAAAATTTTCCAAATTTTGGAATGTGAAAATTTTTAAACAAAATGAAGAACCAAGTTCTTTGAAATTCAGAAGGAACAAAAACTTTTGGAACATTTAAATATAATGCCTCCAAACCCAAGCCAAACAAAATGATTTTGTTTGTGAATTAGGGTGCATGTTTTAAAATCCCAAATCATGAAGCATGCATGAGCATCTTGACTTGGTTGCATTTTAAAAACCTAAGAGAAGTGAAAAATATCTCAAACCCTAAAACTTTAATTATTTGTTAACACTAAGAACAACATAATACTATGGATATACTCCATATTTATATTACACAAAATAACTCCTATGAGGTCTAAAAAGATAAAGGACAAAATAATAAAACAATAGAAATTGGTTTCATCCAGTTTGGAGCCATGGATAAAAAGATATGAATTATTTTGAGAATATATTTAATAAAGGCAATATTAGCTATTAAAACCAAAGTGAATAAATTTGGTTAGAAAATTTTGAGTTAGAAAGTAAATGTGTTCTATAATGCCCTAAAAACCTAATTTGAGTTTTACAAATTTTTAGAAATTTTGTTTGATTCAAATTGGATGTGTGTTCTACCTAAACCACATGGATCCACTAGATGCCATTGCATGTGTGTTCTATTCACAAACCACATGGATCCACTAGATGCCATTGCATGTGTGTTCTTTTCATAAACCACATGGTTCCACAATATGCCATTGCATGTGTGTTCTTTTCATAAACCACATGGATCCACTAGATGCCATTGCATTTGTGTAACTACCTCGGTGAATTACGCTCCTAGTTACAAGCCTGGATGAGCAGAAATGGTTGGAATAGTACGGTGGGGCCCAAATGCCACTCACAGGTAGACCTTTCGGCCGTCCCAACCATTTCCAAACATCGGGGCAAGAACGGGCGGCGTAATCGGCAGGCGAAGGGATCAACTACATACAAAAATGAGTATGTATGCAAGCCACCATACAATAGTACATCAGAGCCATTCCATCTAAAAAGAAAGGAAATATAGCAACGCCATACGACAAGATCCAAAATCCTAGATAGATATAATACTTTAGGATATCTCCTCATACATCAAACATAAGAGTATCAAGCGGAAGCGGAAGACAAAATCTGAGTACGGATAAGAAGCAAATCGGCAAAAGATGCCCCATAAATAAGCACATCCCGCCCACAGATCTCACGGATCCCCGTTCCCGGAATCTCTACACCGAATGATCGTTGCCCACATCGTCCGTCTCTTCCACCCAGTATCCATCTTGCGAGTGTACCTGTTCATCTGAACCAATAATTTATCGTGTGAGACCCTAGGGGTACTCAGCAAGTCTTTATGCCTCTAAAGGGGACACAACCTGGGGTGACGCAATTGCAGCAAAAGATAAACCCTAGCAATTCTATAGAAACTCGCTAACCATCCGCCTAACCAGAGATAGACGAATGTCCGTGAATGAATAACAACAATTATAACAGTTATAACGGTAATATTAACAGATCCATCCTCCTCCTCGCTTACCGACGAGGAAGCGGACGAACAACCCCCCCATCCGTTGGCAGTTTTATTATCCATTCCGTGAGTGTTGCACTATTTACTAGTCAGGTACCTAGTCTAGTCAAGTTAAAAACGGTACTTTAGTTATGCTTGTCTATGATCGAGAAACTGTGCTCCAAGTCGTCCATAACCGCGGACATGGCTTTCAGAAAGTTTTACCCTGCAGGGGTGCACAAATAGCAACACACACTCGATATGCCTCGGAAAAACCAAATCAAAACCCAACAAGGCAGTCACGACAAAGCGATCACATGATTCAGAAATATTTCAGGGGGCCACCCCATTGAGCTACCCGCAACGAAGTTAGCTGACTCCGAGACGGCCTCAAGGTTTGCGTCAATGGTTGTGAACGACTGGGAACCCGAAAATGTGACTGGGCTTGTCGACACCGCGAAAACACTCTGCTTTCCTAAACAGTACAGTGTGCAGTACCTCGCACAATTTAAATAAAGCAGTAAAGCATGGCATAAGTACAGGATAGTAAATAAAACCTCAAACTAGTTTGTGGCCCTCAAGAAATAAGAATGAATCAAGCTCTGGCTCAGGGGGGTTCATAAGCCTCCCGGATGTGGATAGCGCGAATATTCAAGGAACAGGAATCAAGTACTCGGGGTCCTACGGGACACAAGTGAGCCTGAAAAACCAAATAGCGAATATGGCTCACCGATGCCACTTTCATTAGTTATCCCATTACTACTCAGGTTAAGTTGTTTAGGTACCTCGTTTTCCATCAGACACTCACATACCCTACACATGCTGTTCTACGACTCGCATGGCTCAAACAACTCCTGAATGGCTCATGGGATGGAGGAACAAGCTTCGGTGGGGTTTAAAAGTAAAGGCTATGCAATACTTGGGATTCAATTTAATGCAATCGCGACTCAATGATGCAAGAATAAGAAAGTGGCAATAGGTACTATATGTATGCAAGCATGTGGTAGTGCTTGCCTGGCAGCTCAGTTGTAGCGAGAGAAGGATCTGGGTAGTGCTCCTGGTTCTCTTGGTATATCCCCTGCTCAGCGTCTATTCGAAGAAGAACCAAACAAACAAGGGCCAACATAAATAAAGTACGCAAGCATACGAATAAAATGCATCAAGCAAACAATCATGCTATGATGAATGATGCACAATTTGCATGGCATTAAAGTAGCATGGCATGGGTGAGGTGTGGAATACAAGAATAAATCATTTTATTGAGTTTTGGCCCCATTTTAACCTCATATTAGTTGCTGTACACATTATATTTATATGATGCATGCTGCAAAACAGATCATGGAATGCATAAACAGAAAGGTCTCGTCGAGCTAATCATTTTAGACATATCATTTGTTTAATTTGGAGTTATAAAACAAAAGTTATTAATTAATTAAGACAAAAGGGCATTTTATTGTAATTTAAATCAACTTGAAATTTTAAGTGTTCAAAATATATTTTGAATGTCATATTTGAATTCCTCACATTTTTCTGATTTGAAAACATATATTATTTGTATTATTTGGATTTATATTTCAAAAGTTATTTAAAAACAGATTTAAATTTGAATTTGAAATAATTTGAAAAAGATTTGAAATAAAACAGAAATCCAGAAAACCCTTTTATACTCAGACAGATCCAGACACAGCCACTGACGGGTGGGGTCACTGGCTGACTCAGCAGCCCAGCGGGTAGAACAGCTTTTCTCACCGCAGCTGGATCTAGCCTAGAGGATGACAGGTGGGGCTAACTGGCTCGGGCCCAGGCGTCGTGACAGGCGTTGAGGCAGCGGGGCCGAGCTGGAGCACGGGTTGCGAACGGGAAACGCCGGGGGTTTTTCTACAAAAGCGCGCAGCGGCTAGCAGGTGGGGTCCTAAGGAGCGCGGGTTGCGACGAGCAAAACAGCAGGGGGGTATTGGTAAAGTGGCAGCGGCTACTGTGGATCTTCCTGCAGGCGCGCGGACGGGTCGGTGATCGACCGCGCGAGGTGGGGATTCGACCACGGACGTCTGGTGCTGTGTGGCGGTAGCCACCGCGGTAGGCTAGGGGAGCCGAGGAGGTGGTCTAGGGCCTAGCTAAGGCTTGACGCGGAGCGGGGAGGTTCTGACGCCGCGAGCTCTGGCCTTGAGAGGGCGTTGTCGGATTGTCCGGCATGTGACAGCAACAACGCAGAGGAGGGTGTCTAGGAGGGTCGTGGGCTCACCGGGAGGTTGTTGGTGGCGTTGGATCGGGTCGGCGAGCAGTGGATCGGCGGCGAGGCACGCCTGTAAGATCTAGGGTTTCATGGCGCCTGACGGTGCAGGGGCATGTGCCTTCTCCTCCTCGACATCGTGTTCGCTGCTATAGAGGACCTCCTCGGTCTCGGGCCTCCTCCACGACGTGCTTACAGCCGAACGACGAGGAGCGAGAGGTAGATGGTGGCGGCGAGAGGAGGAGGTGGCGTCGGTGGAAGGAAGGGAGGATGGCCAGCGCCTCGGCAGATCTGGAGAGGCGAGGGGTGCCATGGAGTGGAGGCAAGTAGAGGGAGAGAGAGATGTCGTGGGAGGTGGTTAGATGAAAAGGTGGCTCGGGTGCCACCTTTCTCCTCCTCCTCACGTGCTTTCGGCGAGGCAGGTGCAGAGGAGGAGGGGCTTCCAGGTGGGGACGGTGAGGCCAGGGAGTAGGTTCGGTTGGAGGGCCCCCAAGGCAGAGAGAGCAAGAGAGGGAGAGGGGAGGCTCGGGCTAGGGTTGGGTTTGGAGCTAGGCTCGGTTTAGGGTTGGTACTAGGGTTGGGGGTGTAGCTAGGTGGGGCCAGGGAGAGAGGGTGGCCGATGGGGCCAGCTAGGTGAGAGAGGGGGGTAAGGCCGAGAGAGAGGGGGACATGGTAGCTAGGGTTTGGTCATGGTGGGGTTTAGGAGAGAGGGGGGTTATGGTGATGAAGGGTAGATGATATGAGTGGCACCTAGATAGAGGTTAAGAGAGAAGGGGTGGTGGTTTAGGTTTTTTTTAGAAGATAGCATACTCCAAACTAGATCAAGCAAAAACATGTGGAAAGAGAGAGAGAAAAGATGAGGGAAGAGATGGTATGGTGAAGATGGGTAGGTGATGGTCTAGGGATTAGAGAGAGAGATAGATGGAGTGGTTTGAAGCTAGGGTTTGCCTTGGACAAGATCAAGCCAAGAACAACCAAGATCAAACAAGAAAAAGAGAGGGATGGAATGCTAGGGTTTAAGCAAGATCAACATAGAACAAGCCAAAAGAAAAGATAGAGATAGAGAGAGGTGATGATCCACTCAAGATTCAAACAAAAACCAAATACTAGAAAAGGTGGCACTTGCATGGCCCATGCAAAATATTTATTGCCATGTTGATTCTTGTGAAAACAATATGATCACATGGCATTATTATTATGCATTCCCAAAATTGGAATAAAAGCCAAGCAAAAAGAATTAAAAAGGATGCCCCATGTGGAATAGATGGAGATGACCATGTTTGAATAGAAATGGGACTTGCTAGTGTGTATGTGCCACTAGATGCTCAATAGTCCCAAAATACCCCAACATGAGCACAATTCCATAATAATCCATATGGAAGCTAGGAGAAAGGGGCCCACTCACAAGGCATGCAAAGGTGGCCAAGTGACTCTCAGATATCAATGATGTGAAAACAACATGATGCTAAGATGAGAGCATGTGGAAAAGAATTTGGATCCATCCCAACCCACATGAGCTAGAGGTAAAACCAATAAGTGAAAAGCTCATATTAGTTGGATGGTGGAATTATAAGGTGGTGAAAAAAAAGGTGGTGGAGTTAATAAAAGATATGCCCCCAACTCAACTTGGGCATTTAACAATATATCAAGAACCAAATACAATATCAAGAGGCAAATACAATTTACAATGCATATGAGAGAAGAACCAAATGAAAAGGTTTTATATGATGCTCAAATGCAAGGTGGCATTATGACATGAGCATGATATAATTATGATGCAACAATTATATATATGAAGTAGCATTTATATAGACTAGGCTAGTAGCATTGCAATTGTTAGACAATTGGGATGCTACAACTCTCCCCCACTAAACAAGAATCTCGCCCCGAGATTCCTAGGAAAAAGAAAACAACACAAGGAGAGGCAGGTGTTCGGAACGAAGGTGACCCTCATGTTCCCAAGATGATGAAGAACGGAATGGTGCAACCACTGCACCTTGCAGAACTTGCTAGACTTGTTGCGAGTCTTGCGTTTTGCTTGAGAAACAACGGGTTAGAAGAGTTGAAGGATTGTCGTGAGACAAGATGGATAGGATGGACATAGCTCCGGTTTTCTCAAGAAACATGATAAAAGAAACTGAACCACTTGTGAAAGAAGGGACAAGATGATGCATCATGGATAAAGAAAGACACACCGTTAAGATTAAAGATTTACTGATACTAGATAGGATGGATCTTTGTGTCGCCGGAAGAAAAGAGCTAGATTGGAGAGGTTTTGAACCACTATGATAATAGCATCGTATCTTCTCTCGGATTGGAGAAATGAAGTACAGAAACAATATTGCCTTCAAACAATAGAGTCCCTTGATATCAACAGAAAGATTTAGATAGACATCGTCGGATTAGATTCTTGTTGCGCCGGTAAGAACCAAAGGATCGCGCAATTGAGGTGCGCGGATATAACTTCTAGAGACGGAGGTGAAGCCAGATCATGGTGGAATCCCGAGAAGCAAAGAATATGGAGGATCTGGAGTTTATTGTAGAGATACCTATTGCTTTCTTTAACCTTGAGGCTAATGCAATAGATTTGCGACTGATGGCATCAACCATAATTGGCTTTACCACAGGAAAAGAATTGATGAAACAAAGAGAGATAGTTTTCCTTCATCTTGTTTGAGGATGTAGAGCATCGGTAGAAAGACGAGGACCGAAAGGAGTTTTCGTTTGTTTCCACCAGATAATTGAGGATTTTGCTCCGTGTAGAAAGGGCGAGATCACCAACAAGAGATTATTGATTACTTTCTTCGAGAGAGCACTCCGGAAAAACAAAGACGAAAGTAAAAGTATCGAGGGATAAAGGCCACTTCTAACTTCCGTGGAATGAGTGGAATCACATTAATTCACCAATCTGATGTACAAGAGCGAATGATAAGAGTAGTGGTATGGTAGCTACTCCATCCCACACTCAAAGCATTACTCCGCACATGAATAAGAAAACCATGCAACCCAACTACGGAAACAGACTGAAGGTCTTGACAAAAGAACTCATAGAACTCCGTTAGAAAACAAGGATTGATGCAAACGATTCTCCGGATTCCCAGATAGATAAGATGATGATGTTTTCGTCATGTCGGAAGTAACCAGCCACTAGAAAGATATGAAGGAAGATTACGAAGACAACTGCAATATCCCACAGATGAAGAAAGATAGCACCATTCGAACAGAAGGATTACACGATCTGGAAGGTCTTCATGGCCTCCGGTGGATTGAGCATAGACGATAGAGCGGGAGGGTTTCAAGAGAATACTTGACGAGACTGAGGTGAAAGAACTCCATGTTCTTCTTGAAATGATTGAGAGAGATTTAGCGGTCTTGAGGAAAAACTTTAGCGGAACAACGATGATAACTTGTCAACAAGGAACAACTCCGGATTGGTTGAAGATGGAGGATGGAATTAACAATGGACTTGCTAATTCCAGAATTGAAGCAATTTATTTGGCAGAAGGACGTGGTCGAGATAGGTGACTTCAAGAAGCCAGAATTCACGCTTTGAGGACTTTGCACACAGGCAGTGCTCACGAAGCTTGAGAGAAAGAGACAGAGATGATCTTCCATGTCCTTCCATAGATATCGAATAGGTAAGCATATTATCACATATACCACCATGGATTAACAGGATATTCCCAGAATATCAAGTTCAAGAGGCGGAAGAAACGAACAAATGCTCGAACACTTCCTGAGCTCAACGCTCTTAGAAAGATCAATATTACGAGCACGGGTTCGTGTTGAAGAAGATGTACTAGAAGAATAGATTATCTGGTCCTTCGGAAGAAAAAGAGATGTCACCTGGTTCACATTGTCGATCGGATCACCGGTTACAAAGATAAAGAGATCTTGGATAAAGAAACGATGATATAGCTTTGCTTATGGTATGAGCTATCAGAGACGAAAAAGATGTGCAGATATGGAGTTGAAAAAGATGTGCAGCATGATGAACAAATGATAGACCGCCGTAGTGCTTTGAGAAACTCCGGATTGCCAAAGATGCTTGAATATGCATAGATATGATCACGGTGTACTCAAAATCACAGGAGATAACCGGCACCATTTGGATGATAGAGTGGATAGCATTTTCCATATTCCAATCGTCACTTGTTATGAGTGGAATATAGCTATGCCGAGAGCCAAATTACAATCACCAGCATCGGATCGACACATGTTATGTAATTAGCCCCAGAGAATTGGAGATGAAAAGAAACTCTAGGATTAAGCGCCGGTGACAAAAGAATGAGTTAGCATGGACATGCTGATAAAAGGGAGATAGATAATGTTTCACACACGACTGAAAAGGAGTGTGGAAACACAGATGTATCAAAGAAAAAATTTCCGCATTTTTCGGCATTAAAATACCAATAGATGCGCAAAAACACTTATCAGGTAGAGATTAGCAACTGATGATTGCACAGAATGTGGAGTTGCTAGAAGGAAGGACACCCTTAAGAAGATGGCACCGGTTAACAAGGAGTCAGATAGATCGCGCCGGTTTTCCAAAGCTCACAAGATGGAATGTACCAGCATTGATAACCAAAAGCAGATTGTGATAACAAATTGGATGCAACAGATAGACAAGGAATTACACACACACACACTTTCTATGGTACTACGGAAACCCAGAACACGTGAATCCTAGTTTGAATTTTAAGAAGAGGATTGAAAACGTTACACTTCCTTACCAGAAAAGGGTGGGTGGTTGGGTAAGAAGAAAAATGGAAGCAGTCCTACTCTCGCGTTTTGTTTTTCCCTAGTATACATAGCTACCAAAATATTTGCTAGACAGACAACGACCATTTGGCTGAGACCCTGAAGGGCGGGATGGCTCTGATACCAATTGTAACTGGTCTACCTGTGAGTGGCATTTGGGCCCCACCGTACTATTCCAACCATTTCTGCTCATCCAGGCTTGTAACTAGGAGCGTAATTCACCGAGGTAGTTACAATTAACAACAGTTATAACAGTTATAACGGTAATATTAACAGATCCATCCTCCTCCTTGCTTACCGACGAGGAAGCGGACGAACAACCCCCCCCATCCGTTGGCAGTTTTATTATCCATTCCGTGAGTGTTGCACTATTTACTAGTCAGGTACCTAGTCTAGTCAAGTTAAAAGCATTTTAGTTATGCTTGTCTATGATCGAGAACTGCTCCAAGTCGCCCATAACCGCGACACGGCTTTCAGAAGTTTTACCGCAGGGTGCACAAATAGCAACACACACTCGATATGCCTCGGAAAAACCAAATCAAAACCCAACGAGGCGATCCGACAAAGCGATCACAGATTTGAGAAATATTTCAGGGGCCACCCCATTGAGCTACCCGCAACGGTTAGCTGACTCGAGACGGCCTCAAGGTTTGCGTCAATGGCTGTGAACGACGGGAACCCAAAATGTGACTGGGCTTGTCGACACCGAAAACACTCCGCTTTCCTAACGAGACAAAGGTAAAGACTCGCACAATTTAAATAAAGCAAAGAAGCATGGCATAAGTACAGATAGTAAATAAAACCTCAAACTAGTTTGTGGCCCTAAATAAATAAGAATGAATCAAGCTCGCCTGTGGGGGGTTCATAAGCCTCCGGATGTGGATAGCGAATATTCAAGGAACAGAATCAAGTACTGGGTCCCACGGGACACAAGTGAGCCTGAAAACCAAATAGCGAATATGGCTCACCGATGCCACTTTCATTAGTTATCCCATTACTACTCAGGTTAAGTTGTTTAGGTACCTCGTTTTCCATCAGACACTCACATACCCTACACATGCTGTTCTACGACTCGCATGGCTCAAACAACTCCTGAATGGCTCATGGGATGGAGGAACAAGCTTCGGTGGGGTTTAAAAGTAAAGGCTATGCAATACTTGGGATTCAATTTAATGCAATCGCGACTCAATGATGGAAGAATAAGAAAGTGGCAATAGGTACTATATGTATGCAAGCATGTGGTAGTGCTTGCCTGGCAGCTCAGTTGTAGCGAGAGAAGGATCTGGGTAGTGCTCCTGGTTCTCTTGGTATATCCCCGCCAAATACCTATTCAAGAAGAACCAAACAAACAAGGGCCAACATAAATAAAGTACGCAAGCATACGAATAAAATGCATCAAGCAAACAATCATGCTATGATGAATGATGCACAATTTGCATGGCATTAAAGTAGCATG
Organism: Avena insularis; assembly: GCA_023614405.1. Taxonomy (NCBI): domain Eukaryota; kingdom Viridiplantae; phylum Streptophyta; class Magnoliopsida; order Poales; family Poaceae; genus Avena; species Avena insularis. Next base: position 190,456,539 of record CM042692.1, read on the forward strand.
GCATGGGTGAGGTGTGGAATACAAGAATAAATCATTTTATTGAGTTTTGGCCCCATTTTAACCTCATATTAGTTGCTGTACACATTATATTTATATGATGCATGCTGCAAAACAGATCATGGAATGCATAAATAGAAAGGTCTCGTCGAGCTAATCATTTTAGACATATCATTTGTTTAATTTGGAGTTATAAAACAAAAGTTATTAATTAATTAAGACAAAAGGGCATTTTATTGTAATTTAAATCAACTTGAAATTTTAAGTGTTCAAAATATATTTTGAATGGCATATTTGAATTCCTCACATTTTTATGATTTGAAAACATATATTATTTGGATTTATATTTCAAAAGTTATTTAAAAACAGATTTAAATTTGAATTTGAAATAATTTGAAAAAGATTTGAAATAAAACAGAAATCCAGAAAACCCTTTTATACTCAGACAGATCCAGACACAGCCACTGACGGGTGGGGTCACTGGCTAACTCGGCAGCCCAGCGGGCAGAACAACTTTTCTCACCGCAGCTGGATCTAGCCTAGAGGATGACAGGTGGGGCTAATCGCTCGCCCAGCCGTGACGGGCCAAGCGGGTCAAAGCGGGCCGAAATGCTGGGTTGCGAACGGGAAACTTCGGGGGTTTTTCTGCAAAAGCGCGCAGCGGCTGGTAGGTGGGGTCCTAAGGAGCGTGCGTTGCGACGAGCAAAACAGCAGGGGGGTATTGGTAAAGTGGCAGCGGCTACTGTGGATCTTCCTGCAGGCGCGTGGACGGGTCGGTGATCGACCGCGCGAGGTGGGGATTCGACCCTGGGACGTGCGGGTGCGCGCTGGCGGCGGTAGCCACTGCGGTAGGGCTAGGGGAGCTGACAGGAGGTGGTCTGGGGCCTAGCTAAGGCTTGACGCGGAGCGGGGAGGTTGCAGACGCCGGCGAGCTCTGGCACGCAGAGGGCGTTTGTCGGATTGTCCCGCCAGTGTGCAATGGCAGCGCAGAGGAGCGTGTCTAGGAGGGTCGTGGGCTCACCGGGAGGTTGTTGGTGGCGCGGATCGGGTCGGCAGCGGTGGATCGGGGCAGGCGTGACGCCTGAAGATCTAGGGTTTCATGCTGCAGGTGCGGTGCTGACAGCCTTCCTCCTCGACATCGTGTTCCGCGCTGCTGTAGAGGACCTCCTCGGTCTACCGGGCCTCCTCCACGACGTGCTTGCGAGCCGGAACGACGAGGAGCAGAGGGTAGATGGTGGCCGGCGAGAGGGAGGGTGGCGTCGGTGGAGAGGAAGGGAGGATGGCCAGGCGCCTCGGCCAGATCTGGAGAGGCAGAGGGGTGCCATGGAGTGGAGGCAAGGCAGAGAGGGAGAGAGAGATGTCGTGGGGAGGTGGTTAGATGAAAAGGTGGCTCGGGTGCCACCTTTCTCTCCTTCCTCCTCACGTGCTCGGTCGGCAGGGGCAGGTGTAGAGGAGGGGCTTCTGTGTGGGACGGTGAGGCCGTGGAGTAGGTTTGCTGGAGGGCCCCAAGGCAGAGAGAGCAAGAGAGGGAGAGGGGAGGCTCGGGCTAGGGTTGGGTTTGGAGCTAGGCTCGGTTTAGGGTTGGTACTAGGGTTGGGGGTGTAGCTAGGTGGGGCCAGGGAGAGAGGGTGGCCGATGGGGCCAGCTAGGTGAGAGAGGGGGGTAAGGCCGAGAGAGAGGGGGACATGGTAGCTAGGGTTTGGTCATGGTGGGGTTTAGGAGAGAGGGGGGTTATGGTGATGAAGGGTAGATGATATGAGTGGCACCTAGATAGAGGTTAAGAGAGAAGGGGTGGTGGTTTAGGTTTTTTTTAGAAGATAGCATACTCCAAACTAGATCAAGCAAAAACATGTGGAAAGAGAGAGAGAAAAGATGAGGGAAGAGATGGTATGGTGAAGATGGGTAGGTGATGGTCTAGGGATTAGAGAGAGAGATAGATGGAGTGGTTTGAAGCTAGGGTTTGCCTTGGACAAGATCAAGCCAAGAACAACCAAGATCAAACAAGAAAAAGAGAGGGATGGAATGCTAGGGTTTAAGCAAGATCAACATAGAACAAGCCAAAAGAAAAGATAGAGATAGAGAGAGGTGATGATCCACTCAAGATTCAAACAAAAACCAAATACTAGAAAAGGTGGCACTTGCATGGCCCATGCAAAATATTTATTGCCATGTTGATTCTTGTGAAAACAATATGATCACATGGCATTATTATTATGCATTCCCAAAATTGGAATAAAAGCCAAGCAAAAAGAATTAAAAAGGATGCCCCATGTGGAATAGATGGAGATGACCATGTTTGAATAGAAATGGGACTTGCTAGTGTGTATGTGCCACTAGATGCTCAATAGTCCCAAAATACCCCAACATGAGCACAATTCCATAATAATCCATATGGAAGCTAGGAGAAAGGGGCCCACTCACAAGGCATGCAAAGGTGGCCAAGTGACTCTCAGATATCAATGATGTGAAAACAACATGATGCTAAGATGAGAGCATGTGGAAAAGAATTTGGATCCATCCCAACCCACATGAGCTAGAGGTAAAACCAATAAGTGAAAAGCTCATATTAGTTGGATGGTGGAATTATAAGGTGGTGAAAAAAAAGGTGGTGGAGTTAATAAAAGATATGCCCCCAACTCAACTTGGGCATTTAACAATATATCAAGAACCAAATACAATATCAAGAGGCAAATACAATTTACAATGCATATGAGAGAAGAACCAAATGAAAAGGTTTTATATGATGCTCAAATGCAAGGTGGCATTATGACATGAGCATGATATAATTATGATGCAACAATTATATATATGAAGTAGCATTTATATAGACTAGGCTAGTAGCATTGTAATTGTTAGACAATTGGGATGCTACAATTTGTGTTCTTTTCATAAACCACATGGATCCCCTAGAGTTCATTGCATGTGTGTTCTATGCCTAAACCACAAGAATCCACTAGATGCAATTGCATTTGTGTTCTTTTCTTAAACCACATGGATCCACTAGATGCCATTGCATGTGTGTTCTATTCATGAACCACATGGATCCACTAGAGTTCATTGCACATGTGTTATTTTCATAAACCACATGGATCCACTAGATGCCATTGCATGTGTGTTTTTTCATAAACCACATGGATCCACTAGATCACATTGCATGTGTGTTCTATTCCTAAACCACAAGCATCCACTAGATGCCATTGCATGTGTGTTATTTTTATAAACCACAGGGATCCACTATTATCCATTGCATGTGTGTTCTAATCCTAAACCACATGGATCCACTAGATGCCACTCGATGTGTGTTCTTTTCATAAACCACATGGATCCATTAGATGTCATTGCATGTGTGTTCTTTTCATTAACCACATGGACCCACTAGAGTTCATGGCATGTGTGTTCTTTTCATAATTGTATGTGTGTTCTAATCCTAAACCACATGGATCCACTAGATGCCATTGGATGTGTGTTCTTTTCATAAACCACATGGATCCACTAGATGTCATTGCATGTGTGTTCTTTTCATAAACCACATGGATCCACTAGAGTTCACTTCATGTGTGTTCTTTTCATAAACCACATGGATACACTAGAGTTCATTGCATGTGTGTTCTATTCATAAACCACATGGATCCACTAGATGCCATTACATGTGTGTTCTTTTCATAAACCACAAGGATCCACTAGAGTTGATTGTATGTGTGTTCCATTTCTAAACCACATGGATCCACTAGATGCCATTGCATGTGTGTTCTTTTCATGAACCACATGGATCCACTAGAGTTCATTGAATATGTGTTCTTTTCATAAACCACATGGATCCACTAGAGTTCATTGCATGTGTGTTCTATTCCTAAACCACATGGATCCACAAGAGTTCATTGGATGTGTGTTCTATTCCTAAACCACATGGATCCACTAGATGCCATTGCATGTGTGTTCTTTTCATAAACCACATGGATCCACTAGAGTTCATTGCCTGTGTGTTGTTTTCATAAACCACATGGATCCAGTAGAGTTCATGGCATGTGTGTTCTTTTCATAAACCACATGGATCCACTAGATGCCATTGCATGTGTGTTTATTCAAAAACCACATGGATCCACTAGATGTCATTGCATGTGTGTTCTTTTAATAAACCACATGGATCCACTAGATGTCATTGCACGTGTGTTATTTTCATAAACCAGATATATCCACTATTATCCATTGCATGTGTGTTCTAATCCTAAACCACACGGATCAACTACATTCTATTGGATGTGTATTCTTTCCATAAACCACATGGATCCATTAGATAGCATTGCATGTGTGTTCTTTTCATAAACCACATGGATCCACTAGTGTTCATGGCATGTGTGTTCTTTTCATAGACCACATGGATCCACTAGATGCCATTGCATGTGTGTTATATTCCTAAACCAAATGGATCCACTAGATTCCATTGGATGTGTGTTGTTTTCATAAACCACAAGGATGCACTAGATGTCATTGGATCTGTGTTCTTTTCATAAACCACATGGATCCACTAGATGCCATTGCATGTGTGCTCATTTCATAAACCACATGGATCCACTAGAGTTTGTTGCATGTGTGTTCTATGCCTAAACCACTAGAATCCACTAGATGCCATTGCATGTGTGTTCTTTACTTAGACCACATGGATCCACTAGATGCCATTGCATGTGTGTTCTTTTCATAAACCACCTGGATCCACTAGAGTTCACTTCATTTGTGTTCTTTTCATAAACCACATGGATACAATAGAGTTCATTGCATGTGTTCTCTATTCATAAACCACATGGATCCACTAGATGCCATTGCATGTGTGTTCTTTTCATAAACCACATGGATCCACTAGAGTTCACTGGATGTGTGTTCTATTCCTAAACTAGATGGATCCACTAGATGCCATTGCATGTGTGTTCTTTTCATGAACCACATGTATCCACTAGAGTTCATTGAATGTGTGTTCTTTTCATAAACCACATGGATCCACTAGAGTTCATTGCATGTGTGTTCTATTCCTAAACCACATGGATCCATAAGAGTTCATTAGATGTGTGTTATATTCCTAAACCACATGGATACACTAGATTCCATTGCATGTGTGTTCTTATCATAAACCACATGGATCCACTAGAGTGCATTGCATGTGTGTTCTTTTCATAAACCACATGGATCCAGTAGAGTTCATGGCATGTGTGTTCTTTTCATAAACCACATGGATCCACTAGATGCCATTGCATGTGTGTTCTATTCCTAAACCACATGGATCCACTAGATGCCATTGGATGTGTGTTCTTTTCATAAACCACATGGATGCACTAGATGCCATTGCATGTGTGTTCTTTTCATAAACCACATGGATCCACTAGATGCCATTGTATATGTGTTCTTTTCATCAACCACATGGATCCACTAGAGTTCATTGCATGTGTGTTCTATGCCTAAACCACAAGAATCTACTAGATGCCATTGCATGTGTGTACTTTTCTTAAACCAGATGGATCCACTAGATGTCATTGCATGTGTGTTATTTTCTTCAACCACATGGATCCACTAGAGTTCACTGCATGTGTGTTCTTTTCATAAACCACATTGATATACTATTGTTCATTGCATGTGTGTTCTATTCATAAGCCACATGGATCCACTAGATGCCATTGCATGTGTGTTCTTTTCATAAACCACATGGATCCACTAGAGTTCATTGGAGCTGTGTTCTATTCCTAAACCACATGGATCCACTAGATGACATTGCATGTGTGTTCTGTTCATAAACCACATGGATCCACTAGAGATCATTGCATGTCTATTTTTTCATAAACCACATGGATCCACTAGATGCCATTGCATGTGTGTTCTATTCCTAAACCACACGGATCCACTAGATGCCATTTCATGTGTGATATTTGCATAAACCACATGGATGCACTAGAGTTCATTGTATGTGTGTTGGTTTCATAAACCACATGGATCCACTAGAATTCATGGCATGTGTGTTCTTTTCATAAACCACATGGATCCACTATATGCCATTGCATGTGTGTTCTTTTCATAAACCACATGGATCCACTAGATTCCATTGCATTTGTGTTCTTTTCATAAACCACATGGATCCACTAGAGTTCATTGCATGTGTGTTATATGCCTAAACCACAAGTATCCACTAGATGCAATTCCATGTGTGTTCTTTTCTTAAACCACATAGATCCACTAGATGCCATTACATGTGTGTTGTTTTCATGAACCACATGGATCCACTAGAGTTCATTGAATGTGTGTTCTATTCCTAAACCAGATGGATCCACTAGATGCCATTGCATGTGTGTTCTTTTCATGAACCACATGGATCCGCAAGAGTTTATTGAATGTGTGTTCTTTTCATAAACCACATGGATCTACTAGAGTTCATTGCATGTGTGTTCTATTCCTAAATCACATGGATCCACAAGAGTTCATTGCATGTGTGTTCTATTCCTAAACCACATGGATCCACTAGATTCCATTGCATGTGTGTTCTTTTCATAAACCACATGGATCCACTAGATGCCATTGCATGCGGGTTTATTCATAAACCACATGGATCCACTAGATGTCATTGCATGTGTGTTCTTTTAATAAACCACATGGATCCACTAGATGTCATTGCACGTGTGTTCTTTTCATAAACTAGATGGATCCAGTATTATCCATTGCATGTGTGTTCTAATCCTAAACCACATGGATCCACTACATTCCATTAGTTGTGTATTCTTTTCATAAACCACATGGTTCCACTAGATGTCATTGCATGTGTGTTCTTTTCATAAACCAGATGGATCTACTAGTGTTCATGGCATGTGTGTTCTTTTCATAAACCACATGGATCCACTAGATGCCATTGCATGTGTGTTATATTCCTAAACCACATGGATCCACTAGATGCCATTGGATGTGTGTTCTTTTCATAAACCACATGGATGCACTAGATGCCATTGCATGTGTGTTCTTTTCATAAACCACATGGATCCACTAGATGCCATTGTATATGTGTTCTTTTCATAAACCACATGGATCCACTAGAGTTCATTGCATGTGTGTTCTATGCCTAAACCACAAGAATCTACTAGATGCCATTGCATGTGTGTACTTTTCTTAAACCAGATGGATCCACTAGATGTCATTGCATGTGTGTTATTTTCATCAACCACATGGATCAACTAGAGTTCACTGCATGTGTGTTCTTTTCATAAACCACATTGATATACTAGAGTTCATTGCATGTGTGTTCTATTCATAAACCACATGGATCCACTAGATGCCATTGCATGTGTGTTCTTTTCATAAACCACATGGATCCAATAGAGTTCATTGGAGCTATGTTCTATTCCTAAACCACATGGATCCACTAGATGCCATTGCATGTGTGTTCTGTTCATAAACCACATGGATCCACGAGAGATCATTGCATGTCTATTTTTTCATAAACCACATGGATCCACTAGATGCCATTGCATGTGTGTTCTATTCCTAAACCACACGGATCCACTAGATGCCATTTCATGTGTGATAATTGCATAAACCACATGGATCCACTAGAGTTCATTGTATGTGTGTTGGTTTCATAAACCACATGGATCCACTAGAGTTCATGGCATGTGTGTTCTTTTCATAAACCACATGTATCCACTATATGCCATTGGATGTGTGTCCTTTTCATAAACCACATGGATCCACTAGATTACATTGCATTTGTGTTCTTTTCATAAACCACATGGATCCACTAGAGTTCATTGCATGTGTGTTATATGCCTAAACCACAAGTATCCACTAGATGCAATTCCATGTGTGTTCTTTTCTTAAACCACATAGATCCACTAGATGCCATTACATGTGTGTTCTTTTCATGAACCACATGGATCCACTAGAGTTCATTGAATGTGTGTTCTATTCCTAAACCAGATGGATCCACTAGATGCCATTGCATGTGTGTTATTTTCATGAACCACATGGATCCACAAGAGTTTATTGAATGTGTATTCTTTTCATAAACCACATGGATCTACTAGAGTTCATTGCATGTGTGTTCTATTCCTAAATCACATGGATCCACAAGAGTTCATTGCATGTGTGTTCTATTCCTAAACCACATGGATCCACTAGATTCCATTGCATGTGTGTTCTTTTCATAAACCACATGGATCCACTAGAGTTCATTGCATGTGTGTTCTATGCCTAAACCACAAGAATCTACTAGATGCCATTGCATGTGTGTACTTTTCTTAAACCAGATGGATCCACTAGATGTCATTGCATGTGTGTTATTTTCTTCAACCACATGGATCCACTAGAGTTCACTGCATGTGTGTTCTTTTCATAAACCACATTGATATACTAGAGTTCATTGCATGTGTGTTCTATTCATAAGCCACATGGATCCACTAGATGCCATTTCATGTGTGTTCTTTTCATAAACCACATGGATCCACTAGAGTTCATTGGAGCTCTGTTCTATTCCTAAACCGCATGGATCCACTAGATGACATTGCATGTGTGTTCTGTTCATAAACCACATGGATCCACTAGAGATCATTGCATGTCTATTTTTTCAAAAACCACATGGATCCACTAGATGCCATTGCATGTGTGTTCTATTCCTAAACCACACGGATCCACTAGATGCCATTTCATGTGTGATATTTGCATAAACCACATGGATCCACTAGAGTTCATTGTATGTGTGTTGGTTTCATAAACCACATGGATCCACTAGAATTCATGGCATGTGTGTTCTTTTCATAAACCACATGGATCCACTATATGCCATTGCATGTGTGTTCTTTTCATAAACCACATGGATCCACTAGATTCCATTGCATTTGTGTTCTTTTCATAAACCACATGGATCCACTAGAGTTCATTGCATGTGTGTTATATGCCTAAACCACAAGTATCCACTAGATGCAATTCCATGTGTGTTCTTTTCTTAAACCACATAGATCCACTAGATGCCATTACATGTGTGTTCTTTTCATGAACCACATGGATCCACTAGAGTTCATTGAATGTGTGTTCTATTCCTAAACCAGATGGATCCACTAGATGCCATTGCATGTGTGTTCTTTTCATGAACCACATGGATCCGCAAGAGTTTATTGAATGTGTGTTCTTTTCATAAACCACATGGATCTACTAGAGTTCATTGCATGTGTGTTCTATTCCTAAATCACATGGATCCACAAGAGTTCATTGCATGTGTGTTCTATTCCTAAACCACATGGATCCACTAGATTCCATTGCATGTGTGTTCTTTTCATAAACCACATGGATCCACTAGATGCCATTGCATGCGGGTTTATTCATAAACCACATGGATCCACTAGATGTCATTGCATGTGTGTTCTTTTAATAAACCACATGGATCCACTAGATGTCATTGCACGTGTGTTCTTTTCATAAACTAGATGGATCCAGTATTATCCATTGCATGTGTGTTCTAATCCTAAACCACATGGATCCACTACATTCCATTGGATGTGTATTCTTTTCATAAACCACATGGTTCCACTAGATGTCATTGCATGTGTGTTCTTTTCATAAACCAGATGGATCCACTAGTGTTCATGGCATGTGTGTTCTTTTCATAAACCACATGGATCCACTAGATGCCATTGCATGTGTGTTATATTCCTAAACCACATGGATCCACTAGATGCCATTGGATGTGTGTTCTTTTCATAAACCACATGGATGCACTAGATGCCATTGCATGTGTGTTCTTTTCATAAACCACATGGATCCACTAGATGCCATTGTATATGTGTTCTTTTCATAAACCACATGGATCCACTAGAGTTCATTGCATGTGTGTTCTATGCCTAAACCACAAGAATCTACTAGATGCCATTGCATGTGTGTACTTTTCTTAAACCAGATGGATCCACTAGATGTCATTGCATGTATGTTATTTTCATCAACCACATGGATCAACTAGAGTTCACTACATGTGTGTTCTTTTCATAAACCACATTGATATACTAGAGTTCATTGCATGTGTGTTCTATTCATAAACCACATGGATCCACTAGATGCCATTGCATGTGTGTTCTTTTCATAAACCACATGGATCCACTAGAGTTCATTGGAGCTATGTTCTATTCCTAAACCACATGGATCCACTAGATGCCATTGCATGTGTGTTCTGTTCATAAACCACATGGATCCACGAGAGATCATTGCATGTCTGTTTTTTCATAAACTACATGGATCCACTAGATGCCATTGCATGTGTGTTCTATTCCTAAACCACACGGATCCACTAGATGCCATTTCATGTGTGATATTTGCATAAACCACATGGATCCACTAGAGTTCATTGTATGTGTGTTGGTTTCATAAACCACATGGATCCACTAGAGTTCATGGTATGTGTGTTCTTTTCATAAACCACATGGATCCACTATATGCCATTGCATGTGTGTTCTTTTCATAAACCACATGGATCCACTAGATTCCATTGCATTTGTGTTCTTTTCATAAACCACATGGATCCACTAGAGTTCATTGCATGTGTGTTATATGCCTAAACCACAAGTATCCACTAGATGCAATTCCATGTGTGTTCTTTTCTTAAACCACATAGATCCACTAGATGCCATTACATGTGTGTTCTTTTCATGAACCACATGGATCCACTAGAGTTTATTGAATGTGTGTTCTATTCCTAAACCAGATGGATCCACTAGATGCCATTGCATGTGTGTTATTTTCATGAACCACATGGATCCACAAGAGTTTATTGCATGCGGGTTTATTCATAAACCACATGGATCCACTAGAGGTCATTGCATGTGTGTTCTTTTAATAAACCACATGGATCCACTAGATGTCATTGCACGTGTGTTCTTTTCATAAACTAGATGGATCCAGTATTATCCATTGCATGTGTGTTCTAATCCTAAACCACATGGATCCACTACATTCCATTGGATGTGTATTCTTTTCATAAACCACATGGTTCCACTAGATGTCATTGCATGTGTGTTCTTTTCATAAACCAGATGGATCCACTAGTGTTCATGGCATGTGTGTTCTTTTCATAAACCACATGGATCCACTAGATGCCATTGCATGTGTGTTATATTCCTAAACCACATGGATCCACTAGATGCCATTAGATGTGTGTTGTTTTCATAAACCACATGGATGCACTAGATGGCATTGGATGTGTGTTCTTTTCATAAACAACATGGATCCACTAGATGCCATTGCATGTGTGTTATTTTCATAAACCACATGGATCCACTAGACGCCATTGCATGTGTTCTCATTTCATACACCATATGGACCCACTAGAGTTTGTTGCATGTGTGTTGTATGCCTAAACCACAAGAATCCACAAGATGCCATTGCATGTGTGTTCTTTCCTTAAACCACATGGATCCACTAGATGCCATTGCATGTGTGTTATTTTCATAAACCACATGGATCCACTAAAGTTCATTTCATGTGTGTTCTTTTCGTAAACGAAATGGATACAATAGAGTTCATTGCATGTGTGTGGCATCCCGCTAAAACCACTACTAGAAAATCGCGGTGTTTTTGTGTTGCGCATCATCATGACTGCATTCTCATGTCATCATGCCACCTTGCATTTCAGCATCGTCATGTCATCTTGCATTTATTTGCATAAAACTATTTTCGAAAAGTCTAGTTTTGGTTTTCTAAATACCCCGTCTTTGTTTCAAATCAAAACGCCGGGCTTTTCCGGATCTTTTATTTGTCTAAAAACTAATTGCAAAAGTCTATTCAAAATAAAATAAAATTTGTTATTGTTTTTAGGGGGCAGCCGAACCAGGCCTGACCCGGCCCAGCCGGCCACCCCCAACAGCAAAGCAAACCCTAATCCTACCCCAGCCTCACCACTCCATTCCACCCCAGCCGCCAAACCCCCACCTATTCTCTCTCCCCCTGGCCCCACCACTCCCTCTCTCTCCTGAGCAAGCCCCACCTACCCCGCCACCACATGCACCACCCCTGCCTCCACACACAGAAACACACGCCACCACCCGTCCCCGCCAGCCTGGTCCCACACGCACGCCTCACACGCCTAGCCCCACCTGGGTCATGCACACACACACGCCTCCCTGTACTGATCTCCCGCCCACACACGCCACTCCTGCCCGACCAATTCTCCCGGGCACCTGATCCCCAGGCCCCGGCCTCGATCCCTTCACCCACTCCCGTGCTCCGCGCCCACCTGGCCCCACCACCATCCACCAAGCGTCCCTCTCCCTCATCCCTTCCCACCTACCATGTTCCCGAACCTTCGCCTCGCCCGGCCTCTGGCCAGAGCCCCGGTGGCCGCCTGCGTCTCCCTGTCCTTCGGCTCCGGTCACCGTGCCATCTTCCTCCTCGGCCTCTCCCGTAGACGGGCGCCACCGTCGCCTGGGGTTCGAGCTCACCCAGCCACCGTGTGGCGTCCCTGCGAGCCCCGATCGCTCCTTCACCGCCGTGTACCTCCTCCGTCTGCCCGCGCAGCCCTAGGCTCGAGCCACCCTACCACTCCTGCGTCTCAGGCCTCGCCCTGCCGCTCTTCCCCACGGCCACCGTTGAGCTGCCCTCCACCGGAGCTCGCCCCGCCGATCCCGCGTCGTCGCGACCCTCCTCCTCGCCGACAGAGCCCCTGCTCTGCCTCTAAGCCCGTCACCGACCCGGCCTCGCCCCTGCTCCAACTACGTGGCCAGAACCTCGCGGCGCCTCCCGTCGCCACCTCCTCTAGTCCTGCCCCATGCCGCTGGCCTCTTTGGCTTGGCCTCGCCGCGGTCGCCCGTGTGTGTCCCTGCGGTGCTCCGCCTCCTCTGGTGCTAGGCGATTCCGTCGCCCTGGTCCGCACGTCCTCTGCCATGTTCTCCTCGACCTTGCGTTCTAGCAGAAGTGTGGCCGTTCACTGCCTTGGTGGATGTGTGGAATGTTTGTAATGAAGCCGTGTGAAGTTTGTGTGGTTCCGCTCAAAGATCCCGACACCCGAACCTAAGTCCATCATCGACCACCACAACGTCGAGATCCCGGCATGCGCCAAGATCTTCCGAAGAATGAGACCTCGAGCGCGCTGACACGGAATGCCGAGAACCGCTCCCAGACCCGAAGACGTCAAGTACGCCGATACAAAGTCGACAAGTTCTACATCATAAAACCTAATGACGTCGCAAGTCATGTTTCCCATCCCGGACGCCCAGACCGACCTGATACACGGATCCGACAAGATCTTCGCGACGACAAGATCGACACCTACCAGGGCGAATCTGATGCGCCCCCGACGCCAAACCAAGTCCTTCTTCCCGGAACGCCAAGCTCTCCTTCCATTGTTCGAGAACGATCCTGTCGAACAGAACCCCTAGATCCCGGAGCCTCGAGACCGAACCCCGGACCCCCGGAACCCAAAGATCTTCCGAACCCAGATGTATGACCCTAAGCCTCTATTTTTATAATACGACATATACCTGTCGCATCATTAAATCATCATGCTTGCATACATATTTCGCGGGTTTGGGTTGTATAGTCGGTTCACCTCATAATTAATTATGGAGTGTTTATGCGGGATACCTTTGTCTTATTCCGGTCTCCATTTAAATTTGTGTAGCGATCCGATGCCCTCTTTCGCCTTGTTAATTCAACATTTAAATTGTGGGGTAGTTAAATAACTTGAACCTATTAATTAATTGTCGGGACCTCGGTTCTGCTTAATACTGCCTAATTGCACCGCATCTGCATCATATCATAATCATGCCGGATCTTCTGCCGTGGTATTAAATAGTGCATCCGGTGTTTCTTCTAGTGTTTGCTTCTTTGCGGATTAGGATGATGAGTTGATGCGAGTATCGACAAGTTCTCCGGATATGATCCTTCGGAAGTGTTTCCCAGGCGAGCGTATCTTCCCCTTCTACCTATTTTGCATTTATAGTCTTTATTTCCTCCTGTTGACCTATTGCTATCCGTGTCATGATGCTTTAGTTTCTGTGCACCAGTTATATCCCGTGTAGCCTCTATATTGCCTTGGACACCTCCTATTACCTATGTTTGGTAGATAGCTGGCCCTGCGAGTCGTAGTTGCTTGCTCAGGTGCGATCTTGTGTTGTCGAGTACCACAGTTGTTGGAATGCTGGCAGATGTTTATGGTGGAGATGCTTACTGGTGGAGTTGATCATGACTTTAAATACAACTATTAAAATGCATGATATAACTAATGTAGAGGCATCGGTGGGCAATAGATGTTATTTGGGTTCTTCCACGCTCACTTGTGTCCTGTAGGACCCCGAGTACTTGATACATGTTCCTTGATTTTTCGCACTATCCACATCCAGGAGACCTTATGGACCCCCCTAAGCTGGAGCTTGATTCATTTCTATTTCTTGGGGCCACAAACTAGTTTGGGGTTTTATTACTATCCTGTACTTATGCCATGCTTTACTGCTTTATTTACGATTGTGCGTGGAGCACCTGTACTGTTTAGGATCGTGACACGTTTTCGCTGTATCGACAAGCCCAATCACACTTTCGGGTTCCTAGTCGTTTATAGCCGTCCACACAAACCCTGGGTCCGTTCTGGAGCCGGCCAACTTTGTTGCGGGTAGCTTAGTGGGTGGCCCCCTGAAATATTTTATGAATCCTGTGATCGCTTTGTCGTGAATGCCTTGTTGGGTTTTAAGTTGGTTTTTCCGAGGTTGATCGAGCGTGTGTTGGTATTTGTGCACCCTTGCAGGGTAAAACTTTCTGAAAGCCGTGTCCGCGGTTATGGACGACTTGGAGCACAGTATCTCGATCATAGACAAGCATAACTAAAGTAGTGCTATAAATTTGACTTAATATGTGACTAGTAATCAGCTTCACTATAATGGATTGGATAATAAAAATGCCAACAACTGCTGGATCTGTGGTGATCTATGTCATACTATACCTGCCTAGTAAGTATTGCAACTCCAATGGAATGTGATAAAAGTGTCAACAACTGTTGGGTTTGGGATTCCTCAGGACAATTATATTTGACTAGTAAATGTTCCAACTACAACGGAATGGTGATTAAAAACTTCCCACTACTTATGCTATCAGGATAACTCATGCTATCTATATCTGACTAGTAAGGGCTTCAACTATAATCGAATGAATAAAACTATCAACTGTGTGAGTTCCTCGGTTTGACTTCCTTGTTTGGTCTCGAGGGGGAATACCAGGATGGGTATGTTTGGTGTTATTATCAGGTTGGATCCGCATAGGTCTTTCTTATCCCTCTCTAATAGCCGCCAGTCTTACTGAGTCTCTATAGGTTGTTTAGTGCTGCCGCGCTGCCGCTTTAGTCCACCATACCTATGTAGGCGAGAGCCGCTGAATTCTAGCCTCGTCGTGTACTGGCCTCAGTACTAACGCTCCTCTTTTTCCTTTGCCCTTTGTCGGCACCCCTTTTGTTATAGCAGGTTTGAGATCGACGTCGTTAGCAGGGTTACCCTTCCGGCTTGGCTCAGGCGGTTATGGACGCCATTGGTTATTCTTCAGGGCTCTTAGCCCCATTTGCATCTTGTCCGTAGTCGGACGCTCTATCGTTTTCAAGGTGATTTGGATCTTTGTACTGTATATCGGTATCCTTGACTCATGGAGTCGTGTTGTATATATATTTGTTCTGTGGGTCCCATCGAGGACTGTTGTGTAATGGTATTACTTCGTTTTTCCACCCGCACGAAAGTGCTTGGTGGGCGTCCTTGAATCGTTTCTATGCGGGTTTGGCGGAAAGGGCTAAAACTTGCATAGGGTCGATTCGAGGGTGTTACAGAGTGGTATCAGAGCTCAGCAGTTGCGATACCCCACAAGTCCAGCCTGTAGGATAACCTAGCTAACGGCCGAAGTAGAGAGTCAAAAATATTTTTGCAAAATCTGTTGGATAAATCTGATTAGGTCTGCTTTTACTCCTTACCCCTCTGTTGTTCTCCTCTTACCTCTGCGTGTTTTGGATCTGTTCCCTTATCTTTTCTTTGAGTCCAGGATTTCTCGTGGATGGGTTTCCGTCGTACCTTTAGGGTTTTGCTTCCTCCTTTGGTAACGGTGCTTCTACATCCGGTCTTCGTGCTATCTGAGGAATCCTTCATCTGTTGGACTTCTCTTTGTTCCTTGTTTGTGTCTTCCGGTGTTTCCCGACGTGACGACATCATCTACGCCAGATCCGATGCAGATCTTGCATCACACTTTTGTTCCCGAACCTCGCTTGTCGAGATCTTCAGTCTAATTCCGAGAGTTAGTTGCATAATTCGCCTATTCATGTGCAGAGTAATGCTTTGGGTGCGCAATGGACTGATCACCATCCGACTAATCTTATCATTCGCTTTTGTATATTGAATCGGTGGGTCCAGCAATTTTACTCCGTCCATGGAAGCTAGAGGTGGCTTTATTTGTGGATACCTCTACCTTCTCCTTTTGTTCCCGAAGTGTTCTCTCGACGATCACGGACAAGGACCTCTTGTTAGTGGTGTCGTGGGGATCTAAACGAAGCGAGAAGATTTAGATCGCCGACCTTCTTTCCGGTACCATGAGGCGGATCTCGAGGGCGAGATCCATTGTTAGTGGTGTCGAATTGTGGCATCCCGCTAAAACCACTACTAGAAAATCGCGGTGTTTTTGTTTTGCGCATCATCATGACTGCATGCTCATGTCATCATGCCACCTTGCATTTGAGCATCATCATGTCATCTTGCATTTATTTGCATAAAACTATTTTCGAAAAGTCTAGTTTTGGTTTTCTAAATACCCCGTTTTTGTTTCAAATCAAAACGCTGGGCTTTTCCGGATCTTTTATTTGTCTAAAAACTAATTGCAAAAGTCTATTCAAAATAAAATAAAATTTGTTATTGTTTTTAGGGGGCAGCCGAACCAGGCCCGACCCGGCCTAGCCGGCCACCCCCAACAGCAAAGCAAACCCTAATCCTACCCCAGCCTCACCACTCCCTTCCACCCCAGCCGCCACACCCCCACCTATTCTCTCTCCCCCTAGCCCCACCACTCCCTCTCTCTCCTGAGCAAGCCCCACCTACCCCGCCACCACATGCACCACCCCTGCCTCCACACACAGAAACACACGCCACCACCCGTCCCCGCCAGCCTGGTCCCACACGCACGCCTCACACGCCCAGCCCCACCTGGGTCATGCACACATGCACGCCTCCCTGCACCGATCTCCCGCCCACACACGCCACTCCCGCCCGACCAATTCTCCTTGGCACCTGATCCCCAGACCCCGGCCTCGATCCCCTCGCCCACTCCCGTGCTCCGCGCCCACCTGGCCCACCACCATCCACCACGCGTCCCTCTCCCTCATCCCTTCCCCCCTAACACCCCTTTCCTTACCCATACCCCCTTTCCCACTCTTCCTTGCCCCCCCTTGCTGTTGCCGGCCCTCACCCCTGGCTCCCTCCAGTCCTGCCTCACGGCCTCTCACGCGCCCTGCGTCTCCCGTCTTCGGCTCACCGTCCCATCTTCCTCCCCGGCCTCTCCCGCAGACAGGTGCCACCGTCGCCTGGGCCTCGAGCTCGCCCAGCCACCGCGTGGCGTCCCTGCGAACCCTGGTCGCTCCTTCACCGCCGTGTTCCTCCTCCGTCTGCCCGCACAGCCCCAGGCTCGAGCCACCCCGCCACTCCTGTGCCTCCGGCCTCGCCCTGCCGCTCTTCCTCGTGGCCACCGTCGAGCTGCCCTCCACCGGAGCTCGCCCCGCCGAGCCCGCGTCATCGCAACCCTCCTCCTCGCCGCCAGAGCCCCTGCTCTGCCTCCAAGCCCGTCACCGACCCGGCCTCGCCCCTGCTCCAACTACATGGCCAGAACCTCGTGGCGCCTCCCGTCGCCACCTCCTCTGGCCCTGCCCCGTGCCGCTGGCTGCTTTGGCTTGGCCTCGCCGCGGCCGCCCGTGTGTGTCCCTGTGGTGCTCCGCCTCCTCTGGTGCTAGGCGATTCTGTCGCCCTGGTCCGCACGTCCTCTGCCATGTTCTCCTCGACCTCGCGTTCTAGCAGAAGTGTGGTCGTTCACTGCCTTGGTGGATGTGTGGAATTGTTGTAACGAAGCCGTGTGAAGTTTGTGTGGTTCCGCTCAAAGATCCCGACACCCGAACCTAAATCCATCATTGACCACCACAACATCGAGATTCCGGCTTCCGCCAAGATCTTCCGAAGACCGAGACCTCGAGCACACCGACACAGAACGCCGAGAACCGCTCCCGGACCCGAAGACGTCAAGTACGCCGATACGGAGTCGACAAGTTCTACATCATAAAACCAAATGATGTCGCATGTCAAGTTCTCCATCCCGGACGCCAAGACCGACCTGATACACGGATCCAGCAAGATCTTCGCGATGACAAGATCGACACCGACCAGGGCGAATCTGATGCGCCCCCGACACCAAACCAAGTCCTTCTTCCCGGAATGCCAAGATCTCCTTCCGTTGTCCGAGAAAGATCCCGTCGAACCGAACCCCTAGATCCCGGAGCCTCGAGACCGAACCCCGGACCCCCGGAACCCAAAGATCTTCCGAACCCAGATGTGTGACCCTAAGCCTCTATTTTTATAATATGACATATACCTATCGCATCATTAAATCATCATGCTTGCATACATATTTCACGGGTCTGGGTTGTATAGTCGGTTCACCTCATAATTAATTATGGAGTGTTTATGCGGGATACCTTTGTCTTATTCCGGACTCCATTTAAAATTGTGTAGCGAACCGATGCCCTATTTTGCCTTGTTAATTCAACATTTAAATTGCGGGGTAGTTAAATAACTTGAACCTATTACTTAATTGTCGGGACCCCGGTTCCGCTTAATACTGCCTAATTGCACCGCATCTGCATCATATCATAATCATGCCGGATCTTCTGCCGTGGTATTAAATAGTGCATCCGGTGTTTCTTCTAGTGTTTGCTTCTTCACAGATTAGGTCGATGAGTTGATGCGAGTATCGACAAGTTCTCCATATATGATCCTTCGGCAGTGTTTCCCAGGCGAGCGTCTCTTCCCCTTCTACCTATTTTGCATTTATAGTCTTTATTTCCTCCTGTTGACCTGTTGCTATCCGTGTCGCGATGCTTTAGTTTCCGTGCACCAGTTATATCCCGTGCAGCCTCTATATTGCCTTGGACACCTCCTATTACCTGTGTTTGGTAGATAGCTGGCCTCATGAGTCGAGTTGCTTGCTCAAAGATCTTGTGTTGTCGAGTACCACAGTTGTTGGAATGCTGGCAGATGTTTATGGTGGAGATGCTTACTGGTGGAGTTGATCATGACTTTAAATACAACTATTAAAATGCTAGATATAACTAATGCAGAGGCATCGGTGGGCAATAGATGTTATTTGGGTTCTTCCACGCTCACTTGTGTCCCATAGGACCCCGAGTACTTGATACCTGTTCCTTGATTTTTTGCACTATCCACATCCAGGAGGCCTTATGGACCCCCCCTGAGCCAGAGCGTGATTCATTTCTATTTCTTGGGGCCACAAACTAGTTTGGGGTTTTATTACTATCCTGTACTTATGCCATGCTTTACTGCTTTATTTACGATTATGCGTGGAGCACCTGTACTGTTTAGGATCGTGACACGTTTTCACTGTATCGACAAGCCTAGTCACACTTTCGGGTTCCCAGTCGTTTACAGCCGTCCACACAAACCCTGGGTACATTCTAGAGCCGGCCAACTTCATTGCGGATAGCTTAGTGGGGTGGCCCCCTGAAATATTTTATGAACCCTATGATCGCTTTGTCGAGAATGCCTCGTTGGGTTTTCAGTTGGTTTTTCCGAGGTTGATCGAGTGTGTGTTGCTATTTGTGCACCCCGGCAGGGTAAAACTTTCTGAAATCCATGTCCGCGGTTATGGACGACTTGGAGCACAGTATCTCGATCATAGACAAGCATAACTAAAGTAGTGCTATAAATTTGACTTAATATGTGACTAGTAATCAGCTTCACTATAGGTTTGACTAGTAAGGGCTTCAACTATAATCGAATGAATAAAACTGTCAACTGTGTGAGTTCCTCGGTTTGACTTCCTCGTTTGGTCTCGAGGGGGAAGACCAGGATGGGTATGTTTGGTGTTAGTATTAGGTTGGATCCGCATAGGTCTTTCTTATCCCTCTCTAATAGCCGCCAGTCTTACTGAGTCTCTATAGGTTGTTTAGTGCTGTTGTGCTACCGCTTCAGTCCACTATACCTATGTAGGCGAGAGCCGCCGAATTCTAGCATCGCTGTCTTGGCCTCGATTAACGCTCCTCTTTTCCTTTGCCCTTTGTCGGCACCCCTTTTGTTATAGCAGGTTTGATATCGACGTCGTTAGCAGGTGGTTACCCTTCCGGCTTGGCTCAAGGTGGTTATGGACGCCATTGGTTATTCTTCAGGGCTCTTAGCCCCATTTGCATCTTGTCCGTAGTCGGACGCTCTATCGTTTTCAAGGTGATTTGGATCTTTGTACTGTATATCGGTATCCTTGACTCATGGAGTCGTGTTGTATATATATCTGTTCTGTGGGTCCCATCGAGGACTGTTGTGTAATGGTATTACTTCGTTTTTCCACCCGCACGAAAGTGCTTGGTTGGCGTCCTTGAATCGTTTCTATGCGGGTTTGGCGGAAAGGGCTAAAACTTGCTTAGGGTCGATTTGAGGGTGTTACAGAGTGGTATCAGAGCTCAGCAGTTGCGATACCCCACAAGTCCAGCCTGTAGGATAACCTAGCTAATGGCTGAAGTAGAGAGTCAAAAATATTTTTGCAAAATCTGTGGGATAAATCTGATTAGGTCTACTTTTACTCCTTACCCCTCTGCTGTTCTCCTCTTACCTCTGCGTGTTTTGGATCTGTTCCCTTATCTTTTCTTTGAGTCCAGGATTTCTCGTGGATGGGTTTCCGTCGTACCTTTAGGGTTTTGCTTCCTCCTTTGGTAACGGTGCTTCTACATCCGGTCTTCGTGCTATCTGAGGAATCCTTCATCTGTTGGACTTCTCTCTGTTCCTTGTTTGTGTCTTCCGGTGTTTCCCGACGTGACGACATCATCTACGCTAGATCCGATGCAGATCCTGCATCACACTTTTGTTCCCGAACCTCGCTTGTCGAGATCTTCAGTCTAATTCCGAGAGTTAGTTGCATAATTCACCTATTCATGTGCAGAGTAATGCTTTGGGTGCGTGATGGACTAATCACCATCCGACTAATCTTATCATTCACTTTTGTATATTGAATCGGTGGGTCCAGCAATTTTACTCCGTCCAGCAATTCCGAGGTGGCTTTATTTGTGGATACCTCTACCTTCGCCTTTTGTTCCCGAAGTGTTCTCTCAACGATCACGGACAAGGACCTCTACCACATGGATCCACTAGATGCCATTGCATATGTCTTCTTTTCATAAACCACATGGATCCACTAGAGTTCATTGCTTGTGAGTTCTATGCCTAAACCACAAGAATCTACTAGATGCCATTGCATGTGTGTTCTTTTCTTAAACCAGATGGATCCACTAGATGTCATTGCATGTGTGTTATTTTCATCAACCACATGGATCCACTAGAGTTCACTACATGTGTGTTCTTTTAATAAACCATATTGATATACTAGAGTTCATATCCTGTGTGTTCTATTCATAAACCACATGGATCCACTAGATGCCATTGCATGTGTGTTCTTTTCATAAACCACATGGATCCACTAGAGTTCATTGGATGTGTGTTCTATTCCTAAACCACATGGATCCACTAGATTCCATTGCATGTGTATTCTGTTCATAAACCACATGGATCCACTAGAGTTCATTGCATGTCTATTTTTTCATAAACCACATGGATCCACTAGAGTTCACTGCATGTGTGTTCTATTCCTAAACAACATGGATCCACTAGAGTTCGTTGGATGTGTGTTCTACCTAAACCACATGGATCCACTAGAGTTTATTGCATGTGTGTTCTATGCCTAAACCACAAGAATCACCTAGATGTCGTTGCATGTGTGTTCTATTCTTAAACCAGATGGATCCACTAGATGTCATTGCATGTGTGTTCTTTTCATCAACCACATGGATCCACTAGAGTTCACTACATGTGTGTTCTTTTCATAAACCACATTGATATACTAGAGTTCATTACATGTGTGTTATATTCATAAACCACGTGGATCCATTAGATGCCATTGCGTGTGTGTTCTTTTCATAAACCACATGGATATACTAGAGTTCATTGGATGTGTGTTCTATTCCTAAACCACATGGATCCACTAGATGCCATTGCATGTGTGTTCTTTTCATAAACCACATGGATCCACTAGAGTTCATTGCATGTGTGTTCTATTCCTAAACCACATGGATCCACTAGAGTTCATTGGATGTGTTTTCTACCTAAACCACATGGATCCACTAGATACCATTGCATGTGTGTTCTATTCACAAACCACATGGATCCACTAGATTCCATTACATGTGTGTTCTTTTCATAAACCACATGGATCCACTATATGCCATTGCATGTGTGTTCTTTTCATAAACCACATGGATCCACTAGATGCCATTGCATTTGTGTTCTTTTCATAAACCACATGGATCCACTAGAGTTCATTGCATGTGTGTTCTATGCCTAAACCACAAGAATCCACTAGATGCAATTGCATGTGTGTTCTTTTCTTAAACCACATGGATCCACTAGATGCCATTCCATGTGTGTTCTTTTCATGAACCACATGGATCCACTAGAGTTCATTGCACGTGTGTTATTTTCATAAACCACATGGATCCACTAGATGCCATTGCATGTGTGTTTTTTCATAAACCACATGGATCCACTAGATGTCATTGCATGTGTGTTCTATTCCTAAACCACAAGCATCCACTAGATTCCATTGCATGTGTGTTATTTTTATAAACCACATGGATCCACTATTATCCATTGCATGTGTGTTCTAATCCTAAACCACATGGATCCACTAGATGCCATTGGATGTGTGTTCTTTTCATAAACCACATGGATCCATTAGATGTCATTGCATGTGTGTTATTTTCATTAACCACATGGATCCACTTGAGTTCATGGCATGTTTGTTCTTTTCATAAACCACATGGATCCACTAGATGCCATTGCATGTGTGTTCTAATCCTAAACCACATGGATCCACTATATGCCATTGGATGTGTGTTCTTTTCATAAACCACATGGATCCACTAGATGTCATTGCATGTGTGTTCTTTTCATACACGACATGGATCCACTAGAGTTCACTTCATGTGGTTATCTTTTCATAAACCACATGGATACACTAGAGTTCATTGCATGTGTGTTCTATTCATAAACCACATGGATCCACTAGATGCCATTACATGTGTGTTCTTTTCATAAACCACAAGGATCGACTAGAGTTCATTGTATGTGTGTTCTATTCCTAAACCACTTGGATCCACTATATGCCATTGCATGTGTGTTCTTTTCATGAACCACATCGATCCACTAGAGTTCATTGAATGTGTGTTCTTTTCATAAACCACATGGATCCACTAGAGTTCATTGCATGTGTGTTCTATTCCTAAACCACATGGATCCACAAGAGTTCATTGGATGTGTGTTCTATTCCTAAACCACATGGATCCACTAGATGCTATTGCATGTGTGTTCTTTTCATAAACCACATGGATCCACTAGATGTCATTGCATGTGTGTTCTTTTCATAAACCACATGGATCAAGTAGAGTTCATGGCATGTGTGTTCTTTTCATAAACCACATGGATCCACTATTATCCATTGCATGTGTGTTCTAATCCTAAACCACATGGATCCACTAGATGCCATTGGATGTGTGTTATTTTCATAAACCACATGGATCCATTAGATCCCATTGCATGTGTGGTCTTTTCATAAACCACATGGATCCACTAGAGTTCATGGCATGTGTGTTCTTTTCATAAACCACATGGATCCACTAGATGCCATTGCATGTGTGTTATATTCCTAAACCACATGGATCCACTAGATGCCATTGTATGTGTGTTCTTTTCATAAACCACATGGATCCACTAGAGTTCATTGTATGTGTGTTCTATTCCTAAACCACATGGATCCACTAGATGCCACTGCATGTGTGTTCTTTTCATAAAACACATGGATCCACTAGAGTTCATTGCATGTGTGTTCTTTTCATAAACCTCATGGATCCACTAGAGTTCATTGCATGTGTGTTCTATTCCTAAACCACATGGATCCACTAGAGTTCATTGGATGTGTGTTATATTCCTAAACCACATGGATCCACTAGATGCCATTGCATTTGTGTTCTTTTCATAAACCACATGGATCCACTAGAGTTCATTGCATGTGTGTTCTTTTCATAAACCACATGGATCCACTAGAGTTCATGGCATGTGTGTTATTTTAATAAACCACATGGATACACTGGATGCCATTGAATGTGTGGTCTATTCCTAAACCACATGGATCCACTAGATGCCATTGGATGTGTGTTCTTTTCATAAACCACATGGATGCACTAGATGTCATTGCATGTGTTTTATTTTCATAAACCACATGGATCCACTATATGCCATTGCATGTGTATTCATTTCATAAACCACATGCATCCACTAGATACCATTGCATGTGTGTTCTTTTCATAAACCACAAGGATCCACGATAGTTCATTGCATGTGTGTTCTATGCCTAAACCACAAGAATCCACTAGATGACATTTCATGTGTGTTCTTTTATTAAACCACATAGATCCACTAGATGTCATTGCATGTGTGTTCTTTTCATAAACCACATGGATGCACTAGAGTTCATT
Source organism: Avena insularis (assembly GCA_023614405.1). Classification (NCBI taxonomy): domain Eukaryota; kingdom Viridiplantae; phylum Streptophyta; class Magnoliopsida; order Poales; family Poaceae; genus Avena; species Avena insularis. The sequence continues at coordinate 190,481,347 of CM042692.1, forward strand.
GCATGAGTGTTCTATTCATAAACCAAATGGATCTAGTAGATGCCATTTCATGTGTGTTCTTTTCATAAACCCCATGGATCCACTAGAGTTAATTGGATGTGTGTTCTATTCCTAAACCACATGGATCCACTAGATGCCATTGCATGTGTGTTCTTTTCATGGACCACATGGATCCACTAGAGTTCATTGCATGTGTGTTCTATGCCTAAACCAAAATAATCCACTAGATGCCATTGCATGTGTGTTCTTTTCTTAACCCACATGGATCCACTAGATGCTATTGCATGTGTGTTCTTTTCATAAACCACATGAATCCACTAGAGTTCACTTCTTACGTGTTGTTTTCATAAACCACATGGATACACTAGAGTTCATTGCATGTGTGTTCTATTCATAAACCACATGGATCCACTAGATGCCATCGCATGTGTGTTCTTTTCAAAAATGACATGGATCCACTAGAGTTCATTGGATGTGTGTTATATTCCTAAACTACATGGATCCACTAAATTCCATTGCATGTGTGTTCTTTTCATAAACCACATGGATCCACAAGAGTTCATTGCATGTGTGTTCTTTTCATAAACCACATGGATCCACTAGAGTTCATTGCATGTGTGTTCTATTCCTAAACCACATGGATCCACTAGAGTTCATTCAATTTCTGTTCTATTCTTAAACCACATGGATCCACTAGATGCCATTGCATTTGTGTTCTTTTCATAAACCACGTGGATCCACTAGAGATCATTGCATGTGTATGCTTTTCATAAACCACATGGATCCACTAGAGTTCATGGCATGTGTGTTATTTTCATAAACCACATGGATCCACTATATGCAATTGCATGTGTCTTCATTTCATAAACCACATGGATCCACTAGATACCATTGCATGTGTGTTCTTTTCATAAACCACATGGATCCACTAGAGTTCATTGCATGTGTGTTCTATGCCTACACCACAAGAATCCACTAGATAACATTGCATGTGTGTTCTTTTATTAAACCACATAGATCCACTAGATGTCATTGCATGTGTGTTCTTACCATAAACCACATGGATCCACTAGAGTTCATTGCATGTGTGTTCTATTCATAAACCACATGGATCCAGTAGATGCCATTGCTTGTGTGTTCTTTTCATAAACCACATAGATCCACAAGAGTTCATTGGATGTGTGTTCTATTCCTAAACCACATGGATCCACTAGATGTCATTGCATGTGTGTTCTTTTAATAAACCACATGGATCCACTTGAGTTCATTGCATGTGTGTTCTATTCCTAAACCACATGGATCCACTAGAGTTCATTGGATGTGTGTTCTATTCCTAAACCACATGGATCCACTCGATACCATTGCATGTGTGTTCTTTTCAGAAACCACATGGATCCACTAGAATTCATTGCATGTGTGTTCTGTTTCATAAACCACATGGATCCACTAGAGTTCATTGCATGTGTGTTCTATGCCTAAACCACATGGATCCACTAGATGCCATTGGATGTGTGTTCTTTTCATAAACCACATGGATGCACTAGATGTCATTGCATGTGTGTTCTTTTCATAAACCACATGGATCCACTATATGCCATTGCAGGTGTATTTCTTTCATAAACCACATGGATCCACTAGAGTTCATTGCACGTGTGTTCTTTTAATAAACCACATGCATCCACTAGATGTCACTTCATGTGTGGTCTTTTCATAAACCATATGGATCCACTATTATCCATTGCATGTGTGTTCTAATCCTAAACCACATGGATCCACTAGATTCCAATGGATGTGTATTCTTTTTAGAAACCACATGGATCCACTAGATGTCATTGCATGTGTGTTCTTTTCATAAACCACATGGATCCACTAGATGCCATTGCATGTGTGTTATATTCCTAAACCACATGGATCCACTAGATGCCATTGGATGTGTGTTCATTTCATAAACCACATGGATGCATTAGATGTCATTGGATGTGTGTTCTTTTTATAAACCACATGGATCCACTAGATGCCATTGCATGTGTGCTCATTTCATAAACCGCATGGACCCACTAGACTTTGTTGCATGTGTGTTCTATGCCTAAACCACAAGAATCCACTAGATGCCATTGCATGTGTGTTCTTTTCTTAAACCACATGGATCCACTAGATGCCATTGCATGTCTGTTCTTTTCATAAACTACATGGATCCACTAGAGTTCACTTCATGTGTGTTCTTTTCATAAACCACATGGATACGCTAGAGTTCATTGCATGTGTGGTCTATTCATAAACCACATGGATCCACTAGATGCCATTGCATGTTTGTTCTTTTCATAAACCACAAGGATCCACTAGAGTTCATTGGATGTGTGTTTTATTCCTAAACCACATGGATCCACTACATGCCATTGCATTTGTGTTCTTTTCATTAACCGCATGGATCCACTAGAGTTCATTGAATGTGTGTTCTTTTCATAAACCACATGGATCCACTAGAGTTCATTGCATGTGTCTTCTATTCCTAAACCACATGGGTCCATAAGAGTTTATTGGATGTGTGTTCTATTCCTATACCAGATGGATCCACTAGATGCCATTGCATGTGTGTTGTTTTCATAAACCGCATGGATCCACTAGAGTTCATTGCATGTGTGTTCTTTTCATAAACCACATGGATCTATTACAGTTCATTGCATGTGTGTTCTTTTCATAAACCACATGGATCCACTAGATGCCATTGCATGTGTGTTTATTCATAAACCACATGGATCCACCAGATGTCATTGCATGTGTGTTCTTTTAATAAACCACATGGATCCACTCGATGTCATTGCACGTGTGTTCTTTTCATAAACAAGATGGATCCACTATTATCCATTGCATGTGTGTTCTAATCCTAAACCACATGGATCCACTACATTCCATTGGATGTGTATTCATTTTATAAACCACATGGATCCACTAGATGTCATTGCATGTGTGTTCTTTTAATAAACCACATGCATCCACTAGATGTCACTGCATGTGTGGTCTTTTCATAAACCATATGGATCCACTATTATCCATTGCATGTGTGTTCTAATCCTAAACCACATGGATCCACTAGATTCCAATGGATGTGTATTCTTTTTAGAAACCACATGGATCCACTAGATGTGATTGCATGTGTGTTCTTTTCATAAACCACATGGATCCACTAGATGCCATTGCATGTGTGTTATATTCCTAAACCACATGGATCCACTATATGCCATTGGATGTGTGTTCTTTTCATAAACCACATGGATGCATTAGATGTCATTGGATGTGTGTTCTTTTTATAAACCACATGGATCCACTAGATGCCATCGCATGTGTGCTCATTTCATAAACCGCATGGACCCACTAGAGTTTGTTGCATGTGTGTTCTATGCCTAAACCACAAGAATCCACTAGATGCCATTGCATGTGTGTTCTTTTCTTAAACCACATGGATCCACTAGATGCCATTGCATGTGTGTTCTTTTCATAAACCACATGGATCCACTAGAGTTCACTTCATGTGTGTTCTTTTCATAAACCACATGGATACGCTAGAGTTCATTGCATGTGTGGTCTATTCATAAACCACATGGATCCACTAGATGCCATTGCATGTGTGTTCTTTTCATAAACCACAAGGATACACTAGAGTTCATTGGATGTGTGTTTTATTCCTAAACCACATGGATCCACTACATGACATTGCATTTGTGTTCTTTTCATTAACCACATGGATCCACTAGAGTTCATTGAATGTGTGTTCTTTTCATAAACCACATGGATCCACTAGAGTTCATTGCATGTGTCTTCTATTCCTAAACCACATGGGTCCATAAGAGTTTATTGGATGTGTGTTCTATTCCTATACCAGATGGATCCACTAGATGCCATTGCATGTGTGTTGTTTTCATAAACCGCATGGATCCACTAGAGTTCATTGCATGTGTGTTCTTTTCATAAACCACATGGATCTATTACAGTTCATTGCATGTGTGTTCTTTTCATAAACCACATGGATCCACTAGATGCCATTGCATGTGTGTTTATTCATAAACCACATGGATCCACCAGATGTCATTGCATGTGTGTTCTTTTAATAAACCACATGGATCCACTAGATGTCATTGCACGTGTGTTCTTTTCATAAACAAGATGGATCCACTATTATCCATTGCATGTGTGTTCTAATCCTAAACCACATGGATCCAATACATTCCATTGGATGTGTATTCATTTCATAAACCACATGGATCCACTAGATGTCATTTCATGTGTGTTCTTTTCATAAACCACATGGATACACTAGTGTTCATGGCATGTGTGTTCTTTTCATAAACCACAAGGATCCACAAGATGCCATTGCATGTGTGTTATATTCTTAAACCACATGGATCCACTAGATGCCATTGGATGTGTGTTGTTTTCATAAACCACATGGATGCACTAGATGTCATTGGATGTGTGTTCTTTTCATAAACCACATGGATCCACTAGATGCCATTGCATGTGTGTTCTTTTCATAAACCACACGGATCCACTAGATGCCATTTCATGTGTGCTCATTTCATAAACCACATGGACCCACCAGAGGTTGTTGCATGTGTGTTCTATGCCTAAACCACAAGAATCCACTAAATGCCATTGCATGTGTGTTGTTTTCTTAAACCACATGGATCCACTAGATGCCATTGCATGAGTGTTATTTCGTAAACCACATGGATCCACTAGAGTTCACTTCATGTGTGTTCTTTTCATAAACCACATGGATACAGTAGAGTTCATTGCATGTGTGTTCTATTCATAAACCACATGAATCCACTAGATGCCATTGCATGTGTGTTCTTTTCATAAACCACATGGATCCACTAGAGTTCATTGGATGTGTGTTCTATTCCTAAACCAGATGGATCCACTAGATGCCATTTCATGTGTGTTCTTTTCATGAACCACATGGATCCACTAGAGTTCATTGAATGTGTATTCTTTTCATAAACCACATGGATCCACTAGAGTTCATTGCATGTGTGTTCTATTACTAAACCACATGGATCCACCAGAGTTCATTGGATGTGTTTTCTATTCCTAAACCACATGGATACACTAGATTCCATTGCATGTGTGTTCTTTTCATAAACCACATGTATCCACTAGAGTTTATTGGATGTGTGTTCTTTGCATAAACCACATGGATCCAGTAGAGTTCATGGCATGTGTGTTCTTTTCACAAACTACATCGATCCACTAGATGACATTGCATGTGTGTTCTATTCCTAAACCACAGGGATCCACTAGATGCCATTGTATGTGTGTTATTTTCAAAAACCACATGTTTGCACTAGATGTAATTGCATGTGTGTTCTTTTCATAAACCACATGGATCCACTAGATTCCATTGCATTTGTGTTCTTTTCATAAACCACATGGATCCACTAGAGTTCATTACATGTGTGTTATATGCCTAAACCACATGTGTCCACTAAAGTTCATTGTATGTGTGTTCTATTCCTAAACCACATGGATCCACTAGATGTCATTGCATGTGTGTTCTTTTAATAAACCACATGGATCCACTAGAGTTCATTGCATGTTTGTTCTTTTCATAAACCAGATGGATCCACTAGAGTTCATTGCATGTGTGTTCTATTCCTAAACCACATGGATCCACTAGAGTTATTTGGATGTGTGTTCTATTCCTAAACCACATGGATCCACTAGATACCATTGCAAGTGTGTTCTTTTCATAAACCACATGGATCCGCTAGAGTTCATTGCATGTGTGTTCTTTTCATAAACCACATAGATCCACTAGAGTTCATTGCATGTGTGTTCTATGCCTAAACCACATGGATCCACTAGATGCCATTGGATGTGTGTTCTTTTCATAAACCACATGGATGCACTATATGTCATTGCATGTGTGTTCTTTTCATAAACCACATGGATCCACTATATGCCATTGCATGTGTGTTGTTTTCATAAACCACATGGATCCACTAGAGTTCATTGCACGTGTGTTCTTTGCATAAATCACATGGATCCACTAGATGTCATTGCATGTGTGTTTATTCATAAACCACATGGATCCACTAGATGTCATTGCATGTGTGTTTTTTAATAAACCACATGGATCCACTAGATGACATTGCACGTGTGTTCTTTTCATAAACCAGATGGATCCACTATTATCCATTGCATGCGTGTTCTAATCCTAAACCACATGGATCCACTACATTCCATTGGATATGTATTCTTTTTAGAAACCACATGGATCCACTAGATGTCATTGTATGTGTGTTCTTTTCATAAACCACATGGATCCACTAGTGTTCATGGCATGTGTGTTCTTTTCATAAACCACATGGATCCACTAGATGCCATTGCATGTGTGTTATATTACTAAACCATATGGATCCACTAGATGCCATTGGATGTGTGTTCTTTTCATAAACCACATGGATGCATTAGATGTCATTGGATGTGTGTTCTTTTTGTAAACCACATGGATCCACTAGATGCCATTGCATATGTGCTCATTTCATAAACCGCATGGACCCACTAGAGTTTGTTGCATGTGTGTTCTATGCCTAAACCACAAGAATCCACTAGATGCCATTTCATGTGTGTTGTTTTCATAAACCACAAGGATCCACTAAAGTTCATTGCATGTGTGTTCTATTACTAAACCACATGGATCCACAAGAGTTCATTGGATGTGTTTTCTTTTCCTAAACCACATGGATCCACTAGATTCCATTGCATGTGTGTTCTTTTCATAAACCACATGTATCCACTAGAGTTTATTGCATGTGTGTTCTTTTCATAAACCACATGGATCCAGTAGAGTTCATGGCATGTGTGTTATTTTCATAAACCACATGGATCCACTAGATGACATTGCATGTGTGTTCTATTCCTAAACCACATGGATCCACTAGATGCCATTATATGGGTGTTCTTTTCATAAACCACAAGGATCGACTAGAGTTCATTGTATGTGTGTTATTTTCCTAAACCACATGGATCCACTAGATGTCATTGCGTGTGTGTTCTTTTAATAAACCACATGGATCCACTAGAGTTCATTGAATGTGTGTTCTTTTCATAAACCACATGGATCCACTAGAGTTCTTTGCATGTGTGTTCTATTCCTAAACCACATGGATCCACTAGAGTTCATTGGATGTGTGTTCTATTCCTAAACCACATGGATCCACTAGATACCATTGCATGTGTGTTATTTTAATAAACCACATGGATCCACTAGATGTCATTGCACGTGTGTTCTTTTCATAAACCAGATGGATCCACTATTATCCATTGCATGTGTGTTCTAATCCTATACCACATGGATCCACTACATTCCATTGGATATGTATTCTTTTCAGAAACCACATGGATCCACTAGATGTCATTGCATGTGTGTTCTTTTCATAAACCACATGGATCCACTAGTGTTCATGGCATGTGTGTTCTTTTCATAAAGCACATGGATCCACTAGATGCCATTGCATGTGTGTTATATTCCTAAACCATATGGATCCACTAGATGCAATTGGATGTGTGTTCTTTTCATAAACCACATGGACGCATTAGATGTCATTGGATGTGTGTTCTTTTCGTAAACCATATGGATCCAGTACATGTCATTGCATGTGTGCTCATTTCATAAACCGCATGGACCCACTAGAGTTCGTTGCATGTGTGTTCTATGCCTAAACCACAACAATCCACTAGATGCCATTTCATGTGTGTTCTTTTCTTAAACCACATGGATCCACTAGATGCCATTGCATGTGTGTTCTTGTCATAAACCACATGGATCCACTAGATGACATTGCATGTGTGTTCTATTCCTAAACCACATGGATCCACTAGATGCCATTGCATGTGTGTTCTTTTTATAAACCACAAGGATCCACTAGAGTTCATTGGATGTGTGTTATATTCCTAAACCACATGGATCCACTAGATGCCATTGAATGTGTGTTCTTTTCATTAACCACATGGATCCACTAGAGTTCATTGAATGTGTGTTCTTTTCATAAACCACATGGATCCACTAGAGTTCGTTGCATGTGTGTTCTTTTCCTAACCCACATGGATCCACAAGAGTTTATTGGATGTGTGTTCTAATCGTAAACCACATGGATCCACTACATGCCATTGCATGTGTTCTCATTTCATAAACCGCATGGACCCACTAGAGTTTGTTGCATGTGTGTTCTATGCCTAAACCACAAGAATCCACTAGATGCCATTTCATGTGTGTTCTTTTCATAAACCACAAGGATCCACTAGAGTTCATTGCATGTGTGTTCTATTACTAAACCACATGGATCCACAAGAGTTCATTGGATGTGTTTTCTATTCCTAAACCACATGGATCCACTAGATTCCATTGCATGTGTGTTCTTTTCATAAACCACATGTATCCACTAGAGTTTATTGCATGTGTGTTCTTTTCATAAACCACATGGATCCAGTAGAGTTCATGGCATGTGTGTTATTTTCATAAACCACATGGATCCACTAGATGCCATTGGATGTGTGTTATTTTCAAAAACCACATGGATGCACTAGATGTAATTGCATGTGTGTTATTTTCGTAAACCACATGGATCCACTATATGCCATTGCATGTGTGTTCATTTCATAAATCACATGGATCCACTAGATGCCATTTCATGTGTGTTCTTTTCATAAACCACATGGATCCACTATAGTTCATTGTATGTGTGTTCTATTCCTAAACCACATGGATCCACTAGATGTCATTGCGTGTGTGTTCTTTTAATAAACCACATGGATCCACTAGAGTTCATGGAATGTGTGTTCTTTTCATAAACCACATGGATCCACTAGAGTTCATTGCATGTGTGTTCTATTCCTAAACCACATGGATCCACTAGAGTTCATTGGATGTGTGTTCTATTCCTAAACCACATGGATCCACTAGATACCATTGCATGTGTGTTCTTTTCATAAACCACATGGATCCACTAGAGTTCATTGCATGTGTGTTCTTTTCATAAACCACATAGATCCACTAGAGTTCATTGCATGTGTGTTCTATGCCTAAACCACATGGATCCACTAGATGCCATTGGATGTGTGATCTTTTCATAAACCACATGGATCCACTAGTGTTCATGGCATGTGTGTTCTTTTCATAAAGCACATGGATCCACTAGATGCCATTGCATGTGTGTTATATTCCTAAACCATATGGATCCACTAGATGCAATTGGATGTGTGTTCTTTTCATAAACCACATGGACGCATTAGATGTCATTGGATGTGTGTTCTTTTCGTAAACCACATGGATCCACTACATGTCATTGCATGTGTGCTCATTTCATAAAACGCATGGACCCACTAGAGTTCGTTGCATGTGTGTTCTATGCCTAAACCACAACAATCCACTAGATGCCATTTCATGTGTGTTCTTTTCTTAAACCACATGGTTCCACTAGATGCCATTGCATGTGTGTTCTTGTCATAAACCACATGGATCCACTAGAGTTCACTTCATGCGTGTTCTTTTCATAAACCACATGGATCCACTAGATGACATTGCATGTGTGTTCTATTCCTAAACCACATGGATCCACTAGATGCCATTGCATGTGTGTTCTTTTTATAAACCACAAGGATCCACTAGAGTTCATTGGATGTGTGTTATATTCCTAAACCACATGGATCCACTAGATGCCATTGCATGTGTGTTCTTTTCATTAACCACATGGATCCACTAGAGTTCATTGAATGTGTGTTCTTTTCATAAACCACATGGATCCACTAGAGTTAATTGCATGTGTGTTCTATTCCTAACCCACATGGATCCACAAGAGTTTATTGGATGTGTGTTCTAATCATAAACCACATGGATCCACTACATGCCATTGCATGTGTTCTCATTTCATAAACCGCATGGACCCACTAGAGTTTGTTGCATGTGTGTTCTATGCCTAAACCACAAGAATCCACTAGATGCCATTTCATGTGTGTTCTTTTCATAAACCACAAGGATCCACTAGAGTTCATTGCATGTGTGTTCTATTACTAAACCACATGGATCCACAAGAGTTCATTGGATGTGTTTTTTATTCCTAAACCACATGGATCCACTAGATTCCATTGCATGTGTGTTCTTTTCATAAACCACATGTATCCACTAGAGTTTATTGCATGTGTGTTCTTTTCATAAACCACATGGATCCAGTAGAGTTCATGGCATGTGTGTTATTTTCATAAACCACATGGATCCACTAGATGCCATTGGATGTGTGTTATTTTCAAAAACCACATGGATGCACTAGATGTAATTGCATGTGTGTTCTTTTCGTAAACCACATGGATCCACTATATGCCATTGCATGTGTGTTCATTTCATAAACCACATGGATCCACTAGATGCCATTTCATGTGTGTTCTTTTCATAAACCACATGGATCCACTATAGTTCATTGTATGTGTGTTCTATTCCTAAACCACATGGATCCACTAGATGTCATTGCGTGTGTGTTCTTTTAATAAACCACATGGATCCACTAGAGTTCATGGAATGTGTGTTCTTTTCATAAACCACATGGATCCAGTAGAGTTCATTGCATGTGTGTTCTATTCCTAAACCACATGGATCCACTAGAGTTCATTGGATGTGTGTTCTATTCCTAAACCACATGGATCCACTAGATACCATTGCATGTGTGTTCTTTTCATAAACCACATGGATCCATTAGAGTTCATTGCATGTGTGTTCTTTTCATAAACCACATAGATCCACTAGAGTTCATTGCATGTGTGTTCTATGCCTAAACCACATGGATCCACTACATGCCATTGGATGTGTGTTCTTTTCATAAACCACATGGATGCACTAGATGTCATTGCATCTGTGTTCTTTTCATAAACCACATGGATCCACTATATGCCGTTGCATGTGTGTTGTTTTCATAAACCACATGGATCCACTAGAGCTCATTGCACGTGAGTTCTTTTCATAAATCACATGCATCCACTGGATGCCATTGCATGTGTGTTTATTCATAAACCACATGGATCCAGTAGAGTTCATTGCATGTGTGTTCTATGCCTAAACCACATGGATCCACTAGACGTCATTGCATGTGTTTTCTTTTAATAAACCACATGGATCCACTAGATGTCATTGCATGTGTGTTCTTTTCATAAACCAGATGGATCCACTATTATCCATTGCATGTGTGTTCTAATCCTATACCACATGGATCCACTACATTCCATTGGATATGTATTCTTTTCAGAAACCACATGGATCCACTAGATGTCATTGCATGTGTGTTCTTTTCATAAACCACATGGATCCACTAGTGTTCATGGCATGTGTGTTCTTTTCATAAAGCACATGGATCCACTAGATGCCATTGCATGTGTGTTATATTCCTAAACCATATGGATCCACTAGATGCAATTGGATGTGTGTTCTTTTCATAAACCACATGGATGCATTAGATGTCATTGGATGTGTGTTCTTTTTGTAAACCACATGGATCCACTACATGCCATTGCATGTGTGCTCATTTCATAAACCGCATGGACCCACTAGAGTTCGTTTCATGTGTGTTCTATGCCTAAACCACAACAATCCACTAGATGCCATTTCATGTGTGTTCTTTTCTTAAACCACATGGATCCACTAGATGCCATTGCATGTGTGTTCTTGTCATAAACCACACGGATCCACTAGAGTTCACTTCATGCGGGATCTTTTCATAAACCACATCGATCCACTAGATGACATTGCATGTGTGTTCTATTCCTAAACCACATGGATCCACTAGATGCAATTGCATGTGTGTTATTTTCATAAACCAGAAGGATCCACTAGAGTTCATTGGATGTGTGTTCTATTCCTAAACCACATGGATCCACTAGATGCCATTGCATGTGTGTTCTTTTCATTAACCACATGGATCCACTAGAGTTCATTGAATGTGTGTTCTTTTCATAAACCACATGGATCCACTAGAGTTCATTGCATGTGTGTTCTATTCCTAACCCACATGGATCCACAAGAGTTTATTGGATGTTTGTTCTAATCCTAAACCACATGGATCCACTAGATACCATTACATGTGTGTTCTTTTCATAAACCACATGGATCCACTAAAGTTCATTGCATGCGCGTTCTTTTCATAAACCACATGGATCTAGTAGAGTTCATGGCATGTGTGTTCTTTTCATAAACCACATGGATCCAGTAGATGCCATTGCATGTGTGTTTATTCATAAACCACATGGATCCACCAGATGTCATTGCATGTGTGTTCTTTTAATAAACCACATGGATCCACTAGATGTCATTGCATGTGTGTTCTTTTCGTAAACCAGATGGATCCACTCTAATCCATTGCATGTGTGATCAAATCCTAAACCACATGGATCCACTACATTCCATTGGATGTGTATTCTTTTCATAAACCACATGGATCCACTAGATGTCATTTCATGTGTGTTCTTTTCATAAACCACATGGATCCACTAGTGTTCATGGCATGTGTGTTCTTTTCATAAACCACATGGATCCACAAGATGCCATTGCATGTGTGTTATATTCCTAAACCACATGGATCCACTAGATGCCATTGGATGTGTGTTGTTTTCATAAACCATATGGATGCACTAGATGTCATTGGATGTGTTTAAACCACATGGATCCACTAGATGCCATTGCATGTGTGTTCTTTTCATAAACCACATGGATCCACTAGATGCCATTTCATGTGTCCTCATTTCATAAACCACATGGACCCACCAGAGTTCGTTGCATGTGTGTTCTATGCCTAAACCACGAGAATCCACTAGATGCCATTGCATGTCTGTTCTTTTCTTAAACCACATGGATCCACTAGATGCCATTGCATGAGTGTTCTTTCGTAAACCACAGGGATCCACTAGAGTTCACTTCATGTGTGTTCTTTTCATAAACCACATGGATACAATAGAGTTCATTGCATGTGTGTTATATTCATAAACCACATGGATCCACTAGATGCCATTGCATGTGTGTTCTTTGCATAAACCACATGGATCCACTAGAGTTCATTGGATGTGTGTTCTATTCCTAAACCAGATGGATCCACTATATGCCATTGAATGTGTGTTCTTTTCATGAACCACATGGATCCACTAGAGTTCATTGAATGTGTGTTCTTTTCATAAACCACATGGATCCACTAGAGTTCATTGCATGTGTGTTCTATTCCTAAACCACATGGATCCACAAGAGTTCATTGGATGTGTTTTCTATTCCTAAACCACATGGATCCACTAGATTCCATTGCATGTGTGTTCTTTTCATAAACCACATGTATCCACTAGAGTTTATTGCATGTGTGTTCTTTTCATAAACCACATGGATCCAGCAAAGTTCATGGCATGTGTGTTCTTTTCATAGACCACATGGATCCACTAGATGACATTGCATGTGTGTTCTATTCCTAAACCACATGGATCCACTAGATGCCATTGGATGAGTGTTATTTTCATAAACCACATGGATGCACTAGATGTAATTGCATGTGTGTTCTTTTCATAAACCACATGGATCCACTATATGCCATTGCATGCGTGTTCATTTCATAAACCACATGGATCCACTAGATGGCATTTCATGTGTGTTCTTTCAATAAACCACATGGATCCACTAGAGTTCATTGGATGTGTGTTCTATTCCTAAACCACATGGATCCACTAGATTTCATTGCATGTGTGTTCTTTTAATAATCCACATGGATCCACTAGAGTTCATTGCATGTGTGTTCTTTTAATAAACCACATGGATCCACTAGAGTTCATTGCATGTGTGTTCTACTCCTAAACCACATGGATCCACTAGAGTTCATTGGATGTGTGTTCTATTCCTAAACCACATGGATCCACTAGATACCATTGCATGTGTGTTCTTTTCATAAACCACATGGATCCACTAGAGTTCATTGCATGTGTGTTCTTTTCATAAACCACATTGATATACTAGAGTTCATTGCATGTGTGTTCTATGCCTAAACCACATGGATCCACTAGATGCCATTGGATGTGTGTTATTTTCACAAACCACATGGATGCACTATATGTCATTGCATGTGTGTTCTTTTCATAAACCACATGGATCCACTATATGCCATTGCATGTGTGTTGTTTTCATAAACCACATGGATCCACTAGAGTTCATTGCACGTGTGTTCTTTGCATAAATCACATGGATCCACTGGATGCCATTGCATGTGTGTTTATTCATAAACCACATGGATCCACTAGATGTCATTGCATGTGTGTTTTTTAATAAACCACATGGATCCACTAGATGACATTGCACGTGTGTTCTTTTCATAAACCAGATGGATCCACTATTATCCATTGCATGTGTGTTCTAATCCTAAACCACATGGATCCACTACATTCCATTGGATATGTATTCTTTTTAGAAACCACATGGATCCACTAGATGTCATTGCATGTGTGTTCTTTTCATAAACCACATGGATCCACTAGTGTTCATGGCATGTGTGTTCTTTTCATAAACCACATGGATCCACTAGATGCCATTGCATGTGTGTTATATTCCTAAACCATATGGATCCACTAGATGCCATTGGATGTGTGTTCTTTTCATAAACCACATGGATGCATTAGATGTCATTAGATGTGTGTTCTTTTTGTAAACCACATGGATCCACTACATGCCATTGCATATGTGCTCATTTCATAAACCGCATGGACCCACTAGAGTTTGTTGCATGTGTGTTCTATGCCTAAACCACAAGAATCCACTAGATGCCTTTTCATGTGTGTTCTTTTCATAAACCACAAGGATCCACTAAAGTTCATTGCATGTGTGTTCAATTACTAAACCACATGGATCCACAAGAGTTCATTGGATGTGTTTTCTATTCCTAAACCACATGGATCCACTAGATTCCATTGCATGTGTGTTCTTTTCATAAACCACATGTATCTACTAGAGTTTATTGCATGTGTGTTCTTTTCATAAACCACATGGATCCAGTAGAGTTAATGGCATGTGTGTTATTTTCATAAACCACATGGATCCACTAGATGACATTGCATGTGTGTTCTATTCCTAAACCACATGGATCCACTAGATGCCATTATATGGGTGTTCTTTTCATAAACCACAAGGATCGACTAGAGTTCATTGTATGTGTGTTATTTTCCTAAACCACATGGATCCACTAGATGTCATTGCGTGTGTGTTCTTTTAATAAACCACATGGATCCACTAGAGTTCATTGAATGTGTGTTCTTTTCATAAACCACATGGATCCACTAGAGTTCTTTGCATGTGTGTTCTATTCCTAAACCACATGGATCCACTAGAGTTCATTGGATGTGTGTTCTATTCCTAAACCACATGGATCCACTAGATACCATTGCATGTGTGTTATTTTAATAAACCACATGGATCCACTAGATGTCATTGCACGTGTGTTCTTTTCATAAACCAGATGGATCCACTATTATCCATTGCATGTGTGTTCTAATCCTATACCACATGGATCCACTACATTCCATTGGATATGTATTCTTTTCAGAAACCACATGGATCCACTAGATGTCATTGCATGTGTGTTCTTTTCATAAACCACATGGATCCACTAGTGTTCATGGCACGTGTGTTCTTTTCATAAAGCACATGGATCCACTAGATGCCATTGCATGTGTGTTATATTCCTAAACCATATGGATCCACTAGATGCAATTGGATGTGTGTTCTTTTCATAAACCACATGGACGCATTAGATGTCATTGGATGTGTGTTCTTTTCGTAAACCACATGGATCCACTACATGTCATTGCATGTGTGCTCATTTCATAGACCGCATGGACCCACTAGAGTTCGTTGCATGTGTGTTCTATGCCTAAACCACAACAATCCACTAGATTCCATTTCATGTGTGTTCTTTTCTTAAACCACATGGATCCACTAGATGCCATTGCATGTGTGTTCTTGTCATAAACCACACGGATCCACTAGAGTTCACTTCATGCGTGTTCTTTTCGTAAACCACATGGATCCACTAGATGACATTGCATGTGTGTTCTATTCCTAAACCACATGGATCCACTAGATGACATTGCATGTGTGTTCTTTTTATAAACCACAAGGATCCACTAGAGTTCATTGGATGTGTGTTATATTCCTAAACCACATGGATCCACTAGATGCCATTGCATGTGTGTTCTTTTCATTAACCACATGGATCCACTAGAGTTCATTGAATGTGTGTTCTTTTCATAAACCACATGGATCCACTAGAGTTCATTGCATGTGTGTTCTATTCCTAACCCACATGGATCCACAAGAGTTTATTGGATGTGTGTTCTAATCGTAAACCACATGGATCCACTACATGCCATTGCATGTGTTCTCATTTCATAAACCGCATGGACCCACTAGAGTTTGTTGCATGTGTGTTCTATGCCTAAACCACAAGAATCCACTAGATGCCATTTCATGTGTGTTCTTTTCATAAACCACAAGGATCCACTAGAGTTCATTGCATGTGTGTTCTATTACTAAACCACATGGATCCACAAGAGTTCATTGGATGTGTTTTCTATTCCTAAACCACATGGATCCACTAGATTCCATTGCATGTGTGTTCTTTTCATAAACCACATGTATCCACTAGAGTTTATTGCATGTGTGTTCTTTTCATAAACCACATGGATCCATAGAGTTCATGGCATGTGTGTTATTTTCATAAACCACATGGATCCACTAGATAACATTGCATGTGTGTTCTATTCCTAAACCACATGGATCCACTAGATGCCATTGGATGTGTGTTATTTTCAAAAACCACATGGATGCACTAGATGTAATTGCATGTGTGTTCTTTTCGTAAACCACAAGGATCCACTATATGCCATTGCATGTTTGTTCATTTCATAAACCACATGGATCCACTAGATGCCATTTCATGTGTGTTCTTTTCATAAACCACATGGATCCACTATAGTTCATTGTATGTGTGTTCTATTCCTAAACCACATGGATCCACTAGATGTCATTGCGTGTGTGTTCTTTTAATAAACCACATGGATCCACTAGAGTTCATGGAATGTGTGTTCTTTTCATAAACCACATGGATCCACTAGAGTTCATTGCATGTGTGTTCTATTCCTAAACCACATGGATCCACTAGAGTTCATTGGATGTGTGTTCTATTCCTAAACCACATGGATCCACTAGATACCATTGCATGTGTGTTCTTTTCATAAACCACATGGATCCACTAGAGTTCATTGCATGTGTGTTCTTTTCATAAACCACATAGATCCACTAGAGTTCATTGCATGTGTGTTCTATGCCTAAACCACATGGATCCACTAGATGCCATTGGATGTGTGTTCTTTTCATAAACCACATGGATGCATAGATGTCATTGCATCTGTGTTCTTTTCATAAACCACATGGATCCACTATATGCCATTGCATGTGTGTTGTTTTCATAAACCACATGGATCCACTAGAGCTCATTGCACGTGAGTTCTTTTCATAAATCACATGCATCCACTGGATGCCATTGCATGTGTGTTTATTCATAAACCACATGGATCCACTAGATGTCGTTGCATGTGTTTTCTTTTAATAAACCACATGGATCCACTAGATGTCATTGCACGTGTGTTCTTTTCATAAACCAGATGGATCCACTATTATCCATTGCATGTGTGTTCTAATCCTATACCACATGGATCCACTACATTCCATTGGATATGTATTCTTTTCAGAAACTACATGGATCCACTAGATGTCATTGCACGTGTGTTCTTTTCATAAACCAGATGGATCCACTATTATCCATTGCATGTGTGTTCTAATCCTATACCACATGGATCCACTACATTCCATTGGATATGTATTCTTTTCAGAAACCACATGGATCCACTAGATGTCATTGCATGTGTGTTCTTTTCATAAACCACATGGATCCACTAGTGTTCATGGCATGTGTGTTCTTTTCATAAAGCACATGGATCCACTAGATGCCATTGCATGTGTGTTATATTCCTAAACCATATGGATCCACTAGATGCAATTGGATGTGTGTTCTTTTCATAAACCACATGGATGCATTAGATGTCATTGGATGTGTGTTCTTTTCGTAAACCACATGGATCCACTACATGCCATTGCATGTGTGCTCATTTCATAAACCGCATGGACCCACTAGAGTTCGTTTCATGTGTGTTCTATGCCTAAACCACAACAATCCACTAGATGCCATTTCATGTGTGTTCTTTTCTTAAACCACATGGATCCACTAGATGCCATTGCATGTGTGTTTTTGTCATAAACCACACGGATCCACTAGAGTTCACTTCATGCGGGTTGTTTTCATAAACCACATGGATCCACTAGATGACATTGCATGTGTGTTCTATTCCTAAACCACATGGATCCACTAGATGCCATTGCATGTGTGTTATTTTCATAAACCACAAGGATCCACTAGAGTTCATTGGATGTGTGTTCTATTCCTAAACCACATGGATCCACTAGATGCCATTGCATGTGTGTTCTTTTCATTAACCACATGGATCCACTAGAGTTCATTGAATGTGTGTTCTTTTCATAAACCACATGGATCCACTAGAGTTCATTGCATGTGTGTTCTATTCCTAACCCACATGGATCCACAAGAGTTTATTGGATGTTTGTTCTAATCCTAAACCACATGGATCCACTAGATACCATTACATGTGTGTTCTTTTCATAAACCACATGGATCCACTAAAGTTCATTGCATGCGCGTTCTTTTCATAAACCACATGGATCTAGTAGAGTTCATGGCATGTGTGTTCTTTTCATATACCACATGGATCCAGTAGATGCCATTGCATGTGTGTTTATTCATAAACCACATGGATCCACCAGATGTCATTGCATGTGTGTTCTTTTAATAAACCACATGGATCCACTAGATGTCATTGCATGTGTGTTCTTTTCGTAAACCAGATGGATCCACTCTAATCCATTGCATGTGTGTTCAAATCCTAAACCACATGGATCCACTACATTCCATTGGATGTGTATTCTTTTCATAAACCACATGGATCCACTAGATGTCATTTCATGTGTGTTCTTTTCATAAACCACATGGATCCACTAGTGTTCATGGCATGTGTGTTCTTTTCATAAACCACATGGATCCACAAGATGCCATTGCATGTGTGTTATATTCCTAAACCACATGGATCCACTAGATGCCATTGGATGTGTGTTGTTTTCATAAACCATATGGATGCACTAGATGTCATTGGATGTGTTTAAACCACATGGATCCACTAGATGCCATTGCATGTGTGTTCTTTTCATAAACCACACGGATCCACTAGATGCCATTTCATGTGTCCTCATTTCATAAACCACATGGACCCACCAGAGTTTGTTGCATGTGTGTTCTATGCCTAAACCACAAGAATCCACTAGATGCCATTGCATGTGTGTTCTTTTCTTAAACCACATGGATCCACTAGATGCCATTGCATGAGTGTTCTTTCGTAAACCACAGGGATCCACTAGAGTTCACTTCATGTGTGTTCTTTTCATAAACCACATGGATACAATAGAGTTCATTGCATGTGTGTTCTATTCATAAACCACATGGATCCACTAGATGCCATTGCACGTGTGTTCTTTGCATAAACCACATGGATCCACTAGAGTTCATTGGATGTGTGTTCTATTCCTAAACCAGATGGATCCACTAGATGCCATTGCCTGTGTGTTCTTTTCATGAACCACATGGATCCACTAGAGTTCATTGAATGTGTGTTCTTTTCATAAACCACATGGATCCACTAGAGTTCATTGCATGTGTGTTCTATTCCTAAACCACATGGATCCACAAGAGTTCATTGGATGTGTTTTCTATTCCTAAACCACATGGATCCACTAGATTCCATTGCATGTGTGTTCTTTTCATAAACCACATGTATCCACTAGAGTTTATTGCATGTGTGTTCTTTTCATAAACCACATGGATCCAGCAAAGTTCATGGCATGTGTGTTCTTTTCATAGACCACATGGATCCACTAGATGACATTGCATGTGTGTTCTATTCCTAAACCACATGGATCCACTAGATGCCATTGGATGAGTGTTATTTTCATAAACCACATGGATGCACTAGATGTAATTGCATGTGTGTTCTTTTCATAAACCACATGGATCCACTATATGCCATTGCATGCGTGTTCATTTCATAAACCACATGGATCCACTAGATGGCATTTCATGTGTGTTCTTTCAATAAACCACATGGATCCACTAGAGTTCATTGGATGTGTGTTCTATTCCTAAACCACATGGATCCACTAGATTTCATTGCATGTGTGTTCTTTTAATAATCCACATGGATCCACTAGAGTTCATTGCATGTGTGTTCTTTTAATAAACCACATGGATCCACTAGAGTTCATTGCATGTGTGTTCTACTCCTAAACCACATGGATCCACTAGAGTTCATTGGATGTGTGTTCTATTCCTAAACCACATGGATCCACTAGATACCATTGCATGTGTGTTCTTTTCATAAACCACATGGATCCACTAGAGTTCATTGCATGTGTGTTCTTTTCATAAACCACATAGATCCACTAGAGTTCATTGCATGTGTGTTCTATGCCTAAACCACATGGATCCACTAGACGTCATTGCATGTGTTTTCTTTTAATAAACCACATGGATCCACTAGATGTCATTGCATGTGTGTTCTTTTCATAAACCAGATGGATCCACTATTATCCATTGCATGTGTGTTCTAATCCTATACCACATGGATCCACTACATTCCATTGGATATGTATTCTTTTCAGAAACCACATGGATCCACTAGATGTCATTGCATGTGTGTTCTTTTCATAAACCACATGGATCCACTAGTGTTCATGGCATGTGTGTTCTTTTCATAAAGCACATGGATCCACTAGATGCCATTGCATGTGTGTTATATTCCTAAACCATATGGATCCACTAGATGCAATTGGATGTGTGTTCTTTTCATAAACCACATGGATGCATTAGATGTCATTGGATGTGTGTTCTTTTTGTAAACCACATGGATCCACTACATGCCATTGCATGTGTGCTCATTTCATAAACCGCATGGACCCACTAGAGTTCGTTTCATGTGTGTTCTATGCCTAAACCACAACAATCCACTAGATGCCATTTCATGTGTGTTCTTTTCTTAAACCACATGGATCCACTAGATGCCATTGCATGTGTGTTCTTGTCATAAACCACACGGATCCACTAGAGTTCACTTCATGCGGGTTCTTTTCATAAACCACATGGATCCACTAGATGACATTGCATGTGTGTGCTATTCCTAAACCACATGGATCCACTAGATGCCATTGCATGTGTGTTATTTTCATAAACCACAAGGATCCACTAGAGTTCATTGGATGTGTGTTCTATTCCTAAACCACATGGATCCACTAGATGCCATTGCATGTGTGTTCTTTTCATTAACCACATGGATCCACTAGAGTTCATTGAATGTGTGTTCTTTTCATAAACCACATGGATCCACTAGAGTTCATTGCATGTGTGTTCTATTCCTAACCCACATGGATCCACAAGAGTTTATTGGATGTTTGTTCTAATCCTAAACCACATGGATCCACTAGACGTCATTGCATGTGTGTTCTTTTCATAAAGCACATGGATCCACTAAAGTTCATTGCATGCACGTTCTTTTCATAAACCACATGGATCTAGTAGAGTTCATGGCATGTGTGTTCTTTTCATAAACCACATGGATCCAGTAGATGCCATTGGATATGTATTCTTTTCAGAAACCACATGGATCCACTAGATTCTTTTCAGAAACCACATGGATCCACTAGATGTCATTGCATGTGTGTTCTTTTCATAAACCACATGGATCCACTAGTGTTCATGGCATGTGTGTTCTTTTCATAAACCACATGGATCCACTAGATGACATTGCATGTGTGTTATATTCCTAAACCATATGGATCCACTAGATGTCATTGGATGTGTGTTCTTTTCATAAACCACATGGATGCATTAGATGTCATTGGATGTGTGTTCTTTTCGTAAACCACATGGATCCACTACATGACATTGCATGTGTGCTCATTTCATAAACCGCATGGACCCACTAGAGTTCGTTGCATGTGTGTTCTATGCCTAAACCACAACAATTTACTAGATGCCATTTCATGTGTGTTCTTTTCTTAAACCACATGGATCCACTAGATTCCATTGCATGTGTGTTCTTGTCATAAACCACATGGATCCACTAGAGTTCATTGCATGTGTGGTCTATTCATAAACCACAGGGATCCACTAGAGTTTATTGCATGTGTGTTCTTTTCATAAACCACATGGATCCAGTAGAGTTCATGGCATGTGTGTTCTTTTCATAAACCACATGGATCCACTAGATGACATTGCATGTGTGTTTTATTCCTAAACCACATGCATCCACTAGATGCCATTGGATGTGTGTTATTTTCAAAAACCACATGGATCCACTAGATGTAATTGCATGTGTGTTCTTTTCATAAACCACATGGATCCACTAGTGTTCATGGCATGTGTGTTCTTTTCATAAAGCACATGGATCCACTAGATGCCATTGCATGTGTGTTATATTCCTAAACCATATGGATCAACTAGATGCAATTGGATGTGTGTTCTTTTCATAAACCACATGGATGCATTAGATGTCATTGGATGTGTGTTCTTTTCGTAAACCACATGGATCCACTACATGCCATTGCATGTGTGCTCATTTCATAAACCGCATGGACCCACTAGAGTTCGTTTCATGTGTGTTCTATGCCTAAACCACAACAATCCACTAGATGCCATTTCATGTGTGTTCTTTTCTTAAACCACATGGATCCACTAGATGCCATTGCATGTGTGTTCTTGTCATAAACCACACGGATCCACTAGAGTTCACTTCATGCGGGTTCTTTTCATAAACCACATGGATCCACTAGATGACATTGCATGTGTGTTCTATTCCTAAACCACATGGATCCACTAGATGCCATTGCATGTGTGTTATTTTCATAAACCACAAGGATCCACTAGAGTTCATTGGATGTGTGTTCTATTCCTAAACCACATGGATCAACTAGATGCCATTGCATGTGTGTTCTTTTCATTAACCACATGGATCCACTAGAATTCATTGAATGTGTGTTCTTTTCATAAACCACATGGATCCACTAGAGTTCATTGCATGTGTGTTCTATTCCTAACCCACATGGATCCACAAGAGTTTATTGGATGTTTGTTCTAATCCTAAACCACATGGATCCACTAGACGTCATTGCATGTGTGTTCTTTTCATAAACCACATGGATCCACTAAAGTTCATTGCATGCGCGTTCTTTTCATAAACCACATGGATCTAGTAGAGTTCATGGCATGTGTGTTCTTTTCATAAACCACATGGATCCAGTAGATGCCATTGGATATGTATTCTTTTCAGAAACCACATGGATCCACTAGATGTCATTGCATGTGTGTTCTTTTCATAAACCACATGGATCCACTAGTGTTCATGGCATGTGTGTTCTTTTCATAAACCACATGGATCCACTAGATGACATTGCATGTGTGTTATATTCCTAAACCATATGGATCCACTAGATGTCATTGCATGTGTGTTCTTTTCATAAACCACATGGATGCATTAGATGTCATTGGATGTGTGTTCTTTTCGTAAACCACATGGATCCACTACATGACATTGCATGTGTGCTCATTTCATAAACCGCATGGACCCACTAGAGTTCGTTGCATGTGTGTTCTATGCCTAAACCACAACAATTTACTAGATGCCATTTCATGTGTGTTCTTTTCTTAAACCACATGGATCCACTAGATGCCATTGCATGTGTGTTCTTGTCATAAACCACATGGATCCACTAGAGTTCACTTCATGTGTGTTCTTTTCATAAACCACATGGATACACTAGAGTTCATTGCATGTGTGGTCTATTCATAAACCACAGGGATCCACTAGAGTTTATTGCATGTGTGTTCTTTTCATAAACCACATGGATCCAGTAGAGTTCATGGTATGTGTGTTCTTTTCATAAACCACATGGATCCACTAGATGACATTGCATGTGTGTTTTATTCCTAAACCACATGCATCCACTAGATGCCATTGGATGTGTGTTATTTTCAAAAACCACATGGATGCACTAGATGTAATTGCATGTGTGTTCTTTTCATAAACCACATGGATCCACTATATTCCATTGCATGCGTGTTCATTTCATAAACCACGTGGATACACTAGATGCCATTTCATGTGTGTTCTTTTCATAAACCACATGGATCCACTAGAGTTCATTGTATGTGTGTTCTATTCCTAAACCACATGGATCCACTAGATGTCATTGCATGTGTGTTCTTTTAATAAACCACATGGATCCACTAGAGTTCATTGCATGTGTGTTCTTTTCATAAACCACATTGATCCACTAGAGTTCATTGCATGTGTGTTCTATTCCTAAACCACATGGATCCACTAGAGTTCATTGGATGTGTGTTCTATTCCTAAACCACATGGATCCACTAGATAGCATTGCATGTGTGTTCTTTTCATAAACCACATGGATCCACTAGAGTCCATTGCATGTGTGTTATTTTCACAAACCACATAGATCCACTAGAGTTCATTGCATGTGTGTTCTATGCCTAAACCACATGGATCCACTAGATGCCATTGGATGTGTGTTCTTTTCATAAACCACATGGATGCACTAGATGTCATTTCATGTGTGTTCTTTTCATAAACCACATGGATCCACTATATGCCATTGCATGTGTGTTGTTTTCATAAACCACATGGATCCACTAGAGTTCATTGCACGTGTGTTCTTTTCATAAATCACATGGATCCACTAGATGCCATTGCATGTGTGTTTATTCATAAACCACATGGATCCACCAGATGCCATCGCATGTGTGTTCTTTTCAAAAATGACATGGATCCACTACATGTCATTGCACGTGTGTTCTTTTCATAAACCAGATGGATCCACTATGTAGCATCCCAATTGTCTAACAATTGTAATGCTACTTGGTCTAGTAATATAATGGCTACTTCAAACATATAATTGTTGCATCATCATTATATCATGCTCATGTCATCATGCCTCCTTGCATTTGAGCATCATATAAAACCCTTTTCCATTTGGTTCTTATCTCATATGCATTATTAATTGTATTTGCCTCTTGATATTGTATTTGGTTCTTGATATATTGTTAAATGCCCAAGTTGAGTTGGGGGCATATCTTTTATTTAACTCCACCACCTTTCTTTCACCACCTTATAATGCCACCATCCAACTAAATGTGAGCTTTGCACTTTCTTTGGGTTTTACCTCTAGCTCATGTGGGTTGGGATGGATCCAATTCTTTTCCACATGCTCTCATCTTGGCATCATGATGTTTTCACATTAGTGATATATGAGAGCCACATGGCCACCTTTGCCTGCCTTGTGAGTGGGACCTTTTCTCCTAGCTTCCATATGGATTATTATGGAATTATGCTCATGTTGGGATATTTTTGGGACTAGTAATCATCTAGTGGAACATACACACTAGCATGTCCCATTTTATTTCAAACATGGCCATCTCCAACTACTCCACCTGGGGCATCCTTTCATTTCTTTTGCTTGGCTTTATTCCACCTTTGGAAATGCATAATAATAATGCCATGTAATAAAAATTGTTCTCACAAGAATCAACATGGCAATAAATATTTTGCATGGGCCATGCAAGTGCCACCTTTTCTATTATTTGGTTTTTATTTGAATCTTGAGTGGATCATCATCTCTCTCTCTTTCTACCACTCCTTTTGGCTTGGTCTTAGTTGATCTTGCTTAAACCATTCTACCTCATCTCATCCCTCTCTTTTTCTTGACTTGATCTTGTTGGAGCTTGTCATGCTCTAGCTTGGTCTTGTCAAAAGAAAGCAACTCCATCTATCTCTCTCTCTAAACCCTACACCATCACCTACCCATCTAACCATACCCCCATCTAAGCTAAACCCTACCACCCTAATCATCATATCCCCCCTCTCTCTCTTCTCCTTCTAAACCTAACCCTCCCTTAGTCTCCATGCCGAGCCCCACCTTGCAGGTTCCACCTGGCCACCTACCCCCTGCCCTAGCTACCCTCCATCCCAACCAAAACCCTAGCTACACCCGAGCCACCCATTCCTCTACCACACCCTAAACCCGAGCCTCTCTCCCTCTAGCTCTCTCTCTCTGCCTGCAGGCCCCATCAGCCGAGCCTCCCCTCTGGCCCTACCGCCCCCACCTGGCAGCCCTCCTTCACCACCTCGCCCTGCCCCTGCCCTGCCGAGCATGTGAAGGAGGAGAGAAAAAGTGGCCAAGCCACCTTTTCCATCTACCCCCTCCCCACGGCATCCTCCCTCTCCCTCTTATCCTCCCCCACACGGCTCCCCTCTGGCCTCTCCAGATCTGGCCGAGGCGCCCTGCCCTTCTCCCTTCTTCGCATTGCCGCCAGCTACCCATCACGGCCATCGCTATCACCCACCACCACCAGTAGCAGAGGGGGGCGGTGACGGGACGTTGGGGAAGCCCAAGACGAGCCCCTGCACCACCCCTGCGAGCCGGCAGAGGAGCCCAGAGCTGGACCCGGCCAAGCCGACGAAACCCTAGCTCCGCCGGCGCCACTCGCTGATCACGGCTCCTCCGCCCCTAACCAACCAAGACCGACCAACTCCCGGTGAGCCCACGATCCCTGGCATGCTCAGCCAGTCATCGCCTAGAGCCGCTTCTCGCTTTGTCGAGCACATCACAGACGTCTGAAGGCCAGCGCGTCTGCTTTCCTCGCGTCGCAGAACCCTAGCTAGCCTTGCAGCCCTACCACTAACCCTAGCCCACCGCAGCTTTCCGCCCATAGCGCGAGCCCTAGGTCTCCGGATCGAGCCCCGCGTCGCGTCCCGAGCCCTGTCGAGCACCGATCGATCGGCAGAGGCGGAAGGAAGCACAAGACGCTGCGTCACCGTTTTGCACAAAACCCTCCTAGTTTTTGCCTGCCTAACCATGACTGTGGCCCACTGCAGAACTGACCCCGACATACGGTACGTGGCCCGCGAATGACCACCGGTACGGGACCTGCGTGGCCCACTGCATGCCCACCCCACCAATCTTGCAAAGAACCCCCCCGTTTAACCCCAGCCTTAACCCGCGCTCCCTGGATCTACCACGTGTCGTGTCCCCGCTGGCGCGCCCGCGAGTGGGTCCGCGTGAGCCGTGGCCCCACATGTCATTTGCTAGGGCTAGATCAAGCTGCGGTGAGAAAAGCTGTTCTGCGCGCTGAGCTGCTGAGTCAGCCAGTGACCCCACCCGTCAGTGACTGTGTCTGGATCTGTCTGGGTATAAAAAGCTTTTCTATAATCTGTTTAAATTCAAATCTTTTTCAAATTATTTCAAATTCAAATTTATTTCTGTTTTAAAATAACTTTTAAAATACAAACCCAGTTAATACAAATAATATATGTTTTCAAATCAGAAAAATATGAGGAATTTAAATATGCCATTCAAAATATATTTTGACACTTTAATTTTCTAAGTTTATTTAAATTACAATAAATTGCCCTTTTGACTTAAATAATTAATAACTTTTGATTTATAAGTCCAAATTTAACAAATAATATGTCTAAAATGATTAGCTCGACGAGACCTTTCTGTTTATGCATTCCATTATCTGTTTTGCAGCATGCATCATATAAATATAAAGATTACAGCAACTTAATTGAGTATAAAATATGGCCAAAACTCAATAAAATGATTTATTCTTGTATACCACACCTCACCCATGCCATGCTACCTTATTGCCATGCAAATTGTGCATCATTCATCATGGCATGATTGTTTGCTTGATGCATTTAACTCATATGCTTGTGCACTTTATTTATGTTGGCCCTTGTTTGTTTGGTTCTTCTTCGAATAGACGAGGTGGGATATATCAAGAGAACCAGGAGCACTACCCAGATCCATCCCTTGCTTCAACTGAGCTGCCAGGCAAGCACTACCACATGCTTGCATACATATAGTACCTATTGCCTCTATCTTATTCTTGCATCATTGAGTCGCGATTGCATTAAATTGAATCCCAAGTATTGCATAGCCTTTACTTTCAAACCCCACCGAAGCTTGTTTCTCCATCCCATGAGCCATTACTACAGGAGTTGTTTGAGCCATGCAGTCGTGAGAACGCATGTGTAGGGTATGTGAGTGTCGATGAATAACGAGGTACCTATACAATTTAATCGAGTAGTAATGGGATAACTAATGAAAGTGGCATCGGTGAGCCATACTTGCTATTTGGTTTTTCAGCTCACTTGTGTCCCGTGAAGACCCCGAGTACTTGATTCTGTTCCTTGAATATTCAAGCTATCCACATCCGGGAGGCTTATGAACCCCGATCTGAGCTTGATTCATTCTTATTTCTTGGGGCCACAAACTAGTTTGAGGTTTTATTTACTATCTGTACTTATGCCATGCTTTATCGCTTTATTTAAATTGTGCGAGGAGCACCTCACTGTTTAGGAAAGCGGAGTGTTTTTGTGTCGACAAGCCAGTCACATTTTCGGTTCCCATTGCTCCGCCATTGGCAAAAACCTTGAGGCCGTCTCGAGTCGGCTAACCGTTATGGTAGCTCAATGGGGTGGCCTCAAATATTTCTAAATCTGTGATCACTTTGTCGGATCGCCTCGTTGGGTTTTGATTTGGTTTTTCCGAGGCATATCGAGTGTGTGTTGTTATTTGTGCACCCTCAGGTAAAACTTTCAAAGCCGTGTCCGCGTTATGGACGACTTGGAGCACGTTTCGATCATAGACAAGCATAACTAAAGTACCGCTTTTAATCTGACTAGACTAGGTACCTGACTAGTAAATAGTGCAACACTCACGGACCGGATAATAAAACTGCCCACGGATGGGGGGGGGGTTGTTCGTCCGCTTCCTCGTCGGTAAGCGAGGAGGAGGATGGATCTGTTAAGATTACCGTTATAATTGCTTGTTGTTATTCATTCACGGACATCCGTCATCTCTGGTTAGGCGGATGGTTAGCAGTATCTATAGAATTGCTAGGTTTATCTTTTGCTGCAATTGCGTCACCCAGTGTTGTGTCCCTTTAGCGGCATAAAGACTTGCTGAAACCCTAGGGTCTCACGATAAATTATTGGTTCAGATGAACAGGTACCCTCGCAAGATGGATACTGAGTGGAAGAGACAGACGATGTGGGCAACAATCATTCGGTGTAGAGATTCCGGGAACGGGGATCCGTGAGATCTGTGGGCGGGATCTGCTTATTTATGGTGCATCTTATGCCGATTTGCTTCTTATCCGTACTCGGATTATGTCTTCCCTTCCGATACTACGATGTTTGATGTATGAGGAGATATCCTAAACTATTATATCTATCTAGGATATTTGGATCTTGCCGTATGCTATATATTTTCTTTTTAGATGGAATGGCTCGATGTACTGTTGTATGGTGGATTGCATACATACTCATTTGTGTATGTAGTTGATCCCTTCGCTTGCCGATTACGCCCGTTCTTGTCCGATGATTGGAAATGGTTGGGACGGCCGAAAGGTTCACCTGTGAGTGGCATTTGGGCCCCACCGTTATTTCAACCATTTCTTCATCCAGCTTGTAACTAGGAGCGTAATTCACCGAGGTAGTTACAATTGGTATCAGAGCCATCCCGCCCTTCAGGGTCTCAGCCAAATGGTCGTTGTCTGTCTAGCAAATATTTTTGGTAGTTATGTATACTAGGGAAAAACAAAACGAGAGTAGGACTGCTTCCACTTTTCTTCTTACCCAACCACCACCTTTTCTCGGTAAGGAAGTGTAACGTTTTCAATCCTCTTCTCAAAATTCAAACTAGGATTCACGTGTTCTGGGTTTCCGTAGTACCATAGGTTGTGTATATGTGTGTGAGTGTGTGTGTGTAATTCTTTGTCTATCTGTTGCATCCAAGTTGTTATCACCATCTGCCTTTGGTTATCAACTGTTGGTACATTCCATACCGATGTGCTTTTGCAAACCGACGCGATATCGATTCGTTGTATACCGCCGATCTGTCTACTCTTTGTTATCCGACGTTATCTTGTTTGGGGTGTTCGTTTCAGTAGTTGCTAATCTTTAGGTTCATCGTGAGAAGAAGGTGTTGGATATGTGTTTTACTTATTCATGCGGAGTAATGATTTGAGTGCGGATGGAGTCGCGACCATACCACTACTCTTATCATTCGCTCTTGTATATTGAATTGGTAGAGTCACTAATCTTGATTCGTTATGATTTTATGCATCTATTGGTATTTTAATGCGAAATTTGTGGAATTTTTCTTTGATATATTTGTGTACCACACTCCTTTTCAGTCGTGTGCAATATGCTTAATATCTTCTAGGTGCTTTGAACTTCGTTGATATTTTAATGTCATCTTAGTAAATTGTATCCTTTAATCTTGATTAATTCCATCTTGGTACTATTTTGGATTATTATTATTCTCCATCATAGTACTGACTTGTGTTTATATCAATCATGGATGGCACCACCACGCCGCTCGAGGAGGACATACAACCTAACTGGGGCAGCGTTGTCAAGCATCGCCAATGCCTTGGCAGCAATGCAGAACCAGCAGCGTTTTGAGGAAAGTATCGAGGAATGAGTTTGTTCCGCTACCTCCACCTCCCAAGCGAGGAGACATCAAAAGCTTCAAGTTCAACCCACGCCAATTTGATGTTTCTGATCAACCACTTGATGCTGATGATTGGTTGCGTGAGATGTCAAGGTTACTGGCAATTGCTGATGTTCCTGAGCAAGAATGGGTAAAGTGTGCTACTCACCTTCTGAAGGGAGATGCAGCTCTCTGGTGGGAGAATTACCTGAAGGCAAATCAGACCGGTTTTCAGCCTATTTGGGGACAGTTCACTGGAGCTTTCAAAGAGCGATCTCGAAATTGTCATGGAGAGGATGAAGGAAGTGTTTCTCAACCTCAAGGTGGCAATGATAATGTCAATACCTACATCAGGAACTTCTTGAACCTTTCTCGTTATGGTGGCAATGAGATCTCTGATGACAAGAAGAAGCAAAAGAGGTTCAAGCAAGGGCTCAATGCATCGATTAAGTATGCAATCACACATGCAAGGCGGCGTCTTTTCTGAACTTCAGCATACAGCTCTGCAGAAGAAGCAAGTAGGCAAGTGTTTGAGGAGTCAAAGAAACACAGCCGTGATGCAGCAAGCTCTTCAGCTATGTCGACTCCTTCTAAGCGCCGTGTTTGGGTTCCCAACACGCCATGCCGCCCCGGCTCCACCAAGACCTTCAAGCTACGCAAGGCCACCAAACTTCCTCACCGCTGCTCTGTGAGGCTACAACCACCACTACCTGGAGCGCTCAAGCGAGTCCCCAGCCACGTTGCTCCACGTCCACTGGTGCTTGTTACACTTGTGGAAACTGGCATCAAACTGAACTGTCCGATGAAGAACAAGGCTCTTCCTCCACCACCTCCAAGATCTGCGGCAAGCTCTCCTTTGGTTCGTGCACCACCACCTCGGGCTCTCAACATCAACACCAAGCCCGGGTCTACTATTGCTCGTGCCAACTGTGTCAACGCCGCTCAAGCTGAGCATGCACAGGAGTTGTGATGGGTATGCTTCCGTTAACTCGGCCCTGCAAGAGTTTTGTTTGATTCGGGGCATCGCATTCTTTTGTTTCTCACAAGTTTGCAGATGAGAATGGGTTAGCTATGGATCCTCTCCTTAAGGTTAATGGTCCTTTCTCATGGTTCAACAATGGCAGCTTCTAAAATCAGCCATGGCAATCAAATTGAGATTGGTGGCTCTTCGTTCTCGGCTTCCTTAATTGTTCTGGGCAATTCTGACATTGATGTCATCTTGGGCATGGATTGGTTGATAGCAAATGCAGTTGTGATTGATTGTGCTGAACGCTCGGTTTCTCTGAAGATTCCTGAAGGCCATATAGTCTATTCTCCAAGTCAGACTCCTGCTATCCAGCTTTTCTCTTTGGCGGCTCTGAATGTTGATGCTATGGAAGCTATTCAGAGTGTTCCGGTGGTCTGTGAGTTCCCAGATGTCTTTCCTGAAGAGTTGCTGTATGCCTCCGAATCGTGAGGTTGAGTTTGTTATTGAGCTTGAACCTGGTACGCTCCTATCTCCAAGCGGCCTTATAAAATGGGTCTCACTGAGTTGGCTGAACTCAAACGTCAGCTTGATGAACAAGAGAAGTTGGGTTTCATTCAGCATAGTACTTCTTCTTGGGGTAGCCCAACCCTCTTTGTGAAGAAGCGAGACCATACTGATAGACTTTGTGTTGACTATCGGGCTCTCAATGCTAAAACCATCAAGAATAAATATCCCCTTCCGCGGATTAATGATCTCTTCGATCAGCTAGCTGGAGCTGTGGTATTCTCTAAGCTTGACTTGAGAAGTGGTTATCACCAAATCAGGATTCGCAAGGAAGATGTTCCTAAGACAGCTTTCACCACCCGCTATGGCCTTATGAGTACACGGTCATGTCTTTCGGTCTCACCAACGCACCTGCCACCTTCTCGAGGCTCATGAACTCGGTTTTCATGGAGTATCTTGACAAGTTCGTTGTGGTTTACCTGGATGACATCCTATTCTATTCTAAGTCAAAGGAAGAACATGAAGAACACCTTCGGTGTGTCCTAAACAAGCTTCGTGAGAACCGCTTGTATGCAAAGTTCTCCAAGTGTGAGTTCTGGCTGCCTCAAGTAACCTATCTTGGTCACGTCATCTCTGCCAAGGGCATTGCAGTCAAACCGGAAACTGTGAAGACAATTGTTGAATGGCTTCCTCCTGTTAATGTCAAAGAAGGGAGTTTCCTTGGTTTGGCTAGTTATTTCCGTCTCTTCGCTTTAGAACTTTTCAAGATAGCGAAGCCTCTTACCGATCTCCTCAAGAAAGGCAAGAAATACCTTTGGACTCCTGCATGTCAAGCAAGCTTTGAGACACTCAAAGAGAAGCTCACTTCCACACCAGTCTTGGTTCCTCCGGATACACCCAAGCCTTTCCAGATATTCTGTGACGCCTCTTTGCAAGGATTGGGTGCGGTCCTTATGCAAGAAAAACAAGTTGTTGCTTATGCCTCTCGCCAGTTGAAGACGCATGAGATCAATTATCCTACACATGACCTCGAGCTCGCAGCAGTTGTCTTTGCTTTGAAAGTATGGAGGCACTACTTGCTTGGCAACCGCTAGAGATCTTTTCTGATCACAAGAGTCTGAAGTATATCTTTACCCAGCCTGATCTCAACCTTCGGCAGAGGAGATGGATTGAAGCAATCAATGATTTTGATTTGACCATCAACTACACTCTGGGCAAAGCTAATGTCATGGCCGATGCTCTCAGCCGTAAAGCTTATGTCAACAACCTCATGATGGAAGAACAACAGCCTCTCTTGTGCGAGGAATTCCGTCAGCTCAACCTTGAAATTGTGGAACAAGGGTATCTCCTGAACCTTCTAGCAACTCCTCTCTTGGAAGAAAAGGTTCGCTCCTTTCAGCTCGGTGATCCATACACAAGAAAGATCATCTCCAGGATTCAGCTTCCGAAGTATGAGTCCTTCCACGTTGATGATCAAGGCACGCTCTTCTTTGAACACCGGATGTTTGTTCCGAACTACCCGGGTTTGAGAGAGCAAGTTCTCAAGGAGGCGCATGATTCTGTTCTTTCTATCCACCCTGGAAGCACAAAGATGTACATGGACTTGAAAACACAATATTGGTGGCCTGGTTTGAAAAGATATTGTGCCAAGTATGTCTCGGAGTGTGATGTCCGCCGCAGAGTGAAAGCTATCCATCAGAAACCTTCCGGTCTTCTACAGCCATTGAAACCCCCGGAATGGAAATGGGAGAAAGTAGAGATGGACTTCATCACTGGTTTTCCAAGGTCGCAAAAGGGCAACAATGCAATCTTTGTTGTCATTGACAGGCTTTCTAAAGTGGCTCACTTCTTCCCCGTCAAGGAAACCATTTCTGCAATTCAGTTGGCTGAGCTCTATATCAACAGAATTGTCTCTCTGTATGGGGTTCCGCCGAGATCAGTTCGCACTGGAAGCATCTTCACTTCCAAGTTCGGGAGAGTTTCCAAAATGCTTTGGGAACAAAGTTGAACTTCAGACAGCTTACCACCCTCGATGCAAGGAAAGTTGAAAGGATCAATCAGATTCGGAGGATATGCTCGTTGCGTCATCTCGTTCAGCATGAAGTGGGAAGAATGTCTTCCTTATGCTGAATTCTCTTACAACAATAGCTTCCAGAAAAGTCTAAAGATGGCACCATTTGAGGCTCTCTATGGTTGCAAATGCAGAACTCTGATTGGTTGGTCAGGTGCAGGAGAAAGAATTTTGTTTGGCCCTGACATTATGACTCAAGCGGAGGAGAAGGTTCACATCATTCTTGAAAATCTGAGGATTGCTCAAAGTCGCCAGAAGAGCAATTATGACAGAAGCACATGGACATGGAGTATGTCCTCGGTGATCTCGTTTACCTTCGTGTCACTCCCATGAGAGGCACGCACCATTTTGGTATCAAAGGGAAGCTGGCTCCTAGATACATCGGTCCTTTCAAAATTCGTGGAAGAAGAGGAGAAGTTGCTTATGCTCTTGAGCTCCCGGAAAAACTCAAAGTCCATGATGTTTTCCACATCTCTCAGCTCAAGAAGTGCTTCAAGGATCCCGGCAGGACCGTGGACCATGAGCTTATCAATCTCCAAGAAGACCTGTCTTATCAAGAACACCCCACAAAATCCTTGAAGTCGCGTAAAGAAGGACTCGCAACAAGTCCATCAAGTTCTGCAAGGTGCAGTGGTCGCATTCCGCTGATGAAGCCACTTGGGAACGTGAAGATGAGCTCCGTCAAGTATCCTACCCTCTTTGTGCCTTCTTCTTCATCCTAGAATCTCGGCAGATTCCTGTTTAGTGGGAGAGTTGTAGCATCCCAATTGTCTAACAATTGTAATGCTACTTGGTCTAGTAATATAATGGCTACTTCAACTATATAATTGTTGCATCATCATTATATCATGCTCATGTCATCATGCCACCTTGCATTTGAGAATCATATAAAACCCTTTTTGTTTTGGTTCTTATCTCATATGCATTGTAAATTGTATTTGCCTTTTGATATTGTATTTGGTTCTTCATATATTGTTTAATGCCCAAGTTGAGTTGGGGGCATATCTTTTATTAACTCCACCACCTTTTCTTTCACCACCTTATAATTCCACCATCCAACTAAATATGAGCTTTGCACTTTATTTGAGTTTACCTCTAGCTCATGTGGGATGGGCTGGATCCAATTCATTTCCAAATTCACTCATCTTAGCATCATTTTGTTTTCACATTATTGATATATGAGAGACACATGGCCAACTTTGCATGCCTTGTGAGTGGAACCCTTTTTCCTAGCTTCCATATGGATTATCATGGAATTATGCTCATGTTGGAATATTTTTGGGACTATTAGGCATCTAGTGGCCCATACACACTAGCAAGTCCCAAATATAATCAAACATGGTCATCTCCATCTACTCCACATGGGGCATCCTTTCAATTCTTTTGCTTGGCTTTATTCCAATTTTTGGGAATGCAAAATAATAATGCCATGCAATAACATTGTTTTCACAAGAGTCAATATGGCAATAAATATTTTTGCATGGGCCATGCAAGTGCCACCTTTTCTAGTATTTGGTTTTTATTTGATTTTTGAGTGGATCATCTCTCTCTCTCTACCACTCCTTTTTGGCTTGGTCTTAGTTGATCTTGCTTAAAACCATATCACCACATCTCCCTCTTTTTGGTCTAGCTTTGGTTTGATCTTGTTCTTGCTTGAGCTTGCCAAAGGAACCATCTCTCTCTCCCTCATCTAACCCTAAACCCTACCCCATCATCACCATACCCCTCCACCCCATCCTAATCTAAACCCACACCCCCATCTAAACCAAAACCCTAAGCTACCACCCCTCTCTCTCGGCCTCTCTCTCTTCTCTCTACCTAGCTGGCCCCACCTAGCCACTCTCTCTCCCTGGCCCCACCTAGCTACCCCAACCCTAATGCCAACCCTAGCCCGAGGCTACCGCCACCCAACCCGAGCCTACCCTCTCTCCCTCTCTTCTCTCACCTTGTGGCCCCCAGCCGAGCCTGCCTCCTTGGCCTCGCCCTCTAGCCCCACCTGGAAGCCCCCATGCACCTGTCCTGGCCGACCCAAGCACGTGAGGAGGGGAGGAGAGAAAGGTGGCACCGAGGCCACCTTTTCCCATCTACCCCACCTCCCCACGGCATCCCCTCTCCCTCTCTGCCTTGCCTCCACTCCGTGGCACCCCTCTGCCTCTCCAGATCTGGCCGAGGCGCCTGGCCATCCTCCCTCCCTCTCCACCGACCCCAGCTCCTCTCATGGGACACCGTCGGCCTCCCACCCGTTGATCCAGGCCGCAGACGTCCGTGTAGCGGCCTGGGAGATCAACCGCGCTCCTCTGCTTCACCCTATGCCCGGCGACGAGGAGGAGATGACCGAGCCACCAGTCGACGCCAGACCTTAAACCCTAGCCGCCGTCCGCGAGCCACGTCGACGATCGCCAGCGCCCCTGCCCGAACCAACGCACCCGTCAGCCTCGCGGTGAGCCTCTCCACCCCCTGACATGGCCCGCCTCTCTGATCTGCCCTAGCCTCGCCGGACGTTGCACCGAGCACACTCTGTGCGCCGGCGAGCGCAGCGTTTGCTCGCTCCTGCGACGCGCAGAAACCCTACCTAGGCCCCAACCTCCTTGCTGTCACCTAGCCCAAGCCACCGATGGTTCCGCCTTGTAGCGCCCAACGTCCTGTGTTCGATCCCGCGCCGCGCGCCAGACAAGACTGATCTGTCACGTGGCGAGGGAAGATCCAAGACAAGCGGCCTTTTTGCGCATAACCCCCTGCCCTTTTTCTGCATCAACCCGCGGTACGCAGCACCCACCAACCAGCGTCTGTTGCCGTTTTACAAAACACACCCTGCACTTAGTTGCCGTCGACCCGTAGTCCCTCGCGCATGGTCTCGCCAACCGCCATACCCATGCAGGGGTCGGGCTTCCCGTCATTCGCAGGCTAGAGTAGGCCATGGTGTAAAAGCGTTTTTCTCATGGTGACGCCAGTCAACCTGGCCCCACACCTGTGTTGCGTGCTTAGGTTTGAGTGGGTGACAAAAGTTTCTGTCTATTCTGTTTTAATTCAAATCTTTGCAAATTTAATTCCAATTCAAATTTAATTCTGTTTTTAAATAACTTTTAATTTACAAATCCAAATAATACAAATAATATATGTTTTCAAATCAGAAAAATGTGAGGAATGCAAATATGCCCTCCAAAATATATTTTGAACATTTAAAATTCCAAGTTGATTTAAATTACAACAAAATGCCCTTTTGTCTTAAATAATTAATAACTTTTGTTTTATAAGTCCAAATTTAACAAATAATATGTCTAAAATGATTAGCTCGACGAGACCTTTCTGTTTATGCGTTCCATGTTCTGTTTTGCAGCATGCATCATATAAATATATTGTATACAGCAACTAATATGAGAATAAAATGGGGCCAAAACTCAATAAAATGCTTTATTATTGCTTTCCACACCTCACCCATGCCATGCTACTTTATTGCCATGCAAATTGTGCATCATTCATCATGGCATGATTGTTTGCTTGATGCATTTATTCATATGCTTGTGCACTTTATTTATGTTGGGCCTTGTTTGTTTGGTTCTTCTTCGAATAGACGCTGAGCAGGGGATATATCAAGAGACCCAGGAGCACTACCCAGATCCTTCTCTCGCTTCAACTGAGCTGCCAGGCAAGCACTACCACATGCTTGCATACATATAGTACCTATTGCCTCTTTCTTATTCTTGCATCATTGAGTCGCGATTGCATTAAATTGAATCCCAAGTATTGCATAGCCTTTAATTTTAAACCCCACCGAAGCTTGTTCCTCCATCCCATGAGCCATTACTAAAGGAGTTGTTTGAGCCATGCGAGTCGTAGAACAGCATGTGTAGGGTATGTGAGAGTCTGATGGATAACGAGGTACCTAAACAACTTAACTCGAGTAGTAATGGGATAACTAATGAAAGTGGCATCGGTGAGCCATATTCGCTATTTGGTTTTTCAGGCTCACTTGTGTCCCGTAAGACCCCGAGTACTTGATTCCTGTTCCTTGAATATTTGCGCTATCCACATCCGGGAGGCTTATGAACCCCGAGCGAGCTTGATTCATTCTTATTTCTTGGGGCCACAAACTAGTTTGAGGTTTTATTTACTATCCCATACTTATGCCATGCTTTATCGCTTATTTAAATTGTGCGAGGTCGCACATCTTTATTAGGTCCGTGACCCGTTTTCGCTGTATCGACAAGCCCAGTCACACTTTCGGGTTCCCAGTCGTTTACATACCGCCACACAAACCTTGAGTCCGTCTCAGAAGCGGGTAGCAATGGGGTGGCCCTCAAATATTTCTGAATCCTGTAATTGCTTTGTCGTGGCCTCGTTGGGTTTTGATTTGGTTTTTCGAGGCATATCGAGTGTGTGTTGCTATTTGTGCACCCTCGCAGGTAAAACTTTCTGAAAGCCGTGTCCGTGGTTATGGACGACTTGGAGCACAGTTTCTCGATCATAGACAAGAATAACTAAAGTACCGCTTTTAATTTGACTAATTAACTGACTAGTAAATAGTGCAACACTCATGGAATGGTTAATAAAACTGCCCACGGATGGGGGTTGTTCGTCCGCTTCCTCGTCGGTAAGCGAGGAGGGGGATGGATCTGTTAATATTACCATTATAACTGTTGCTATTAATTCACGGACATCCGTCTATCTCTGGTTAGGCGGATGGTTAGCGAGTATCTATAGAATTGCTAGGGTTTATCTTTTGCTGCAATTGCGTCACCCCAGGTTGTGTCCCCTTTAGAGGCATAAAGACTTGCTGAGTACCCCTAGGGTCTCACACGATAAATTATTGGTTCAGATGAACAGGTACACTCGCAAGATGGATACTGGGTGGAAGAGACGGACGATGTGGGCGATCATTCGGTGTAGAGATTCCGGAACGGGATCCGTGAGATCTGTATGGGATCTGCTTATTTATGGGGCATCTTATGCCGATTTGCTTCTTATCCGTACTCGGATTTTGTCTTCCGCTTCCGCCTGCTACTCTGTTGATTGATGTATGAGGAGATATCCTAAACTGTTATATCTATCTAGGATATTTGGATCTTGCCGTATGGCGTTGCTATATTTCCTTTCTTTTTATATGGAATGGCTCTGATGTACTGTTGTATGGTGGCTTGCATACATACTCATTTGTGTATGTAGTTGATCCCTTCGCCTGCCGATTACGCCGCCCGTTCTTGTCTCGATGTTTGGAAATGGTTGGGACGGCCGAAAGGTCTACCTGTGAGTGGCATTTGGGCCCCACCGTACTATTTCAACCATTTCTGTTCATCCAGGCTTGTAACTAGGAGCGTAATTCACCGAGGTAGTTACACGTACGGCGCACGTTCACTGCTGGACAAGATCCAATAAGCACGGGAGCTCCCATACCTTGGGCCTCGTTGTTTTGGACCAGTAATACGGGCCACAACTTACCCCAAGGGTCTCCGGATAGACAAGACCATCAAGCCCTATGATGGCAATGCCAAGTCAACCACGTGGTTGCAGGACTACAACAAAGCGATTCACATCGCAGGGGAAACCTTAATGTCGCTGTCAAGTACCTCCCACTCATGCTAACCGGCACCGCCCGATAATGGATCGATGACTTTCCGGAGAAATAAATATGCAATTGGTTATACATGCATGAAGCGTTCACCAAGAACTTTGGGGGCACATACAAACGTCCCCGCACTGTTAGATACCTACAACGGTGCATACAAGAAAATGATGAAACCTCTCGTGCCTACCTCTCTCGCTGGCTGGATATGAAAAATTCCTCCCCCGGGGTGCACGAACAAACCGCTATGGCCTCCTTCATTGATGGTCTGGAGAAGGGAACCTTGCTCCGACATACGTTGAAGCGCAAACAAGACAACAATGAGCTCAACCTCAATGCAATGATCGCTAGGGCTAGCGAATTTGCCGCCGCTGATGACGACATGTGTGGATTGTTGCCGGCAATAGCAATCCCTACCTAGGCCAGAAAGAACAATAATAACAAGCGTAAGACTCCGCCTAAAGAGAAGCAAGCAGCCGACATGGTCGCCACAACATACACTGGCAGAGGCGGAGGCGGACAGCATGGTCGCGGCCAGGGGGCTAGCCATGGTCAGCAGAGGAGTGATTCTACAACCTTAGCACCCCGCGTTACCCAAACGTATGAAAAGTACCATGATATTCCGTGTTTCGTCCACCTCAACACAAACGGCAAAGCCACCCACACCAACCGCCAATGCAAGTTTGTCAATGACCTCAAGGAAGACCCTAAATCTGGCTACAGGCAAAGTCGGAAGAACAGACCTTGCGGAAAGGGCAAAGGGAAGAAAAAGGAGGAGGAGTCCAAGGATTCAAGTGATATGGATGAAGACATGGAACCCAAATCCACCGACAAGGGTGAGGGAAAAGGGAAAAAACCTTCGAGAAGAAGGCTCCAGTATACCACACTTTCCTTGGCACCCCCACCGTCCGGGCCTAGAAAACCTCACCGAAGATACTGATGGCTACCCTTCCTCCAGTTCCCCAGTACGTCAGGTGGTCGGAAATTCCAATCAATTGGGATACGAAGGCACAGGAGTGCAAGCTCAGGTGAAGCCACCTTCACTGAAGTAGTCCTCAATGGTCAGGAGTTCAAGGAAATCTAGAGCCATGTCGATGCCTCGGAGATGCCGACTTCGAAGAAGCAAATCACTACTGCCGAACCTGCATTCAGGGCCACCATCAAGACCAGGCAGGTGGAGCTTGTTGAAGGAGATTCCTCCAAGACCACCACCATTGGCGCTCACCTGGATCCCAAATAGGAAAGTGCGCTCGTCGAGTTCCTCCGTGAGAATAAGGACATCTTCGCCTAACAACCTGCCGACATGAAAGGTGTACCTAGGGAACTTGCCAAGCACAGCTTGAATATTGATCCTAATGCTAAACTGGTGAAACAACCTCTACGATGCTTTGGTGATGAAAGACAAAGGGCTATAGGCAAAGAAATAGCTAGGTTACTTAAGGCTGGCTTTATCCGAGAAGTTATTCACACCCGATGGGTGGCAAATCCTGTACTTGTCCCCAAAAAGGGAACCAATGAATTAAGTATGTGTATTGATTACTCCGGCTTGAAAAAAGAGTGTCTGAAGGATCCATTTGCTTTGCGTCGCATTGACCAAGTCATTGACTCGATGGCTGGCTCGGAACTTCTGTGTTTTCTCGATGCCTACTAAGGTTTCCACAAAATACGGATGTGAAAGTCAGACCAACTGGCCACTTTGTTCACCACACCTTATGGCACATACTGCTATGTCACGATGCCCTTTAGGCTGAAGAACGTGGTGCTATGTACCAACGGACAATACAACGCTGCCTAGATGACCAAATAGGTCGGAACGTACATGCTCATGTGGACGACATCACGGTAATGTCAAAGAAATCAAATGACCTTATCGCCGACTTGCAGGAAACCTTCGACAATCTCAATAAATACAACATGATGCTTAATCCCAAGAAGTGCATCTTCGGGGTGCCATGCGGCAAGCTGTTGGGCTTCATTGGTTCGCACAGCAGAATCGAGGTCAACCCAAAGAAAATCAAGGCCATCATTGAAATCAAATGCCCTATGTGCTTGAAGGACATAGGAGCTCAAGGCTGCATAGATAGCAGCAATAAGCGATTCCCCAGTGGAAAGCGACTTTTGGAGAGAAGGCTATGCCACTCTACAAGTTGCTCAAAAAGGTGGACAAATTTGTATGGATAGACGAGGCTGACGCAGCAGTTCAGGAGTTGAAGAGAATACTCTCCTCCACGCCAATACTTGTAGCACCGGTATCAAGGGAGCCTATGTTAGTTTACATGGAGGAAACCAACTGAGTAATCAGCATCTTCATCGTGGTGGAGAGAAAGGAGCCAATGAATAAATACGGAGTTCAGCGACCAGTTTATTACGTAAGCGAGGTCTTGACGGAATCCATGCAGCGTTATGTGCACTACCAGAAGATAGCTTATGGAGTTTTCCTTGTGTCACGAAATATACGACATTACTTCCAGGAGCACCCCATCACAGTGTTGAGCAAAGCTCCACTATCCGACATCATCAATAACAATGACGCTATAGTAAGAGTGGAAAAGTGGGGCATTGAACTTGCCGCCTTTGAAATCACCTACAAGAGACACGATGCTATCAAGTCACAAGCATTGGTGGATTTTATTCCAAATTGGACAGAACTGCTAGAAGACACTCATGTGCTAGAGCCAGAATATTGGGTCATGCACTTTGAAGAATCAAAGCTACTCAATGGCTCGGGGGCTGGTGTATTACTACAATCACCAACAGGGGAGAAGTTGCAATATGTCCTGCAGATCCACTTAAATGCTACAAACAACATGGTGGAATATGAGGCCCTCATTCATGGACTTCGAGTAGCCAAGGATATTGGCATCAACCGCATAGTTTGCTATGGAGATTCTGACTTGGTTGCCCAGTAAGTAGCTGGCATATGGAAAGTGCGAGTAGATGAGATTGCCAAGTGCTTTAATGGCTATGAAGTGAACTATGTCAAAAGGGAGGAAAATGAGGCGGTAGATCTGCTATCAAAGCTTGGATCAGCTCGCCGACTAATTCCGCCAGGTGTTTTCCAGGAGCATTTACAAACCCCATCGGTGAAGGGAGTGGACCCTAATAACCCGGATAGAGTGGACTCATTCGTTAACGCAGTAACAATGATCTCTCCTGCTTGCATGAAACCGTTCATGGATAATCTACAAGATGGAACTTTGCCTGCCGACAAAGTTGAAAGCTGGCAAATAGTACGAAGAGAAAAAGGCTACATCATCATTGATGTCCAGCTATACAAAAGAAGTACCATAGGAGTTTTCCTTCGATGCATCTCCTAGCAGCAAGGTATTGATATCCTTAGAGAAATACATCTCGGAGAATGCGGGCATCACACTGCTCCCTGATCATTGGTGGCTAAGGCCTTCCGACAAGGATTCTACTGGTTAACTACCAATGTAGACGATGACAAGTTGGTACAAAAATGTCTTAGGTGTTAGTTCTATGCAAGACAACCAAGTGTTCCAGCTGAAGAATTCCGAACCATACCAATAACTTGGCCATTTGCAACGTGGGGGCTGGACATGGTGTGACCTTTGTAAACAACACCTTGTGGATTTACACACTTGCTAGTAGCAGTGGATTAGTTCACAAAATGGATTGAAACTAAACCCATTAGAAACCTCGATGGGGAAACAACCCTAAAATTTGTCTGAGATCTAGTGGTGCGATTTGGTCTTCCACACCGCATCATTACCGACAATGGCAGAAATTTGTCTCTCAAAGAAGTTGAGGAGTACTGGCATGAAAAAGGCATCCGCCTTGACCTAGCATCTGTGGAACATCCATAGTGTAGTGGAAAAGTTGAACGGGCCAGTGGACTAATTATACACGGAATCAAGCCACTCTTAGAGGTACCGCTACACAAAGCAGCTGGAGCCTGGGCGGAGGAATTACCATCTATATTGTGGATTTTAAGAACAACACCCAACAGATCCACCGACTTGACTCCTTTCTTCATGGTTTATGGAGAAGAAGTTGTCCTACCATCATACATCCTCCATGATGCACCAAGAGTCGCCGCCTACAAGGAATATGACGCTGAAGAATCCAGATGCTTATCTATGGACCTACTCGAGAGGAGCACATGCTGGCATGCCAAAGATCTGCCATCTACCAGCAGAAGGTACATGGATACCATAGTCGCCGTGTTAATAATCGCTCATTTAAAGAGGGGGATCTGGTG
Organism: Avena insularis; assembly: GCA_023614405.1. Taxonomy (NCBI): domain Eukaryota; kingdom Viridiplantae; phylum Streptophyta; class Magnoliopsida; order Poales; family Poaceae; genus Avena; species Avena insularis. The sequence continues at coordinate 190,525,485 of CM042692.1, forward strand.
CTTACACTCAAGCAGGAGAAATCACACAAACTATCCACACCTCGGGAAGGACCATTCGTCATAAGAAAAGCATTGCTCGATGGTTCATATTACCTCATAGATATTTGCGAGTTGAAAGATAGGCCAAAAAATCTCAAGAGCAAGCAACGTGACTCCGATGATGATTACCCAGAGACAGATCAGCCATGGAACATAGCAGAGCTATGTCCCTTTTACACTTAGCATAGTTTATATTATGTAATAAATTTCTTATATGATCACTGAGATAAATCATTTGGTTAACTCATATTCTCTGAGTCTTCTACCTCCTTTAGTCGTTCATTTTTGGATCATATAAACCCTTTATGCACAAGTTTGCATTTGCACTTGTGAAAATTCTGCCTACGGGCGTTAGCTTAAGTTTTCTGGTCTACACATTTTCTGAAGTTCTTCTATGGATTCAAGAGTAGTGACTTTTCGGCACACAAAGCCAGTGATTTTTCTCTTAGGTTCTTGACGGTGCTATTAAGCATCATAGCTTGAGAGCATCGTACTGTGCTACGATTCTTCCATCTCATGAAAGGTCAAGCATACGAACCAATATAATGGATAAGCCAACACTTGGTTAAAAAATATGTACATGCTGGAAACAGATAAGTAGTAGGAAACTTGAGTACAAATTTTTTCCGCCTTACAAATTCATCAGTTTTTTCACATACACATTGCAGAGACAGATTTAATACAAACATTGTTTTTATGGCTCTACTGCAGGGGACTTCATGGTGGCATCATCATCAACAAGAGAGCCATGCCAGGAAAGCTCATCAAACTCGGAAGGAGAAGGGCTAGATTCAGAAGACGCCATGTCATCATCTAGTACCTTGGAAGGCACGTAGACGTCCGCCTTGACCATCTTGGCAACTCTGGTGTCGTAGCCAGTGAGGGAGTTCCAAATGGCATCTCTATCAATCTCTCACCCTTCCTCGTCCAGCTTGGGCGACTTTCTTGGGGGCTCGGCGCAGGATTTCTGAATACTTGGCCGCTGAGTCTGCCCCCTTGATGTTTAGACTGGGCTATCTCCTTGGCCTGAGCAATAGTGGTGTTGACAAAGTTGCCGACAAGAATCATGCTTTCCTGCGGATCTGGAGCACTTTCACCCAAGTTGGTCAAGCCAATGGGAACTGTGGTTTGCATAAGATACAAGGATCATGAGTATAAGTACATCAAACATTTGTCCAAGGTACATAATTGATCAAGACAGAGAAATGTACCCAAGATGCTGGATTCGGCTTGCTTGAATGTCTCCGCTAAGATGCCATGCTCGTCCTGAAGTTTCTTGTACACCTCAAGGATCTAAGAGTTTTTCTCTTTGGCAACTCGATTTTGCTCCTTGAGGCGTTCAATTTCTTCCTTCAGAGGTTGCATCTCGGCGTCCGTAGACTCTTGCAGGACCTTCATTGCCTCCTCATGTCCTTTAACTGCCGCGGCCAGCTCTTTGTTCAATATCTTGTTTTCACTGTCAAGCTCTTGAATATGCTTCGATTGCTTGACAATACCCTTGGACTTCACAATAACTTCTGTAAGATGGCAAAACAAGAATAGTATGAGAACACGGAAGAAACTGACTACGAGCAATAGCCAGGAAAAGTTGGAGATAAACAGACTCTTGCTATTCGTGATCTATTCCTCCAGAAAAGCTGTTTTACCCTTTTCAGCATCCAGGTCCACCTGAAACTTGGCATATTTCTCATTGGCCTTCTTCCTATGGGCATTCTCATTCTGTGTAATAAAAAGTGTTTAGTTTCTCTTAGAAGCTTCTAGCCGGAACTATTTTAGTTTCATCTAGAAGCTCGGGGGCTACATGACTAAAATTCAAAGACAATTATGCTACTCTTAGAGCATCTAGTCGGAACTTTTTTTAGTTTCACCTAGACGCTCGGGGGCTACACTATCAAGTTCTACTCTTAGTTCTTTGGAGCACTCAGGCCAATAACTATTGTTTATCCGCCTAAGAGCTAGGGGCTACAGAGGGATATTTTATGCGATAAGAGGTAAAGTTTAAAGACTTACAATGGCAATAACTTTAAGATTGTTCGCTAGATTGGCATATGCAGTGTGGAAGATGCCAGCATTGTTATACACGGCATCTTCCTGCTGGATAAGATCGTCCAGGCTAAAGGTCGGAGGCATCGGAGGAAGTGGCATAGTAGAAGCCAGAGGTGTGAATGAAGATCTAGCCGATTACCATGCTGCTATGGTAGTTGCAGGCGCAAAAGCTCCCGCATTCTTAGTTGTCATTGTTGTTGTCTCTGCCCCCCTCATTAGCTATTTCCCTTTCTTGGTGGCATCCTTAGCCGGAGCTTCAACCACTTTGGAGGAAGTACTCTCATGTGTTGCATGTCCACTAGGAGTGACGCCCGTGCTGGCAGAATCTGAGACATGAAATATTGGATTTATATCTATCTCCATGGCGGAGGTGTCAGGAATGATGGGGGACGAAGGCCTAGTGGGGCCAGTAGCAGGCTTGGTGGCAGGGGTTGGAGGAGCTATGGAGGGAGAGGGCTTGGCGGCCATGTCCTTGGTCAACATATCATGAATGTCTTTTGACCATACAGAATCTTTGGAGGATCGCTTTAGGCTAACACCGGCTTTCCTTCTGAAAAGTACGAAGTATAAGTACATGAGTTGATTAAGGTGCGAGTTAAAGTAAAAGCCAGAGAATGAAAGATCTTACTCCACGGCAGGAGCCTTAGTCAAGGGGATGCTGGTGGATCTCTTCTTCTCCGCCTCTAAGGCGGCAGTGGATCGTGTTGAGACTCCACTCTCCGATTTCTTCTTCTTCTTGGCCTCGGAAGCAGTGTCAGAGATGGAGCTCTTCCACTTACGCACTGTCGGAGTTGGGTGGTCCTTGGGGCTGTCATTGTCGGACATCACCTAGATATCCTTCAGCTTGGGATCATAGACCTAGGAGGCCATCTGATCCGCCGCCAAGGTCGCCAGCTGAAAGACAAAGGAGTGTTAGTTTGGTGACTTCAAGACAGAAGATGTTTAGAGTACACATAACGAGCAACAAAGGAAACCGAAGCTACCTCATTTGCCACATTCGAACATGTAATAGATGATATTGAACCATGCTTCCTGTCCTTCATCTTGACCATGTCCTTGAGCCGGAGCTTGATGGCGTCGTTGGAGAAGTTATCCCGCGGAATTCATATGGGACCCTTTCTATCCTTGGAGTACATGCACATTAGTTCGGTGCGGTGCTGCAGAGGCTGGATCCGCCTAGTGAACCAGCACATGGATAGGTCTAAGCCCGTCAGACCTCTGTCTACGAGCCATTCGATCCGCCTTATGGCACGATTGGCTTCTTTGTCGGATGGAAGGGAGGCTAGGGACCTCCTAGTGGGTGCTTCAGCGGCAGCTCCATCGATGAAGTCGGGATACGACTCAAGACGGTTGGGCAGATGTAACACCCTTGAATCGGCTCTATGCAAATTTTAGCGATTCCTGTCAAACCCGCATAGAAACGGTTCAAAGATGCCCACCAGGCACTTGCATGCGAGTGGAAAACGAAGTAATATCATTACATATTAGTCTAGGATGGAACCCACAGAACATATATATACAACAATGACTCTATGAGTCAAGAATACAGATATATAATACAAAGATCCAAATCACCTTGAAAATTATACAACATCCGAGTACGGATAAGATGCAAATGGGGCTAAGAGCCCTGAAGAATAACCAATGGCGTCCATAACCCTGCCCAAGCCAAGCCGGAAGGGTAACCCTGCTAACGATGTTGAACTTATACCTATTAAACAAAAACAGGTGCCGACAAAGGGCAAAAGAAAAAGGGAGCGGTCAGCACTAAGGCCAGTACACGGCGAGTCTAGAATTCGGCGGCTCTCGCCTACATAGGTATGGTGGAGTGAAGCGGTAGCGAAGCATGCACTAAACAACCTATAGAGACTCGATCCAACTATCGGCTATTAGAGAGGGATAAGAAAGACCTATTAGGGTCCTACCTGATACTAACTCCAATCATACCCATCCTGGTATTCCCCCTCGAGGCCAAACGAGGAAGTCTAACGGAGAAACTCACTCAGTTGGCAGTTTTATTCATTCCATTATAGTTATGGTAATTCTAGTCAGATATAGATAGCATGAGTCATCCTGATATCATAAGCAGTGGGTAGATTTAGTTAACCATTCCGTTATAGTTGCAATACTTACTAGTCAGATACCATAAGCATGAGACATCCCAGACTTCCTGCAGTTGTTGGCACTTTTATTTAATCATTCCATTATAGTGAAGGTGATTACTAGTCATACCAAAGTCAAATTTATAGCACTACTTTAGTTATAGTTGTCTATGATCGAGATACTGGGCTCCAAGTCGTCCATAACCGCGGACATGGCTTTCAGAAAGTTTTACCCTGCAGGGGTGCACAAATAGCAACACACGCACGATCAACCTCGGGAAGAACCAAATAGAACGCAACGAGGCCTCACGACAATGCATTCACAGGATTCATAAATTATTTCAGGGGGCCACCCCCAATAAGCTACCCGTTACGAAGTCGGTCAGCTCCACGATAGACCCAGGGCGTGTGGCGATGGCTGTAAACGACTAGGAACCCGAAAGTGTGACTGGGCTTGTTGATACAGCGTAAACGTGGCACGGGGTTCCTAAATAGTACATGCACTCCACGCGCAATCGTAAATAAAGCAGTAAAGCATGGCATAAGTACAGGATAGTAATAAAGCCCCAAACTAGTTTGTGGCCCCAAGAAATAAAGTGTGAATCAAGCTCAGGCAAAGGGGGATCCATAGAGTCTCCCATATGTGGATAATGCGAATAGTCAAGGAACAGGTATCAAGTACTCCGGGCCTACGGGACACAAGTGAGTGTGGAAGAACCAAATAACATCTATTGCCCACCAGTGCCTCTGCATTAGTTATATCTATTTTCAACATTATATTTAACAAGTTGTAATTAAAGTCATGATCATCTCCACCATTAAACATGTGCCAACCTTCCAACAACGGTGGAATGACAACAACTCGAACAAGCACCTGAGCAAGCAACTACGACTCACAAGGCTGACTATCTATCAAACAACAGGCCATAGGATGTCTCCAAGGCAATATAGAGGTTGCAGGGAATATAGAGGGTGCACGGAAACTAAACCATTGCAACACGGAGAGCAATAGATCAACGGGAGGAAGTAAAGACTACAAATGCAAAATAGGTAGAAAGGGGGAGAATGCTCGCCTGAGAAACACTGCCGAAGGTTCATTATCCAAAGAACTTGTCGATACTCGCACCAACTCAACGGCCTAATCCGTGAAGAACCAAAGCACTAAAAGAAACACTGGATGCACTATTTAATACTACAGTAGAAGATCGGTCATGTTCATGATATGATGCATGACATGGCAAAGGTACAATGCAATTAGGCAATATTAATCGGAACCGGGGTTCCAACAATTAATTAGAAGGTTCAAGTTGTTTAAATACCCCCCAATTTGAATGTTGCATTAACAAGGCAAAACATGGCATCGGTTCGCTAGACAAATTTAAATGAAGTTAATATAAGACTAGAATAGCCCGCATATGCACTCCATAATTAATTATTAGGTGAATCGGCATAATGCCCCCAAACACATGAATAGGTATGCCATCATGAACAATTTAATATGCAACAAGTGATAATGTCATATTATCAAATAGGGTCTCGAAAACAGGATCACATTAGGGGCGAAGGTCTTGGTGTTCGACGGGGTTCAGGTTCGGCGGGATCCGTCTTCGAACTCTGGGAGCAGGGCCTTGGCATCCGTGAAGGAGGTCATGGTGGTCCAAGCGTTCGTGCTCCGGAGATCTTGGACTTGTGTAGCGGATCATGGTTCTTCGACTCGATTTCGGAGCATCACCGTCTTCTAAACATCACCACACCACACCACGTACACATCCACATCTTCACATGGTTTTCCTTGTACCACAGCAACATCCATCGCAAGTCATACCAACAATAGTGGTTGTAGCACTTGGTCTTGGAAAACACACAGTAGGCTCGCGAGCGATGCACAAACATCCAGGAGGCATGGTCGAAGAAGAGAGGTATGCGGGCGGCACGGGGTCTTCGGTGCGAGCGATGCCCGACTCAGAGGTGGCTTGAGCAGGTAAGCTGGAGGTGCGAGGATACGGTGATGATGGTGCCAGGGGACAAAGGTAGGGCACCCGACGAGGATAGGGAGGTCGCGCGGCTGCGCTGTGGCCTCTTTGGCACAAGAGGGCGAGAGGGGGCCCCAGGACCAGTGAGGGGGTGTCGGCCGCGGTCCACAGCGAGAGGGGTGGCGCACATTGTTACGAAGCCGAGGCGAGGACTGGTGAGGAGGGAGTGCTCAACGACAAGGTCGAGACGGTGGCGTGCGCCCAGGAGGAAGGGCGACTGGTGGTGCTCTGCAAGGCGGCGAGCACCGGACAGAGGAGGCACGGCGATGGCTGCTGCACCGCCGGAGCAGAGGAGGCCCGAGCCCTGGCCGAGCTGTAGAATGGCGACAGCGACAGAGCGGCTCGGCGAGGAGGTGGCCAAGGCGGTGCCAGATAAGACGAGGTCGAGGCGCAAGCGGCAGCGATCGTCGGGGTCCAGGGCGGCGATGGAGATGGCGTACGACGGGCTCTCCGGTGGTGGCAGCGTGGCCCTTGGAGGTGAACGAAGGCAGGGCTAGGGATCACAAGGTGAGAGGGTTACGTCGAGGTGGTTGGTGGGGATGAGATCGATCGGGGAAACGGTGAGGTGGGGATGCGGGGAGAGAAGCGGTCAGCGGGGCTGGGCACACTTGTACCGCGTCACACGCGAGCGGTGGTGCGGAATGTGTCGTGGGGTGGGATTGCTGTGCACAGGCGGGCACACTATGGGGTGGGCCAGGGGTCATGCGGGTGGGCACGCGAGTGGTTGCGTGTGTTTTCGGGTGGCGGCAGCATGTGAGAATAGTCTAGGGTTAGGAAGGTTTGGTTGGGGATTAGGGTTTGATCTGAAACGGGCGGGGCCAGCCGGGGTAGTTGGTGGCCTGGCCTGCGGGCTGGGTTGCCCCTCCTGTACAAAAATAGTTTTGTTTGTTTATTTATTTTAATTGAAATATACTTTGGTAAATAGTTTTTAGGCAAAACAAAATATCTGGATGACCGCGGTTTTGATTTGAAACAAAGATAGGTGGTATTTAGAAAACAAAGATAGGCTTTTGGAAAACAGTTTTGGGCAAACCATGCATGATGACATGATGATGCTCAAATGCAATGTGGCATGATCACATGAGCATGCGATCATGATAATGCACAAAACATAAACAACACGTGATTTTCTAGTAGTGGTTTTACCGGGGTGCTACAATTCGACACCACTAACAAGTGATCTCTCCCTCGAGATCTGCCTCATGGTACGGGGAAGAAGGCTGATGATCTGGATCTTCTTGCTTCGTACAGATTCTCACGACACCACTAACAAAGATCATTGCTCCATCTTGAAATCGGCAACAACACCAACAAGGGTCATTGCCCATGTTCGCCGAGAGAGCACTCCGGAGAAACAAAGACGAAGAAAGAGGTCACAAGGCTACCTCTAACTTCAGTGGAATGAGTAAATTGCATTGATCCACCAATTCAATGTACAATAGCGAATGATAAGCATAGTCGGATGGGGATCAATCCATCGCACACCCAATACATTACTCTGCACATGAATAGGAGAATTATGCAACCCACTCTCGAATTCAGACTGGAGATCTTGACAAACAATATTTGGAAAACAAAGGAGTGATGTAGGCTCTTTATCGGATCTGATGTGGTGGAGGTCGTCGCGTTAGAAAACATCAGGAGGTACAAATAAAGATTTCTGTGAATTTTGATCCATCGAAAGGTACAACCGATGAAGGGCTACTCCGATGGCACAAAGACCGGATGTGGAAACACCGTTGCAAAAGGAAGGAATCGAAACCCTAAAGGTACGACGGAAACCCAACCAAGAGAATTTCTGGACTTGAAGAAGGTAAGAGGGTAGATTTAAAACATGCAAAGATAAGAGGAGAATAGCATTAGGGTTAAGGAGTAAAATTAGACCTAATCAGATATATCCAACCGATTTTGCAAAATAGTTCTAACACTCTACTTCGTTCGTTAGCTAGGTTATCCTACAGGCTGGACCAGTGGGGTATCGCAACTGCTGAGCTCTGATACCACTTTGTAACACCCTCAAATCGGCTCTATGCAAATTTTAGCGATTCCCACCAAACCCGCATAGAAACGATTCAAAGATGCCCACCAGGCACTTGCGTGCGGGTGGAAAATGAAGTAATATCATTACACATTAGTCCACGATGGAACCCACAGAACATATATATACAACAATGACTCCATGAGTCAAGAATACAGATATATAATACAAAGATCCAAATCACCTTGAAAACGATACAACATCCGAGTATGGATAAGATGCAAATGGGACTAAGAGCCCTGAAGAATAACCAATGGCGTCCATAACCCTGCCTAGGCCAAGCCGGAAGGGTAACCCTGCTAACGACGTCAAACTTATACCTATTAAACAAAAATAGGTGACGACAAAGGGAAAAAGAAAAAGGGAGTGGTCAGCACTGAGGCCAGGACACGACGAGTGTAGAATTCGGTGGCTCTCGCCTACATAGGTATGGTGGACTGAAGGAGCAGCGAAGCATGCACTAAACAACCTATAGAGACTCGATCCAACTGTCGGCTATTAGAGAGGGATAAGAAAGACTTATCCGGGTCCAACCTGATACTAACACAAATCATACCCATCCTGGTATTCCCCTCGAGACCAAACGAGGAAGTCAAACCGAGGAACTCACTCAGTTGGTAGTTTTATTCATTCCATTATAGTTATGGCAATTACTAGTCAGATATAGATAGCATGAGTCATCCTGATATCATAAGAAGTGGGTAGTTTTAGTTAACCATTCCATTGTAGTTGCAATACTTACTAGTCAGATACCATAAGCATGAGACATCCCAAACTTCCATCAATTGTTGGAACTTTTATTTAATCATTCCATTATAGTGAAGTTGATTACTAGTCATACCAAAGTCAAATTTATAGCACTACTTTAGTTATAGTTGTCTATGATCGAGATACTGTGCTCCAAGTCATCCATAACCGCGGACATGGCTTTCAGAAAGTTTTACCCTACAGGGGTGCACAAATAGCAACACACACACGGTCAACCTCGGGAAGAACCAAATAGAACGCAACGAGGCCTCACATCAATGCATTAACAAGATTCATAAATTATTTCAGGGGGCCACCCCCAATAAGCTACCTGTTACAAAGTCGGCCGGCTCCGCGATGGACCCAGGGTGTGTGGCGACAGCTGTAAACGACTAGGAACCCGAAAGTGTGACTGGGCTTGTCGATACAGCGTAAACGTGGCACGGGGTTCCTAAACAGTACAGGCAATCCACCTGAAATCTAAAATAAAGCAGTAAAGCATGGCATAAGTATAAGATAGTAATAAAGCCCCAAACTAGTTTATGGCCCCAAGAAATAAAGTGTGAATCAAGCTCAGGCAAAGGGGGATCCATAGAGTCTCCCAAATAGTAAAGGGACATGTATCAAGTACTCGAGGCCTATGGGACACAAGTGAGCGTTGAAGAACCAAATAACATATTTTGCCCACAAGTGCCTCTGCATTAGTTATATCTATTTTCAGCATTATATTTAACAAGTTGTAATTAAAGTCAGGATCATCTCCACCATTAAACATGTGCCAACCTTCCAACAACGGTGGAACGACAACAATGCGAAGCAGCACCTGAAAAAGCAACTACAACTCGCAAGGATGACTATCTATCAAACAACAGGAAATAGGATGTGTCCAGGGCAATATAGAGGCTGCAAGGAATATAAAGGGTGCATGGAAACTAAAGCATCACAACACGGATAGCAATAGATCAACAGGAGGAAGTAAAGACTACAAATGCAAAATAGGTAGAAAGAGGGAGAATGCTCGCTTGAGAAACACTACCGAAGGTTCATTATCGGAAGAACTTGTCGATACTCGCACCAACTCAACGGCCTAATCCGCGAAGAACCAAAGCACCAAAAGAAACACCGGATGCACTATTTAATACTACAGCAGAAGATCGGGCATGTTCATGATATGATGCATGACATGGCAAAGGTACAATGCAATTAGGCAATATTAAGCAGAACCGGTGTTCCAAAAATTAATTAGAAGGTTCAAGTTGTTTAAATACCCCGCAATTTAAATTTTGCATTTACAAGGCAAAACATGGATTGGTTCGCTAGACAAATTTAAATGGAGTCAATATAAGACTAGAATAACCCACGTATGCGCTCCATAATTAATTATTCGGCGAATCAGCATAATGCCCCCAAACACATGAATTTGTACGCCATCATGAACAATTTAATATGCAACAGGTGATAATGTCATATTATAAAATAGGGTCTTGGAAAGGGGATCACATTAGGGGCAAAGGTCTTGGTGTTCGACGGGGTTCAGGTTTAGCAGGATCCATCTTCGGACTCCAAGAGCAAGGCATTGGCATCCGTGAAGGAGGTCATGGCGGTCCGACAGTTCGTGCACCGGAGATCTTGGACTTGTGTAAACATCACCACACCATACCACGTACACATCCACATCTTCGCATAGTTTTCCTTGTACCACAGCAACATCCATCGCAGGTCATACCAACAATAGTGGTTGTAGCACTTGGTCTTGGAAAACACACAGCAGGCTCGCGAGCGATGCACAAACATCCAGGAGGCACGGTCGAAGAAGAGAAGTATGCGGGCGGCGCGGGGTCATCAGTGCGAGCGATGCCCGGCTCGGAGGTGGCTTGAGCAGGGACGCCAGAGGTGCGAGGATACGGTGATGACGGTGCCAGGGGACAAAGGCAGGGCACCCGATGAGGACAGGGAGGTTGCGCGGCAGCGCTGCGGCCTCTTCGACACAAGAGGGCGAGAGGGGCCCCCAGGGGCAGCGAGGGGGCATCGGCCACGGCCCACAGCTAGAGGAGCGGCGCGCATCGTTATGATGCCGAGGTGAGGACTGGCAAGGAGGGAGTGCTCGACGATGAGGTCGGGACGGTGGCGCGCGTCCGGGAGGATGGGCGACTGGTGGTGCTCTGCAAGGCGGCGAGCACCGGACAGAGGAGGCACGGCGATGGCTGCTGCATGGCCGGAGCAGAGGAGGCCCGAGCCCTGCCCAGGCTGCAGACAATCGACGGCGGCAGAGTGGCTTGGCGAGGAGGCAGCCAGGGCGGTGCCAGAGTAGACGAGGTCGAGGCGCAAGCGGTGGCGACGGTCGGGGTCCAGGGCGGCGCTGGTGATGGCGTACGACGGGCTTTCTGCTGGAGGCAGCATGGCCCTGGGAGGTGAACGAAGGCAGGGCTGGGGATCGCGAGGTGAGAGGGTTGCGTCGAGGTGGTTGGTAGGAATGAGATCGATCGGGGAAACGACGAGGTGGGGATGCGGGGAGAGAAGCGATCAGCGGGGCTAGGCACGCGTGTACCGCGTCACATGTGAGTGGTGGTGCGGAACGTGTCGCGGGGTGGGATTGCTGTGCACAGACGGGACACACTGCGAGTTGGATCAGGGGTCATGCGCGCAGGCACGCGAGTGGTTGTGTGCGCGGCGTGTGTTTTCGGGTGGCGGCGGCAGGTGAGAATAGTCTAGGGTTAGGAAGGTTTGGTTGGGGGTTAGGGTTTGATCTGAAACGGGCTGGGCCAGCCGGGGTAGTAGGTGGTCTGGCCTACGGGCTGGGATGCCCCTCCTGTACAAAAATAGTTTTGTTTGTTTATTTATTTTAATTGAAATAGACTTTTGTAAATAGTTTTTAGGCAAAACAAAATATCCGGATGACCGCGGTTTTGATTTGAAACAAAGACGGGGGTATTTAGAAAACAAAGATAGGCTTTTGGAAAACAGTTTTAGGAAAACCATGCATGATGATATGACGATGCTCAAATGCAATGTGGCATGATGACATGAGCATGCGATCATGATAATGCACAAAACAAAAACAACCCGCAATTTTCTAGTAGTGGTTTTACCGGGGTGCTACAGCAGAGGAATGTATGGGCCATAGAAATATGTGCGCTGCCAGTTCTTGCTGGATTCATGACCCACAATATTGGGGAAACGCCGGCTAGGCCGGATCTTAAACTTAATTGTTCTACATATTCGCATCTAATCCTTGGATTCTACGGACTCTCTCTTGACGGTAAAAAAGTAAACAAAGATATCTAACCTAGGTTTGATTCCTAGGTACCCTTCACACAAAGCTATGATATTTCTAAGTACGAAGATGCTGTTGGGAGAGAGATTATGGGGAAGTACCCAGAAGTAGCGAAGGACATCCAGAAAGATGTCGGAGACTAGCAGTCTTACGCCACGCACCAGCTGAGCTTTGAGATACACCTTCTGTCCGGCTTGGGGACGAGTCACCTTGTTGACCGGCGTCGGCCGCCAGACCAAACCCTCTATCGTGCGGAGGTACCCCTCGGCGATGAGTTCTTGCGGATCTTCAGCGGAGAGGTCAGAGCCCCTCCACACTCCTTTGTGGGAGTCGCTATCTTCTCCAGCAGCTTCTGCCGCCACCCGTCCTTGGTCGTCGCCGGTGGTTTCCACCACGGCGGAGACAGGAACGACGACACCCTCCGGTAGGACCATCACTCCCTGGGATGGCTCGGTTGTAGGCTCGGGAGTCACTGCTGTTGAAGGAGCAGAGTTGCTAGAGGCCATTGAGTAGATGGGAGAGGATGGAATAAGGGAGAAGCTCTGGCTAGGGTTTTTCGTCGAAGAGCTCAAACGATCGTGCGGCTAGAGGAAGAAGAAGACGCGGGTGAGAATGCGGGTAAAAGAAAATAATCTGGCCGCAGTCAAAATATATAGACCCGATGTCAAGATTCGCGTAGAAGGATCCAATGGGTGAAATGTTGCCAATGTGGAGATGAGCGTGCGCGGTAATTTCGCCACGTCCTCCGTCTTTGCTACTTTACCGTTTCGGATTTCGTGCACATGAAAACAGATAATATTTAATTCCTTGCCTTATGTGAGTTTAAAGGTAGCGTAGGTTGTACCCTACATCATCCTCCTAACAGTTGCACTGAAGAGGTCACATCTGAAGATTCCATCGAAGACAGAAATCTTCCGACTCTGGAAATGAAAACTCAAGGAATCTTCGGCTACATTGCGAAGCCAGAGAGAATTGTAGGGTTCTTTGGGAGTCCTTCGAGATATTGCTTGATAGATTGCCAGCATCACATAGATGGAGCATTCAAGATCAATGAGCAAGATGACACAAGATCTCAAAGTCCTCCAGGGGCTACTGTTCGGGATATGCTAAATGGGTGTCCTCATAACATGTATCTAATATGGCTAACCCGGGTGGCCCATAGTTAGTAGCAAGGCCTATGGCTTGCTGGGCAGCCCAGTTAGACGGATCCAGAAGAAAGGCCCATGTCGGATGAAGGAAGGCTACACAGGAGTCACTGACATACTCGGATCCTTGGAGTACAAGACACGAAGACTAGTTAGTATTAGTGTAGGACTCTGTAACTTGTCCGGCAAGGTCCTTTCCATGTAACCCTAGGTTCTGGTGCCGTTATAAACCAGACCGGTGGGAGCCTTTAGGGCAACACTGAACACTCATCATACAATGTACAACACCTCGCACAGCAAACTGATCTCTGTAACTCGGCATATTGCCATTATAGTGATTTATAGCAGGAGTAGAGTTTCGCCACCTTTGTGGGACTTGAACCTGGGTAAGTTGTGTTACCTCCTACCCGCCAAATCTCCACCTTACCCCATGTCTCTAAACACGCACTGTGAGGATCCCTCCATTGCATACTCGTTGGCAATACCATGACAACAAACAAAACTAGACATCCCATTAAGAAGGAAATAAGTTAGATAGAACTTTTGTCTTACAACTGTCCAAGTTGTTGTTTAAGCTCCACCAACTAGTTCAAGGGTATCCAGCATGGATCCTTGGAGAAAGGAGCAGTTCAGAGAACTTGCTAGCTCAAGAACTTGACTACACGGTCATGTGGCAATATGAAGATACTTCTAGTAGACATCTAGAATATCACAGACCACTGTTATGTCACTTAGTTCGAGAGGGAACTTGCTTGGTAAGGCAATAAGACATAGTCTTAGAGCTTCAGCAAAAGCCTAACTCTTTGACAGAAGAGGTACCAGAGTAATGGACTTGGTAGCACAACCATCCTTTGTTTAGTGACAATGTTAACGAATCATGCTGAGAATGACAAAAGTGTCCTTAGAGTTCAAAGCAATAGGAGTTTGTAAGAATCTCAGATGACCACATTATTATGCACACGCATCATTCTCGAACACGGAAGCTCGAAGGGTGGGTAAATATGTGTAGAAGCATCACTTCGTTAAGAGGTTCATGGAACATAGCACGACCTCTTAGTATAAAGGAGTGTGATACCTCAAGGTAGAACCGATCAGGAGCTAATCAATGCTTATTGATCTACAGATTACAACACTTTGACTTGGTCCTAGATAAGAGGAGGTACTGGAGTTTTTTTCTCCTGACACCCCGAAATGAAATGTCTGACAGACCACAAGAGTATCTTGCATCAAAATACACCGATGCACATTTACTACTTGGCTACCGACTGTTAGACAAGGGTCAGAAACAACAAGGGAACAGGAACATGCTCAGGATAGAGTCCTGAGATGTGGATGCATAAGTCAACAATCTTCTGAGGACCAATGCAGGAAACGGAGGTGTGGCAGAGTCACGGATATAGAGGCGAGACTCACAAAGAGTACTCTTGTCATGATCTGTTTGGTTTCATTAAAGAACATCTACCATGGATAGTGGTAGGGAAAGTCCTTAATATTCAAAATTCAATTTTGACAAAAACCACAAGCTTGAAGGCTAGAATTGTAGTACTAGCCATCCTGAGGTAATGTGTGAACATTTACGACAGGGGTCAACAAAATGGATCTTGGGTTAAAGATCAGCTTCATGTACAAGATTCACAACAACAGAATCCCGTAGAATCCAGGATCTTTGGTTCAAGTCCAAGGGTTAAAACCCGAGAGATAAGTAACTACTACGTGAATGACACAACATACACTACAAGGTAGTAATCACGAGGTAGCTTCCAAGAGAAGAAAGAACTTCTGAAGTACCCAAACAGATGAAAAGGAGTTACACAAGGCGAAAGGAAACTTCGAGGCCTAGAACAGATCACTTTGGAATCATCAACATAATGTTGTGGACCCATAAGATAGAGAGATCATGATGGAAAGGAATCTCTCAGATGAAATAGATCAAAGGGAGCAAGGAACACACACACCAAACTCTAGAGAACTCAACGCACTAGGTCAACTGGTTGAGAAACGACATGCCTAGAATGAACCTAAGCTTTCAAAGACTAGAAGAGATATCAAAACTTTTCAAAGTCAAATCAAGATAAGATGACCCAGAGGTAGAGCGATACCAGATAAGGAGCAAAATAAGCATACTAGAGTTTTCACAAACACTTTTCATCTTCAAAATAGTTTTCACAAGCACTAGACTCAACATCGACCAGTAGCAATGTTTTCCTACGGTCGGTACTGATCTGATACCAAAGACTATGAAACCCACGGGATCTAGGTTAAAAAATCTCAAACCTTAGCCTAACATAAGCTTAACCTAAAGCTCGAGGATATTCAGTGAGAAATTAGTAACACAATAGTAACCCTGTGACACAAAAATTATTACAGCAAGCTCATAACTGAGCGAAGAACCAAAATATTACAGGCAGAGGTCACTGAACACAATCATCAAACAACGGAAGGCAAATTATAATATTAAGTATAGCAAACTTAACAAATGGCCTAAGAGTCCTGAAGCATAATGATGATGTCCCAGCCCATAGATTCTAGGCTGCCGGCCGGGAACCACAGGCTACTCGTCGGTGTCGATGTCGTACCAAATTGGTCTTTAGGGGAACACTTATTCTTCTACAAACGTATCAACAAAGAAAGGGTGAGTATAGGGTGTACTCCGCAAGACTTATGGCCGGTGGGGTTATTTTGCATAAAGCCATCTTTGTTTTTAAAACAAGAGAGAGGAGAAGATTGGCTCATTAGAATATTTTAAAAGGGGATAAGAGAGTGACATCTCCGAAAAATTCATCATCATCTTTTGATATCCACCAAGGTAATCCTCATCTCACAACTAGGATCACCCCCTCTTACCCATGAGGAAGCATCCTTAACAAACCTTAGTTGCCAAGTTTTACGATTAGGTTAATGTTATCTATGATCTTCACGTCTGTTCCCAAGTCGTCCATAACCGTGGACATGGCTTTTTGAAAAGATTAATACCCAATAGGGGTGTACAACTTTACCCACACGTACCAACTGACTCTTAATGCCAGTACATTAGCCCTCTTCCTTGGAAGGCCGACAGACGGTGGTTAGCCACGACCTTTACCTTGCTTTCGCCGAGACCATGAGTCATGCCCTAAGGAGGGTTCCGCCGTAATGGGTCAAATCCCGAAGCCGGTCCCTAGAGATATGGGCGAGGTTGGTTTACCAGAGGAACCGCCTCAAGCAACCCCGGCCACGCTTACCTACCTGTTATGATCCACCTTCACCCACCAAATCTCTCAAAGCATTTTCTATGCATATGTCAAATGGAATGCCCGAACTATGTGACTCATGGAATCTACTAGGCAAGTTAATTAGCTGAGGGGTTTCCAAGCCCCATGTGGTTGTACACTTATCTTGGTTCAAGAGGCTAGAACTCGGGTCCTAGTGGTGGCGAGCATGGGACTAAAAAAACCACATCCCACCGTGGCCTCCCATACAAGCCTTAGCATGTTTAACCTTTACCACTGTTTTACCTTATCAGTATACCTCGTTCTCCTGCCATATTAGATTCTCTGCACCTGATACATCATCTGGATGAACCAGAACTGACAGCTATGCATGGCTAAGCAAGACATAGATATAAGCTCTAGCAGTGCACACAAGCCAAACCTAGTTATGATAGGAGTAGTGGATCAGGTAATATAAGCTCAAACGGAGTAATGCAATAGATAGGATACTCTATCTATCGATAAAAGACCACAGTAGAATTGTATGCATCATGGTAAGAATGAAATACTTTCGAAATCATAGGATTGTATAATGGTGGGGCTTTTCTTGCCTTTTCCTATTGATACCCAATAAGCAGATCTTTGATAGCCATATACTTGACTTGGTTATGGTTGTTCAAGTATTGTTCGTCGATCTTCGATTGTGTTACCCTCAGTCTTTGATCTTGATCTTGATATCGTATTCTACCGGAGAGAAGCAAACACCAGAAAGAAAGGGAAACAATCAACACATGGCATTGATGCAATGCTCAAGCAAGCATGATGATTTGACAAGTTAAATAGAGTTGAAATGTAATCCTAAGGCATGCTTGGCAATTTAAGTGGCATCCGAGGGGTGCAAACCCTAATTCAGAGAAACCTCGGATGTATATGAGATGGGTTGATCTGTTCTTCTAATTAACTTGTAATTAAAGGTTATTAACAATGCATGCTTTTTGTGCTATGATATAGATCTCATTTTTCCGAACATTTTGATATAGCATACATACTTTTGTGAGTTATAAATAATTAGATATTGAATTTACAAGATTAAACCAATTTCTGGATTTATTTAACCATTTATGAAATATAACAAAATTGGGAAATCCTTTTACACCAGGTCAAAGGATACCCATAGCAGCTGACAGAGGGGCCCTGGGCCACCTCAGCTGCCATGTAGGCAAAGTGGGACCCGAACCGGGGTTGACTGGGTCACACCCACATGTTGACATTAGGATGACGTCATCGTGACATTCATGGTTGGCACCTCCCAGATCCATGTCGGGGATGGTGAAGGAGGGCGAGCGGGGCTACGTGCACGGTTGGGTTAGACTCTCCTCATCACGGGTAACCTCAAGGTGGCGACGCACAGACTAGGGGTCGCTGGAATCGCCAGCGGTGAGCATAACTGTAGTGGCACACGACATCTAATGGCGAGTTAACGCTAAGGACTAAGCTCGGGCGATTAGAAGGCATGGGAGGGATCACAAGCTCACCCTGAGCATGCTAGTGCTGACGGCGAGGTGAGGTGCGGTCAGAGACCGTCGCGATTAACGATGCAGGCGGCGTGTCATGATATTGTCGACGAGATTGGTCAGCTGAGTTACAGAGATTGGTTCGCTGTGCGAAGTGTTGTATGTTGTACGTTGAGTGTTGCCCTAAAGGCTCCCACAGGTTCAGTTTATAAAGGCACTAGAACCTAGGGTTACAGGGAAAGGACCTTGCCGGACAAGGTAAAGGGTCCTACACTAATACTAACTAGTCTTTCGTATCTTGCACTCCAAGGCTCCGAGCACGTCGGTGACTCCTATGTAGCCTTCCTTTATTCGGCATGGGCCTCCCTTCTGGTTCCGTCTAACTGGGCTGCCTAGTAGGCCTTGCTACCAACTATGGGCCACCCGGGTTAGCCGAATTAGAGACATGCTATGATGATATCCATTTAGCATATCCCCAACAGTAGCCCCGGGAGGACTTTGAAATCTTGCGTCGTCTTGCTTATTGATTCTAAATGCTCCATCTATGGGATGCTAGCAATCCGTCAAGCAATATCTCAAAGGTCTCCCAAAGAACCCTGCAATCCTCTTTGGCTTCACAATGTAGCCGGAGATTCCTTGAGTTTTCATTTCTAGAGCCGGACATTGTCTGGCTTTGGTGGAATCTTCAGACGTGACTCTCCACTGCAATTGTGAGGAGGATGACGTAGGGTACAGGCTACGCTACCTCGAAACTCACAGAACACAGGAATTAATCATTAGTTGTTTTTACGCGCGTGAAATCCAAAGCGGTAAAGCGGCAAAGACGGAGGATGTGGCAAAATTATCGCGCACGCTCACCTCCACGTCGGCAACACTTCGCCCGTAGGATCCTTCTGCACGAATCTTGATACCAGACTTATATATTTTGATTGTGGCTAAATTATTTTCTTTTACCCGCATTCTCCCCTGTGTCTTCGTCTTCCTCCAGCCGCACGGCCGTTTAAGCCCCTCATCGGAAAACCCTAGCCAGTGCTTTCCCCTTTCTCCATCCACTCCTAGTTACGCAATGGCCTCCTGCAGCTCCACTCCTTCAACCGCGGTGACTCCATAGGCTACAATGGAGCCATCCCAGGGACTGACGGTCCCACCGGAGGGGGTCTTCGTCCCTGTCACTGTCGTGGTGGAAACCACCGGTGATGACCAAGGATAGGCGGAACCAGAAGCTGTTGAAGAGGATAACAACTCCCACAAAGGAATGTGGAGGGGCTCCGACCTCTCCAATGAGGATCTGCAAGAACTCATCGCCGAGGGGTATCTCCCCACAATGGAGGGTTTGGTCTGGCGGTCGGCGCCGGCCGGCGAGTTGACTCCTTCTTCCCAATATGGAGAGAAGGTATACCTCAAAGCCCAGCTGGTACATGGCGTAAGCCTGCCAGTCTCCGACTTCTTCCTGGATGTCCTTCGCTACTTCCAGGTACTTGCCCACAACCTCTCTCCCAACAGCATCCTTGTACTTAGCAACTTCATTGCCTTGTGCAAAGGAAACCCAGGAATAAAGCCTAGGTTAGATCTGTTTATTTACTTTTTCACCGTCAAGAGAGAGTTCGTAGAATGCAAGGATGAGCTGCGGATATGTGGAACAATTAGCTTTAAGATGCGGCCTAGACAGCGCTTCCCTGACATCGTGAGTCACGAATCTTGCAAGAACTGGCAGCGCACATATTTTTATGGCCTAGAAATTCCTCTGCCTGACCGTCTTGAGACGTACCCTGACTTCATTGATGGAGCTGCCGTTGAAGCACCCACGTGGAGGTCCCCAACCAGACCGTCATAGCACCAATGAGGAAGCCAATCGTGCCGTAAGGCGGATCGAATGGCTCATATACGGAGGTTTGACAGGCTTCGACCGAGCCATGTGCTTGTTCACTAGGCGGATCCAGCCTCTACAGCACCGCGCCGAGCTGATGTGCATGTACTCCAAGGACAGGAAGGATCCCATGCGAATTTCACGGGATAACTTTTCCAACGACACCATCAAGCTCTGGCTTAAGTACATGGTCAAGGTGAAGGAAATGAAGCGTGGCTTCAAGATCACCTATGACATGTTCGAATGCGGCAAATGCCCAACGGTAGCTTATGTTTCCTTTGTTGCTCATTATGTATATACTCTAATGCTTTTTCATCTTGAAGTTATCAGTCTAACACACCTTTGTTTCCTAGCTAGTGACCTTAGCGGAAGATCAAATGGCCTCCCAGGTCTATGATCCAAATCTTAAGGATATCCAGGTGGTGTCCAATGATGACACCCTCAAGGATCAACCAGCTCCAGTAGCGCGAAAGTGGAAGAGCTCCACCTCTGACGTTGCTGCCAAGGCCAAG
Source organism: Avena insularis (assembly GCA_023614405.1). NCBI lineage: Eukaryota > Viridiplantae > Streptophyta > Magnoliopsida > Poales > Poaceae > Avena > Avena insularis. The sequence goes on from CM042692.1 coordinate 190,545,990, forward strand.
AAGAAGAAGAAATCAGAAAGTGGAGTCTCCAGATGATCCACGCCGCCTTAGAGGTGGAGAAGAAGAGATCCACCGGCATTCCCCTAACCAAGGCTCCTGCCATGGAGTAAGTGTATTCATTCTCCGACTTGTACCTTAGCTCGCACCATATTCAACTCATGTTCTTATACTTTTTACGTTTTAGGAGGAAAGCTGGTGTTAGCCTGAAGCGATCCTCCAGAGATGCTGGAGGGTCAAAAAACATTTGTGATATGTTGACCAAGGATGTGGCCACCAAGCCCACTCCCGCCACCGCTCCTCCAACTCCTGCCGCCAAACCTACTACTAGCTTCACTAGGCCTTCGTCCCCCGTCATCCCTAAGACCTCCGCCATGGAGACATATGTCAATCTAATCTTTGATGTCTCAGATTCTGCCGGCATGGACGTCACTCCTAGTGGACAAGCGATGCAGGAGAGTACTTCCTCCAAGTGGTTGAAGCTCTGGCTAAGGATGTCACCGAGAAAGGGAAAGAGTTATCGAGGGAGGTAGAGGCAACAATGACAGTAGCAACTGACAAGGCGGGAGCTTCTACGCCTCCAACTGTCATAGTAACACGGCAGTCGGTCAGAGCTTCATCTACGCCTCCAGCTTCTACTATGCCACTTCCTCCGGTGCCTCCGACTTTGAGCTTGGACGATCTTATCCAGCAAGCAAACGTCATATATAACAATGCCATCATCTTCCACACTGCATATGCCAACTTGGCCAACAATCTCAAAGTCATTGCCATTGTAAGTCATTTAAACTTTATGTTTTATCGTATAACATATACCTCTGTATCCCCCGATCTCTTAGGCGGATAAACAATAGTTATTGGCCAGAGTGCTCCAGAGAACTAAAAGTAGAACTTGATAGTGTAGCCCCCGAGTTTCTAGGCAAAACTAGAAGAAGTTATGGCTAGATGCTCTAAGAGTAGCATACTTGTCTTTGAAATTTAATCTTGTAACCCCCGGGCTTCTAATTGAAACTTTTAGCAAAGTTCCGACTAGATTCTCTAAAAGAATTAGCCATAGATCAAAATATCATATTGTAGCCAATTAGCTTCTAGATGAAACTAAAATAGTTCTGGCTAGGAGCTTCTAAGAGAAACTAAATGCTTTCACTTACACAGAATTAGAGTGCCCGGAGGAAGAATGCTAATGAGAAATACGACAAGCTGCAGGTAGACCTGGATGCTGAAAAGGGTAAAACAACATTCCTAAAGGAACAGATCGTGAATAGCAAGAGTCTGTTTTTCTCCAACTTTTTCCTCGCTATTGCTCATAGTCAATTTCTTCTGTGTTCTCATACTATTCTTGTTTTGCCGTCTTACAGAACTTATTTCCAAGGCCAAGGGCATTGTCAAGCAATCGAAGCATATTCAAGAGCTTGACAGTGAAAACAAGATCTTGAAGAAAGACCTGGTCGATGCAGTGAAAGGACACGAGGAGGCGATGAAGGTCATGCAAGAGTCTGTGGACGCTGAGATGGAGCGTATGAAGGAAGAAATTGAGCTCCTCAAGGAGCAAATCCAAGCTGCCCAAGAGCAAAACTCTCGAAGCCTTGAGGCATACAATAAACTTCAGGACGAGTCTGGCAACTTCACGGAGACATGCAAGCAAACCAAATCCAGCATCTTCGGTATGTTTCCTCCGTCTTGGTCAATTCTGTACCTTGGACAAATGTTTGATATATTTATACTCATGGTCCTTGTATCTTATGCAAACTACAACTCCCATTGGCTTGACCAACTTGGGTGAAGGTGCTCCGGATCCCAAGGAATGCATGATTCTTGTTGGCAACTTCGTCAACACCGCCATTGTGTAGGCTAAGTAGATAGCCCAGCCTTTACGGATAAACATCAAGGCGGCAGACTCAATGGCCAAGTAGTCGGAAATCCTGCACCGAGCCCCCGAGAAAGTCAAGGACTAGAAAGCTTCTTGTGTCCGGGCTGGTGCAAGGATGATCTTGTCCATGGTAAAGCACACTATAACAACGCCGACATTGATTTGGTGACCTCCGGTATGCCCAAGTTGGACGAGGAAAGGAAAGAGATCGATAGCGATGCTATTTGGAACTCCCTCTACGGCTACGGCACTAGAGTTGCCAAGATGGTCAAGGAAGATGTCTTCATGCCTGCCAAGATACTAGATGATGACATGGCTTCTTCTGAGTCTAGCCCATCTCCTTCCAAGTTTGATGATCTTTCCTAGCCTGGCTCTCCTGTTGCCGATGATGCCACCTCAAAGTCCCCTGCAGCAGAGTCATCAAAACAATATTTGTATTAAATATGTCTCTGTGATGTGTATGCGTAAAAACTGATGAATTTGTAAGGCGGAAAAAATTTGTACTCAAGTTTCCTGCTACTTATCTGTTTGCAGCATGTATTTATTTTTTAAGCAAGTGCTGGCTTATCCATTATTCTGGTTCATATGCTTGACCTTTCATGTGAAGGAAGACTCGCAGCACAGGACTATGCTCTAAGGTGATGATGCTTAATAGCACCGTCAAGAATTATAAGAGCAAAATCACCGGCTTTGAGTGCCGAAAAGTCACTACTCTGGAATACACATAAAAACTTCAAAAAACATGTAGACCAGAAAACTTAAGCTACCGCCCGTAGGTGGAATTTTCACAAGTGCAAATGCAAACTTACGCATAAATGGTATATATGATCAAAAAATGAACCATTAAAGGAGGTAAAAGACTCAGAGAATATGAGTGAACCAAATGCTTTATTTCATTGATCATATAAGAAACTTATCACATAATATAAAATATGCTAAGTGTAAAAGGGACGTAGTTGTGTTATGTTCCATGGCCGATCTGTGTCCGGGTAATCATCATCAGAGTCACGTTGCTTGTGCTTGCGATTTTTAGGCCTATCTTTCCACTCGCAAATATCGACAAGGTAATAGGAACCATTTAGCGATGCTTTGATTATGATGAATGGTCCTTCCCAAGGTGGGGATAGTTTGTGTGATTTCTCCTGCTTGAGTGTAAGCACCAGATCCCCCTCTTTAACGAGCGATGCTTAACACTGCGACTATGGTAGCCACGTAGCTTCTGCTGGTAGATGGAAGATCTCTAGCATGCCAGCATGTGCTCTTCTTCGAGTAGGTCCACAGATAAGTGTCTGGATTCTTCAGCTTCATCCTCCACATAGGCGGCGACTCTGGGTGCATCATGAAGGATGTTGGATGGAAGGACAACTTCTGCTCCATAAACCATGAAGAAAGGAGTCATGGCGATCATTGCATTGAGGTTGAGCTCATTGTTGTCTTGCTTGCGCTTCAACGTATGGCAGAGCAAAGTTCCCTTCTCCAGACGGTCGATGAAGGCGGCCATAGCGGTTGGTTCGTGCACCCCTGCACAAGAATTTTTCATATCCAGCCAGCAAGAGAGGTAGCGATGAGAGGTTTCATCCTTTTCTTGTACGCACCAATGTAGGTCTCTGACAGTGCAAAGACGTTTGTACGTACCCAAAATGTTCTTGGTGAACGCTTCTTGCATGTCCAACCAATTGCATATTGATTTCTCCGGCAAGTCGTCTATCCATTGTCGGGCGGTACTAGTGAGCATAAGTGGGAGGTACTAGACAGCGATGTTAAGGTTTTCCCCTGCTATGTGAATCGCTTCGATGTAGTCCTGCAACCATGTAACTGGTCTTGCGGTGCCGTCATAGGTCTTGATAGTCTTGTCTATCTGGAGGCCCTAGGGGTAGGTTGTGGCCCGTATTACTGGTCCAAAACAACATGGCCCAAGGTATGGGAGCTCCCGAGCTTCTTGGATCGTGTCCTACCGTGAACGTGCATCATACGGCTCTAGTTGCTTCCCTTTTCCGTCATGGGGACGGGAGTTGCGGTTCGATTTATGAGATCCACCGTGTCCTCCATCATGATGGCTGCTAGGTGGCGATGGTGGCAGTGGAGGCCATGGGTTAGCCTTCTTGTTGTTACCCTCCTGCGGACTCCTCACGCCTGTCGTGTTTGCTTGTCGGACGTGGAGGTTCCTTGTAGGATCTACTCCTATGTCCTTCAATGCCTCTGCGCTCTCTGGCATGTCGGAGCTACTCGCCCTGGTCACGTATAACGATGCCAACCTGGGGACGCCTAGGTAGTGGCATTCTTGTATGGTGGCACGACTGAGGTTCCTCATGACTCCAGGATGGTGGTGGAGGCGGTGACCAACGAGGGCGAGCCTTTTCTCCATGATCCGAAGATATGGGTATGGCGTCATCCCTATTGCGCGCATCCCTCCGTCTTCGGTCTGTGGAGCCTGTACAGGATCCGTCATCACAGGGAGATCTTAGCCTTCTACGGTTGTTTAGGGTTAACTGGCAAAGCTCTAGGTTGACTCAAGCCTCTGAGGTATCCTTTTCCTGTTGCTTGCATGCCTTGGCGATGAGGTCATACACCTGAGCAACTACTTCTGGCGATCTGTCCTGCTCCAGGAGGGTCTTGGCGATGGCGATGTTGAGGGCGGGAGTTGGCTTTTGCCGGCTTGGATCCACCATATCCCAACTTGCGCTGAATGTCAGGGTCCTCGACGACATGAGCTGGTGCTTTTGTTGCCTTGTGCTTTAGTAGCAACTTCTTGTATTCAGCCTCCATAGCCCTTGTCGCCTTGATAGATTGTTGTGCCTTGGCGATGTCTTTGTCCATCTTAGTGCCCTGCTCTGCGATGCACATGGCCTCCGCTAGGATTGCTACACGTTTCTTATGGGAGACGGTAATGGGCTAAACGAGGAGTGCACCATAGATCGCCTTGTCGGCGAGAGTAACCAATGGGTTGCCAGCTGCAGACATTGACGATGGCATTGGCGGCTGGTTTGACGCTAGGCAGTACTGGGGCCATGGTGAGTTCCTACGCCTGTTGCGGGTGGATAACCGGAGGGGGCATGGCCTTGGCCGGAGCCGGAGGCTCAGTGGCTTTCTTGGCAGCTGCAACTCTGGTAAATACGGGTGTGCGCGGAGCTCTCTCACATTCCGGTTCCTATCTGTCTTCTTCCATCATGCTTCCAATGGCGAGTAGAACCTGGTGAGATCTATTGGCCTTGTCAGCGTGCTCCTCCTTCTCGATCTTCTGCTCGATCTCCCTCATGACAGCATCGTATTCCTATGAGTTAGCGTCTGAGCCGCTGCCATCCATATTGATGTCGGCGTATAGTGCGTCGAGGATGGAGTCGAAGTTGGCTTCGGTGTTATTGATGGCGGATGTGGAGGGTGATGGAGGCGTGTCGTTGTTCTTGTTACCTCCTCCAGCCATGATGGTGATTGTGGCCTTAGCCTCCTCATTGGTACTTGTTGACAATTGTGACCATCTCACCAAGGGTGTGAGGACCTGCGGCCTGCCACCTTCGGAGGGTATGCCGGAGGAGTGTTCTGGGTGTGAGCCCTTCCACGAAGTGCTACATGAGTTTGTTGGCACAATCGCCCTCTAGGGTTTCCCTCACCCTCATCCATATGGCAAGGTATTCGCGGGGAGGTTCTCCATCCCTTTGAACGCATCTAGCCATATCGAAGATGGTCATGAGTCCGACAAAGTGTGACATGCGCATCTCTAACGCTCGAGGAAGCCAAGCGGATTTGCGGGGTCCTTCCACCATTATATCTTGCACAGGGGCAGTTTGGGTGGGCCTTGAATTTTCCTGATCTGAGTCGCCATACTTTAGAGAGAGGTATGACCCAGATCCTTCCACGAACGTGTCCTGCCCGTAGGGGCCCCTTGCGGGGCTTGACGAGTTTCCGACTTCCTGGGAGCCAAGACCCAGATTAGTTTCGCCGATGAAGATGTGGATGTCTCCGAAGGGGATGACGGAGCAATGCGTAGGGTTCATCTTCGCCGGCACCCTAGACTCATATGGAGGGACGATCAGGGCGTTGCCGGAGAATAGAACGCATCTGATGGCTACGGTGCCGCTGATTCCCATGGAGAAGATGGACCTCACCCGTTGTAGAGCTCGAAGCGCCTCTTGCCCCATGGTGGGTGCCAACTGTCGTGGTATTGCAGATGAGTACGCCATGGAGGGGTCCTCATAGTGCTTGTTTAGAGATGTGTGGTAATTGATTTATTTTGTGTTATTGTTATGTCTCTATTTTACCTCTATTAGATAATTGGTAGAAAGTAATCCCTCGTAGAAGGTCTAGTCGGTTTCCCTTTCACTGCTGCACCAAACAAGTCGGATATTTTTGGTACTGGGCTCATAAAATTGAGGTGCTATCAATTCTTTCGGACTAGGTGGGTTCGAGTCGGACTATTACAGCGGAAGCACTCGATAATCTAGACGGGTCTATCACAACGGTTGTTGGACTCGGCGAAAAGTCGGTCGGGAGCTGGGCCATGTGATGCCACCCGGCCAATAGGAGTCGTATGAGACACGATTGACAAGGAGTTGTCTACCTAGATCACTTGACGGTTAGCGGTGATGCTAAAGCTCACTAGTCGGCATGCTTATTTAGGGTCGTGAATCACTAAGTAACTATCGGAGGGGTGTTGGTTCTAGTGGGAGCATAAGTATTAAAATGTTTAATATGTTTGCCCTTTTATGGATACATGTCTTAAGTGTTTTGCATATTTTCTGTTGCAGATCAATGGCTCCTAGTAGTCTCCCTCATATTTCCAGTTTTGGTTTGAGAACCATCTTATAGAAAGATAAGCTGAATGGAACTAATTTCATCAACTGGTATCATAATCTGAGAATTGTTCTCAAGCAAGAAAAGAGGGACCATGTCCTAGACAACCCACTTCCAGATGAGCCGAATTAGAATGCGACTATCGCAGCCACCAATGCCTACTGTAGGACTTGTGATGAGTCTACGGAAATTAGTTGTCTTATGCTTGCTCACATGGAACCGGACTTGCAGCAGCAGTTCGAGAATGTTGAGGCCTACGATATGATCGAAAGCCTCAAAAGTATGTTCCAGGCTCAAGCAAAGACTGAGAGGTATCAAGTCTCTCAGGCTTTGTTGAGTTGCAAGCTTAAGGATGGTCATCCACTGAGTCCACATGCAATCAAGATGGTTGGTGATGACCCACAAGTATAGGGGGTGTATCGCAGTATTTTTGAAAAGTAAGAGTGTTGAACCCAACGAGGAGCAGAAGGTGCTGGCGAGTGGCTAGGAGCAGGAATTCTCTGTAAATACTTAGCAAACGGATTTTTAGGGGGTTTTGATAATACAGGTAAATAAAGTACGAGTAAATAAAAGACAATAAGAATAAATGCAGCAAGTGGTCCAATCCTTTCTTTAGCAACGGACAAGTCGGTTGTATTACTTAAGATGACCAAATGTTCTCGAGGACACATGGGAATTATGTCAAGTGCTTTCGCTTCATATAGTTGATTAATCTTCTTTAGTTTGCTAAGTGTTGTGTGGGTGAACCTATGCTAATGTACCGACCTTCCTAGGATTAATACATACATGTGATTATACCCTTGCAAGCATCCTCAAGTACAAGAAAGTAATTAAGGTAGAAACCTAACCACAACTTTAAACTCTAAGACCCTGACGTCCCTTGTACAATGGTTTCCTAACGGGGGTTCAGGTTTCTGTCACTCTGACAACCCCTACGATTAGTAGCCAAATACACAATGCATTCCCCTAGGCCCATATAGGTGAAGTTTCATGTAGTCGACGTTCACATGACACCACTAGAAGAAGTACACCACAACTTAAATATCAAACTATTGAATCTTTCTCAACACAATTCCACTACTAACAACATGACTTCTCCCATGTCGTTAAGAACAAAACAAACTACTCACAAGACATCATATGGATCATGATCAGAGATGATATAATGATATGTAACAATCTGAACATAAACGATAATTCAATGGTTCACTCAATAGCATCAACTACAAGGAGTAATCAACACTGGGAAAGTTTCCCCTAAGAACTATGCAAGATTCAACTCAATTGTTACAGCGGTATGAGGTGGTGATGATGGTGCTAGTGGAGATGATGGTGGTGATGATGATGATGATGATCCCGACGAAGTCCAGCTTGATGGTGGTGTTGATGGCGACGATCTCCCCTCTCCGGGAAGGAATTCCCCCGGCAGAATGCTGTCTACCGGAGAGATCTTTCTCTCTCGGTGTTTTCCGCCCCGTAGAGGCGACAGAATCTTTCTGTGGTCGCTCCCCAGGTATTAGGGGTTCGAGGGGATAATATACGCCAGAGGGGAGAGCCTGGAGTGGGCCAGGGTGGCCACACCACCTAGTGGTGCGGCCTAGGGTGGCCCGCGCCAGGGGGTGGTGTGGGCCCCCTGTGGCCCATCTCCACTCCCCCTTCTAGCAATCTTCGTCTTCTAGAAAAACAGGATTTCCCATGTATTTTCACAGATTTTCGGATCTTCGCGAATTTTGCCTCCAAACAGCACCTTTTCCATCAGAATCCTAACTGCAGCGGTCCATGCTCCAAAAGTCATCAACCATGCAAAAACATATGAAATAACATAAGTATCATCTCTTAATATGAAATATATCAATGAATAATAGTAAATTATGTTATAAAATAGTGATGCAAAATGGACGTATCAGTTGGTTACATGCAGTCTCTAGAAAGGATGGGCCACCTCATTAGCGAAGAGTTCGTTATGGACATAATTCCGAACTCTCTTCCTAGTCCGTATGGTAAGTTCATATCAAACTACCGCATGCATGGTATGGATAATAAGCTCACTGAATTACGTGGGATGCTCAAGCAGGCTGAGGCATAACTCAAGAAAGGTGTCACTCAAGTGTTGATGGTGCAAAATAAGGCTAAGTTCAAGAAGAGTTTTTGGACTAAGAAGAAGGCTAAGTCAGGAGGCAAGGCTCAGGACCTGGTCCAAAGCGCTTCCTCGGGGAGTAAGCCATCTCTTGCAGCCAGATCCACTTGCTTCTACTGCAAGGCGGATGGCCACTAGAAGAGGAATTGCAGCATGTATCTGGCTGACAAAGCCAAGAGTGGAGGTGTGACTTCCGGCTCAGGTATGCTTGTTTGCAACGTTATAGACACTTATCTTGCTGATGCACTTGGTAGCTCTTGGGTATATGATACCGGATCAGTTATTCACATATGCAACTCTTTGCAGGGACTGGTAGGAACTAGGAGCGTGGCGAGAGGCGAGGTTGACATTCGAGTCAGCAACAAAGCAAGAGTCTCTGCGTTGGAAGTTGGCACGATGCAACTTCATTTACCTTCTAGATTCTTAATGGAGCTGAATAATTGTTATTATGTTCCAGTACTTAGTCAAAACATTATTTCTTCCTCATGTTTGATGAGACAAGGCTATGAGTAGAATATTAAGAAAAATGGTTGTTCTTTGTATTTGAATGATATGTTTCACGGCTTTGCACCCGTCCAAGACGGGTTATTTATTTTGAATCTTGATGGTGAGGCAGTCTATAATATAAATGTGAATAGTTTGAAACCAAATGATCTGAATATGACTTACTTTTGGCATTGTCGGCTTGGTCATATAACTTGGAAACGCATCAAGAAGCTCCATGATGATGGACTCCTAACTTCCTTTGACTTAGTGTCATTCGAGACATGTGAATCCTGCCTACTCTGCAAGATGACCAAGACACCTTTTGCAAAGAGTTGTGAAAGGGCGTCCGACTTATTGGGACTAGTACATAGTGATGTATGTGGCCCGATGATCACGACAGCCAAAGGTGGTTATGAGTACTTTATTACCTGGCCCGATGAATGTACTTTATTCTCATGTTTGTTCTAGTTAGATTTCTGATTCTAAAAATGCTACCTTCGGGTATAAGTCTAAATTTTCTAGTTTATACTTGGGTTTTTGTCTGATTGCTGGATGCGGGTATTTTCTGAGTAGTGAATTGTTGGGGCTTTGATTCTGGGTTTAAACTGGTTTAGCAATTGAGCTCCCTTGCTCGGCAAAGTTTCCATACTAAAGGTTTGCCGGCTCACGAAAGGGACAAGGCAGAAATCCAGATGAACAAAAAGTATAGACAAAATAGTGCTTACGTATTTTTTTTCAAGCACAAAGTGCTAAAGAAGTAAAGTATAAGTTCTTATAAACTAGCATAGAAAAATAATATTCTAGATATTACATCAAATTGTTTTTCATAATAACACATTGTTTTACTGGCAAACTCTATGACGCAGGTGAAGATGAAGGATCAGCCGAATCGCTGGAGACATCGCCTGTATCAACCCTATATCTTTCCGAGACGAGTATTGTAACTACCTCGGTGAATTACGCTCTTAGTTACAAGCCTGGATGAGCGGAAATGGTTAAAATAGTACGGTGGGGCCCAAATGCCACTCACAGGTAGACATTTCGGCCGTCCTAACCATTCCCAAACATCGGGACAAGAGCAGCGGCGTGTCGGCGCGAAGGATCAACTACATACACAAATGAGTATGTATGCAAGCCACCATACAACAGTCCTCGAGCCATTCCATCTAAAAGAAATAGAAATATTGCAGCATAGGCAAGATCCAAATATCCTAGATAGATATAATAGTTTAGGATATCTCCTCATACATCAAACATCAGTATCAAAGTGAGCGGAAAACAAGATCCGAGTACGGATAAGAAGCAAATCGGCATAAGATGCCCCATAAATAAGCACATCCTCCCAGATCTCACGGATCCCGTTCGAATCTCTACACCAAGTGATCGTTGCCCACATCGTCTAGTCTCCTCCACCCAGTATCCATCTTGCGAGTTTACATTCATCCGAATCAAACAATTTATCGTGTGAGACCCTAGGGTACTCAGCAAGTCTTTATGCCTCTAAAGGGACACATCACAGGGGTGACGCAATTGCAGCAAAGATAATACCTAACAATTCTAGGATATTCGCTAACCATCCGCCTAACCAAAGATAGGCGGATGTCCGTGAATTGATAACAACAGTTATAATGTAATATTAATGAGATCCATCCTCCTCGCTAAACACGAGCGACGAACAGCCCCCATCCGTTGGCAGTTTTATTATCCATTCCATCGATGTTGCACTATTTACTAGTCGTACTTAGTCAAGTTAAAAGCGGTACTTTAGTTATACTTGTCTATGGTCGAGAACTGCTCCAAGTCGTCCATAACCGGACACGACTTTCGAGAAGTTTTACCTGTAGGGTGCACAAATAACAACACACTCGATCAACCTTGGAAAAACCAAATCAAAACCCAGAGGCAGTCACGACAAAGCGATCAGATTCAGAAATATTTCATGGGGCCACCCATTAAGCTACCCAGCGAAGTTAGCGGCTCGAGACAGACTCAAGGTTTGCGTCGATGGGCGTAAACGATCGGGAACCCGAAAGTGTGATCGGGCTTGTCGATACCATGAAAACACTCGCATCCAAAAGCAGTCTGGTGCTCCTCGCACAATCTTAAATAAAGCGATAAAAGCATGGCATAAGTATAGAATAGTAAATAAGCCCCAAACTACTTTGTGGCCCCAAGAAATAAGAATGAATCAAGCTCTGGCTCAGGGGGGTTCATAAGCCTCCCGGATGTGGATAGCGCGAATATTCAAGGAACATGAATCAAGTACTCGGGGTCCTACGGGACACAAGTGAGCATGAAAAACCAAATAGCAGATATTGCTCACCGGGGCCACTTTCATTAGTTATCCCATTACTACTCAGGTTAAGTTGTTTAGGTACCTCGTTGTACATCAGACACTCACATACCCTACACATGCTGTTCTACGACTCGCATGGCTCGAACAACTCCTGTAGTAATGGCTCATGGGATGGAGGAACAAGCTTCGGTGGGGTTTAAAAGTAAAGGCTATGCAGTACTTGGGATTCAATTTAATGCAATCGCGACTCAATGATGCAAGAATAAGATAGAGGCAATAGGTACTATATGTATGCAAGCATGTCGTAGTGCTTGCACAGCTCGATTGAAGCGAGGGATGGATCTGGGTAGTGCTCCTGGGTTTCTTGATATATCCCCTGCTCAGCGTCTATTCGAAGAAGAACCGAACAAACAAGGGCCAACATAAATAAAGTGCACAAGCATATGAATTAAATGCGACAAGCAAACAATCATGCCATGATGAATGATCACCATTTGCATGGCAATAATGTAGCATGGCATGGGTGAGGTGTGGAATACAAGAAATAAGCATTTTATGGGGTTTTAATCATATTTTATGCTCAAATAAGTTGTTGTATACTTTATATTTATATGATGCATGCTGCAATTCAGAACATGGAATGCATAAACAGAAAGGTCTCGTCGAGCTGATCGATTTAGACATATTATTTGTCAAAATTGGAGTTATAAAACAAAAGTTATTAATTAATTAAGGAAAAAGGGCAATTTATTGTAATTTTAACCAACTCGAAAATTAAAGTGTTCAAAATATATTTTGAAGGGCATATTTGAAATCCTCACATTTTTCTGATTTCAAAACATATATTATTTGTATTATTTGGAATTATATTTGAAAAGTTATTTAAAAACAGATTTGAATCTGAATTTAAAACGTTTTTGGAAAAGGTTTATTTAAACAGACAGACAGAAATTCTTTTGTCACCCAGTCTAGACCTAGCCACAGACAGTGACAAGTGGGGCCAGGCTGATGGCGATAGCGTCAGAAAAGCTTTTCTCACATGGCGCTTCCTAGTCACCGCGACCGAGGTGGGGCCACCTGGCAGCCTCGAGCCTGCAGGCGCGCCCAGGGCGTACACGTGGGGAAGCCCGGGAGCGCGGGTTGAAAACCCCGGAACTGCGGGTGTCTAAACATAAAATTGCCACAGTGACAGACAGGTGGGCCTGGCGAGGATTGCGGGTTGAGCAGAGAAAAACAGAGGGGGCTAAGCACAAAAGGTTCGCGGCCACTGTGGATCTTCTCTGCGCTGATGACCGATCGGTGCGCGACCGACGCAGGTGCGGCGCGTGGGAGATTCGATCCGGGACACTGGGCGCTCATGGAGGCGGCAGCCATCGCGTGAAGCTTAGGCTTGGTGTCGTGGGTGGGCGAGGGCTAGGTATGCAGCTGCGAATGACGAGAACACCGTCTTTGTCGCGCCTGAAGAGCATTCGGTTAAACTACCGGCGAGAACAGGCGTCGGCGGGGGAAACGGAGGTGTCCACGAGAGAGAAGGGCTCACCGAGAGGTGGACGATGGAGTTGGATCAGTCCAGGGGACGTCGCTTGTGGCGACGCAGACGGCCAGAGGTCTAGGGTTTTCGTCGGGGCGGCGATGGTCCAGGCGATCCAGGGGCTCCTCCTTCACGTCTGCGGGTACCGGGCGAAGCAGGGGGGTCCCCTTGGTATCCCAGGTCACCTCCTCGACGCGCTCGCCGGCCGGAGAGACGAGGAGCAGAGGTAGATGGCGCGACCGGTGGCAGGTGCTGGCGACGGTGAAGAAGAAGAGGAAGGAGAGGGCAGGCTCTGGGGCGGATCTGGGGACGACAGAGGAGACGGGAGGTGGTGGTGGATAGCAGAGGGAGAGGGGAGGGTGCCGTGGGGGAAAAGTGGAGGAAAAGGTGGTCTCGGCCACCTTTTGCTCCTCCCTCTCCTCACGTGCTCGGCGCAGGCTCGACACAGGGCTGGTGGGCGGAGACAGGGTAGGTAGGGCAGGTAGGGCTCGGGTGTGGGGTCGGCCTGGCAGGGAGAGAGCTGGAGAGAGAGAAGAGGTAGGCTCGGGTTAGGGTTTGCTAGAGGGGAGGCTCGGTTAGGGTTTTGTGCTAGGGTTGGGGTTAGGAGGGTAGCTCGGCCAGGGGGAGTAGGGTGGCTAGGTGGGGCCTGCATGGTAGGGAGAGGGGCAGATGGGGGTAGCTCATGGTGGTGGTAGGGTTTAGAGATGGAAAAAGAGAGAGGGGGTTAGATTGTCCTCATGGTAGGGAGAGGAAGAGAGAGGTGATATGGATATTAGGGTTTAGAAGAACTAGGCTAGGAGAGAAAAGAGAGAAAGAAAAGAATAAGCCTCATATGATCATGCATAAGAGTTTTAATTAAAAGAAAAAGATATGGGTGAGATAATGGTGTGATGGGATGGATGGAGATGGGTTTTAGCATGAACCAAACAAGATCAAGCATGAAGAGGGGTAGAGAGAGAGATGGGAGATGATCCACTCAAAAATTCAAATAAAATCCAAAAGACTAGAATGTGGTGGTACTTGCATGGCCCATGCAAAATAATTAATGCCATGTTTATTCTTGTGAAAACAATAATATTAACATGGCATTATTCTTATGCATTCCCAAAAGTGGAATAAAGCCAAGCAAAATAATTTATAGAAGTAGATCCATCCTATCTCCCATGAGCTAGACTAAATACCAAAATAAAATAAAATACAAGCTCATGGATAATGGGATGGTGGAATTATGTGGTGAAAGAAAGGGTGGTGGAGTGGAATAAAAGATATGCCCCCAACTCAACTTGGGCATTTAAACAATATATCAATAACCAAATACAATATCAAGAGGCAAGTACAATTAATGATGCATATGAGAGAAGAACCAAAACAAAAAGGGTTTTATATGATGCTCAAATGCAAGGTGGCATGATGACATGAGCATGATATAATTATGATGCAATAATTATATATAGGAAGTAGCATTTATATAGACTAGGCTAGTAGCATTGCAATTGTTAGACAATTGGGATGCTACAACTCTCCCCCACTAAACAAGAATCTCGCCCCGAGATTCCTAGGAAAAAGAAAACAACACAAGGAGAGGCGGATGTTCGAACGAAGGTGACCCTCACGTTCCCAAGTTGATGAACAACGGAATGGTGCGACCACTACACCTTGCAAAACTTGCTAGACTTGTTGTGAGTCTTGAGTTTTGCTTGAGAAACAACGGGTTAGAAGAATTGAAGGATTGTCGTGAGACAAGAAGGATAGGATGGACATAGCTTCGGTTTTCTCAAGAAACATGATAAAAGAATAGAACCACTTGTGAAAGAAAGGACAAGATGATGTATCATGGATAAAGAAAGACACACCGTTAAGATTAAAGATTTACTGATAGAGAGAGGATGGATCTTTATCCTGCCGGAAGAAAAAGAGCTAGATTGGGGAGGTTTTGAACCACTATGACAATAGCATCGTATCTTCTCTCGGATTAGAGAAATGAAGTTCGGAAACAATATTGCCTTCAAACAATAGAGTTCCTTGATATCCACAGAAAGATTTAGTTCGACATCGTCAGATTAGATTCTTGTTGCGCCGGTAAGAACCAAGGATCACGCAATTGAGGTGCGCGGATATAACTTCCAGAGACGGATGTGAAGCCAGAACATGGTGGAATCCCGAGAAGCAAAGAATATGGAGGATCTGGAGTTTATTGTAGAGATACTTATTGCTTTCTTTAGCCTTGAGGCTAACGCAATAGATTTGCGGCTGATGGCATCAACCATAATTGGCTTTACCACAGAAAAGAATTAATGAAACAAAGAGAGATAGTTTCCTTTCATCTTGTTCGGGGATGTCGAGCATCGGTAGCATGACGAGGACAGAAAAGAGTTTGCGTTTGTTTCCACCAGATAATTGAAGATTTTGCTCCATCTAAAATAGACAGACCACCAACAAGAGATTATTGATTACTTTCTTCGAGAGAGCACTCCGGAAAAACAAGGACGGAAGTAAAAGTATCAAGGGATAAAGGCCACTTCTAACTTCCGTGGAATGAGTGAAATCACATTAATTCACCAATTCAATGTAGAAGAGCGAATGATAAGAGTAGTGGTATGGTAGCTACTCCATCCCGCACTCAAAGCATTACTCCGCACATGAATAAGAAAACCATGCAACCCAACTACCGAAACAGACTGAAGGTATTGACAATAACTCATGGAACTTCGTTAGAAAACAAGGATAGATGCAAACGATTCGCCGGATTCATAGATAGATAAAGATGATGATGTTGTCGTCATGTCATAAGTAACCAGCCACCGGAAAGATATAAAGGAAGATCACGGAAATAACTGCAAGATTCCACAGATAAAGAAAAAGATAGCACCACTTGCACATAAGGATTACAAAAGATCTGAAAAATCTTCATGGCCTCCGGTGGATTGAGCATAGATGATAGAGCGAGAGGGTTTCAAGAGATTACTTAACGAGATAGAGGTGAAAAGAACTCCATGTTGTTCTTGAAAAGATTGAGAGAGGTTTAGCAGTCTTGAAGAAAATCTTTAGCGGAACGACGATGATAACTCGCCAACAAGGAAAAACTCCGGGTTTGATTGAAGATGGAGGATGGAATTAACAATGGACTTGCTGATTCCAGAGTTGAAGTAATGTATTTAGCAAAAGGACGTGGTCGAGATAGGTGACTTCAAGAAGCCAGAATTTTCACTTTGAGACTTTGCACACAGGCAGTGCTCACGAAGCTTGAGAGAAAGAGACACAGATGATCTTCCATGTCCATCCATTGATATCGAATAGGCAAGCATATTATCAACATATACCACCATGGATTAACAAGATATTCCCAGAATATCAAGTTCTAAAGGCGAGAGAAACGAACAAATGCTCGAACACTTCCTGATCTCAACGCTCTTAGAAAGATCAATATTAAGAGCACGGGTTCGTGTTGAAGAAGATGCACTGGAAGAATAGATTATCTAGTCCTTCGAAAGAAAAAGAGATGTCACCTGGTTCACATTGTCGATTGGATCACCGGTTACAAAGATAAAGAGATCTTGGATAAAGAAACGATGATAGCTCATACCTCAAGCAAAGCTACCAGAGACGAAAAGATGCAATTCCCTCGTCTCAAAGAGAATTTTGCAGATATGGAGTTCAAAAAGATGTGCATGATGGAGATGATAGACCGTAGTGCCTTGAGAAAACTCCGGATTGCCAAAGATACTTGAATATGCATAGATATGATCACGGTGTACTCAAAATCACAGGAGATAACCGTCACCATTTGGAGGATAATGTTGATAGCATTTTCCATATTCCACTCATGATAAGTGTCATATAGCTATGCCGAGAACCAAAATTACAATCACCAGCATCGGATCGACACATGTTATGTAATTTGCCCAAGAGAATTTGAGATGAAAAGAAACTCCAGGACTAAGCGCCGGTGACAAAAGAATGAGTTAGCGTGGACATGCTGATAAAAGGGAGAATAGATAATGTTTCACACACGACTGGAAAGGAGTGTGGAAACACAGATGTATCAAAGAAAATTTTTCCGCATTTTTCGGCATTAAAATACCAATAGATGCGCAAAAACACTTATCAGGTAGCGATTAGCAACAGATGGTTTCACAGAATGTGGAGTTGCTAGAAGGAAGGACACCCTTAAGAAGATGGCACCGGTTAACAAGGAGTCAGATAGATCGCGCCGGTTTTCAAAAGCCTGTCGGTATGGAATATACCAACAGTTGATAACCAAAGGCAGATTAAGATAACATATTGGATGCAACAGATAGACAAGGAATTACACACACACACACACACACACACTTTCTATGGTACTACGGAAACCCAGAACACGTGAATCCTAGTTTGAATTTTAAGAAGAGGATTGAAAACGTTACACTTCCTTACCAGAAAAGGGTGAGTGGGTGGGTAAGAAGAAAAATGGAAGCAGTCCTACTCTCACGTTTTGTTTTTCCCTAGTATACATAGCTACCAAAAATATTTGCTAGACTGACAACGACCATTTGGCTGAGACCACGAAGGCGGGACGGCTCGATACCAATTGTAACTACCTCGGTGAATTACGCCTTAGTTACAAGTTCGGATGAGCGGAAATGGTTAAAATAATGCAGTGGGGCCCAAATGCCACTCACAGGTAGACCTTTGGCCGTCTAACCATTCCCAAACATCGGGACAAGAGCGTAATCGGCGAAGGGATCAACTACATACACAAATGAGTATGTATGCAAGCCACCATACAACAGTCCTTAGAGCCATTCCATCTAAAAGAAATAGAAATATTGCAGCATATACGGCAAGATCCAAATATCCTAGATAGATATAATAGTTTAGGATATCTCCTCATACATCAAACATCAGTATCGGTGAGCGGAAAACAAGATCCGAGTACGGATAAGAAGCAAATCGGCATAAGATGCCCCATAAATAAGCACATCCCGCCCACAGATCTCACGGATCCCTGTTCCCGGAATCTCTACACCAAGTGATCGTTGCCCACATCGTCCGTCTCCTCCACCCAGTATCCATCTTGCGAGTTTACCTGTTCATCTGAATCAAACAATTTATCGTGTGAGACCCTAGGGGTACTCAGCAAGTCTTTATGCCTCTAAAGGGGACACAACCTGGGGTGACGCAATTGCAGCAAAGATAATACCTAACAATTCTAGGGATACTCGCTAACCATCCGCCTAACCAAAGATAGACGGATGTCCGTGAATTTATAACAACTGTTATAACAGTAAAATTAACAGATCCATCCTCCTCGCTTACCGACGAGGAAGCGGACAAACAGCCCCCCCATCCGTTGGCAGTTTTATTGTCCATTCCATGAGTGTTGCACTATTTACTAGTCAGGTACTTAGTCAAGTTAAAAGCGGTACTTTAGTTATACTTGTCTATGGTCGAGAAACTGTGCTCCAAGTCGTCCATAACCGCGGACACGGCTTTCAGAAAGTTTTACCCTGCAGGGGTGCACAAATAGCAACACACACTCGATCAACCTCGGAAAAACCAAATCAAAACCCAACGAGGCAGTCACGACAAAGCGATCACAGGATTCAGAAATATTTCAGGGGGCCACCCCATTAAGCTACCCGCAACGAAGTTAGCCGGCTCCGAGACGGACTCAAGGTTTGCGTTAGTGGCTGTAAATGACTGGGAACCCGAAAGTGTGACTGGGCTTGTCGATACCGCGAAAACACTCCGCATCCAAAACAGTACAGGTGCTCCTCGCACAATCTTAAATAAAGCAGTAAAGCATGGCATAAGTACAGAATAGTAAATAAGCCCCAAACTACTTTGTGGCCCCAAGAAATAAGAATGAATCAAGCTCTGGCTCAGGGGGGTTCATAAGCCTCCCGGATGTGGATAGCGCGAATATTCAAGGAACAGGAATCAAGTACTCGGGGTCCTACGGGACACAAGTGAGCATGAAAAACCAAATAGCAGATATTGCTCACCGGTGCCACTTTCATTAGTTATCCCATTACTACTCAGGTTAAGTTGTTTAGGTACCTCGTTGTACATCAGACACTCACATACCCTACACATGCTGTTCTACGACTCGCATGGCTCGAACAACTCCTGTAGTAATGGCTCATGGGATGGAGGAACAAGCTTCGGTGGGGTTTAAAAGTAAAGGCTATGCAGTACTTGGGATTCAATTTAATGCAATTGCGACTCAATGATGCAAGAATAAGATAGAGGCAATAGGTACTATATGTATGCAAGCATGTGGTAGTGCTAGCCTGGCAGCTCAGTTGAAGCGAGGGATGGATCTGGGTAGTGCTCACGGTTTCTTGATATATCCCTTTCGTGTCTATTCGAAGAAGAACCGAACAAACAAGGGCCAACATAAATAAAGTGCACAAGCATATGAATTAAATGCGACAAGCAAACAATCATGCCATGATGAATGATGCACCATTTGCATGGCAATAATGTAGCATGGCATGGGTGAGGTGTGGAATACAAGAAATAAGCATTTTATGGGGTTTTAATCATATTTTATGCTCAAATAAGTTGTTGTATACTTTATATTTATATGATGCATGCTGCAATTCAGAACATGGAATGCATAAACAGAAAGGTCTCGTCGAGCTGATCGATTTAGACATATTATTTGTCAAAATTGGAGTTATAAAACAAAAGTTATTAATTAATTAAGGAAAAAAGGGCAATTTATTGTAATTTTAACCAACTCGAAAATTAAAGTGTTCAAAATATATTTTGAAGGGCATATTTGAAATCCTCACATTTTTCTGATTTCAAAACATATATTATTTGTATTATTTGGAATTATATTTGAAAAGTTATTTAAAAACAGATTTGAATCTGAATTTAAAACGTTTTTGGAAAAGGTTTATTTAAACAGACAGACAGAAATTCTTTTGTCACCCAGTCTAGACCTAGCCACAGACAGTGACAAGTGGGGCCAGGCTGACTGGGCGATACCGCGTCCAGGAAAAGCTTTTCTCACCGCGGCGCTTCCTAGTCATCGCGATCGACGGTGGGCCACAGCCTCCAGCCACGCGGGCGCGCCAGCGGGGACGTGCCACGTGGGGAAGCCCGGGAGCGCGGGTTAAAAACCCCGGAACTGCGGGTGTCTAAACGTAAAACTGCCACAGCGACAGACAGGTGGGCCTAGCGAGGATTGCGGGTTGAGCAGAGAAAAACAGAGGGGGTAAGCGCAAAAGGTTCGCGGCCACTGTGGATCTTCTCTGCGCTGATGACCGATCGGTGCACGACCGACGCAGGCGCGGCGCATGGGGGATTCGATCCGGGGACCTGGGCTCATGGCATGGCGAGGCAGCCACTGCGGTAGGCTTAGGCTTGGTGTCAGGTGGGTGGACGAGGGCTAGGTATGCCGCTGCGAGGCGCAGCGACGAGAGAACGCCGTCGGCTGTCGCGCACAGAGAGCGTTCGGTGAAACTACCGGCGAGCACAGGCGTCGGCGGGGGAAACGGAGGTGTCCACGAGAGAGAAGGGCTCACCGAGAGGTGGACGATGGAGTTGGATCAGTCCAGGGGACGTCGCAGCGGCGAGGACGCAGACGGCCAGAGGTCTAGGGTTTT
The DNA here is from genome assembly GCA_023614405.1 of Avena insularis. Lineage (NCBI taxonomy): Eukaryota > Viridiplantae > Streptophyta > Magnoliopsida > Poales > Poaceae > Avena > Avena insularis. The sequence continues at coordinate 190,566,696 of CM042692.1, forward strand.
CATCGGGGCGGCGATGGTCCAGGCGATCCAGGGGCTCCTCCTTCACGTCTGCGGGTACCGGGCAAAGCAGGGGGGGTCCCCTTGGTCTCCCAGGTCACCTCCTCGGCCGCGCCCGGCCAGGCGGCGAGGAGAAGGGTAGATGGCGGCGACAGTGGCAGTCTTTGTGACGGTGAAGAAGAAGAGGAAGGAGAGGGCAGGCTCTGGGGCGGATCTGGGGACGGCAGAGGAGACGGGAGGTGGTGGTGGATAGCAGAGGGAGAGGGGAGGGTGCCGTGGGGGAAAAGTGGAGGAAAAGGTGGTCTCGGCCACCTTTTGCTCCTCCCTCTCCTCACGTGCTCGGGCAGGGCTCGGCCTGGGGCTGGTCCAGGCAGGTGGGCGTAAGGCGGGCAGGTGGGGCTCCTGTGTGAGAGCTGGAGAGAGAGAGGAGGTAGGCTCGGGTTAGGGTTTGCTAGAGGGGAGGCTCGGTTAGGGTTTTGTTCTAGGGTTGGGGTTAGGAGGGTAGCTCGGCCAGGGGGAGTAGGGTGGCTAGGTGGGGCCTGCATGGTAGGGAGAGGGGCAGATGGGGTAGCTCATGGTGGTGGTAGGGTTTAGAGATGGAAAAAGAGAGAGGGGGTTAGATTGTTCTCATGGTAGGGAGAGGAAGAGAGAGGTGATATGGAGATTAGGGTTTAGAAGAACTAGGCTAGGAGAGAAAAGAGAGAAAGAAAAGAATAAGCCTCATATGATCATGCATAAGAGTTTTAATTAAAAGAAAAAGATATGGGTGAGATAATGGTGTGATGGGATGGATGGAGATGGGTTTTAGCATGAACCAAACATGATCAAGCATGAAGAGGGGTAGAGAGAGAGATGGGAGATGATCCACTCAAAAATTAAAATAAAATCCAAAAGACTAGAATGTGGTGGTACTTGCATGGCCCATGCAAAATAATTAATGCCATGTTTATTCTTGTGAAAACAATAATATTAACATGGCATTATTCTTATGCATTCCTAAAAGTGGAATAAAGACAAGCAAAATAATTTATAGAAGTAGATCCATCCTATCTCCCATGAGCTGGACTAAATACCAAAAGAAAATAAAATACAAGCTCATGGATAATGGGATGGTGGAATTATAAGGTGGTGAAAGAAAGGGTGGTGGAGTGGAATAAAAGATATGCCCCCAACTCAACTTGGGCATTTAAACAATATATCAATAACCAAATACAATATCAAGAGGCAAGTACAATTAATGATGCATATGAGAGAAGAACCAAAAAAAAAGGGTTTTACATGATGCTCAAATGCAAGGTGGCATGATGACATGAGCATGATATAATTATGATGCAACAATTATATATAAGAAGTAGCATTTATATAGACTAGGTTAGTAGCATTGCAATTGTTAGACAATTGGGATGCTACAAGTATATCAGACTCAGTCTGTTTGTCATCTTCAGAATCTTCAGCAACTTCTTCTCTAGGGGAGGTGGCAATTCAACTGGCGTGAAGAATGAATCATCATAGCTGGTCAGCTCGGCCACATGACAATCCTATCTAGCACAAGCATCCCAGATTTCTTTGATATTTTGTGGCTAGCCGTCTTCATTGACATTAGAAAAACCCTTGGTAACTTGCCATATTTTCATGCTTCCATGGTGGCTCATTACCATTGTCAGGGCATTTTGTGTCGTTGTGCGTGCATAGGACATGTTCCAATCCTTAACTAGCTTTGGAATATCCTTTGCCTTGTCACGTACCTCAAAAGCTAACATCGTGCCTAAGCCGGAGAACTAGACGGATTCACCGATTTCCTTCAAAGATTGGCGGAAGTCATGGATCAGGTCTCTAATAGCAACAAGCCGGCTGGTACGAGACTCGGACGAAGAGTCATCGAGAATATTAAGAGGACATGAAAATAAGAAAACAAGGTCAACAACATATCCGAGTAAACAAAGACGGAAAAACAACAATTTAGAGACAACAAACTTACTGAATATAGTGTCATCTACTTTGGTCTTTTCCTCCCGAAGACTTTGGAGTTCATTCTGAAGAGCTTCGGTGGTATCTCTTTCCCTATCCAACTCATCCTTCAAGTCCGAGATTTCTTTGTCTTGTTTTTCTATGTTGCAGTCACGCTCTTCAGTAGCCATGTTGCCAAATTCAAGAACATTGTTGATGCTGCGCTCATGGTCTACCTTGAGTTTGTCCATCTCAGCATGCAAGTCAGCATTTTTAGCTTCCAATACTTTGAAACCATCCGCTTGTTCAATCAGCTTATAGGACTGCTTCACAAGGAGCAGCAAGAAATAAAGTTGAATAAATATTCGGCCACAACTCAAAAAATAGACTATGAAAATGAAGTTCAGAAATGCTTACCTTCAGCTTCATCTTTTGCAACTTTAAGTTGCACATTTTCAAGTCGGAGAGCTCTGATCTCTCTCTGCTTTTTGCAGATATTCTTCAATAGTTCCTAGTTATAATCATTAACTTTGTGTAAGTCAGAATGGTAACCTATGTCAGAAGTCTACAAAGACTCGGGCTAATATTTTAACTAAGTTAAATATCAGCACATGCCTTGGGGGGCTATACTAGTTCCTTCTTTGGCAACCTATAAAAGCATAAATCTAGATTCCTATCCAACTTCATGCTTGGGGGATAGAGGATATGATATGAAATATAATTAAAAGAGTCGGAATACGACTTACATAGTGTTCATGAGTCAGTTTGTTGAGGCTCATGTTTAGTTCAGCCAAAACCTTCTCGGTGAGAGTCAAAGTACCCACTGGTGGAGGCAGAATAGCACCATCCTTCAACTTCTCACCGCAAAGACGAACTTGGTCAAGCATCTCGACAAGTTTGATATCCTCGTCTTCTTGCACCTCCTCCTTAGGTGTGATGCTACGGGTCTCCAGGCAATGGAGAGCCAGCTTATGGATTTCTTCTGCACTCTTCTGAGTAAGGCCAAGTTTGGCAATACCCGGATTCTACAGAATGTTCCCTGTGAAGGTCTCAGCTAAGGGATCATTACCTTTTGAGGGTTCACCCTTATCAACTACCGAGTCACTCATGGTGACATCGGTTTGCGAACCAAGGTTCACTGGCTCTGAAGAATGAGCCAGAACATCTTCAGCACGTGGAGATGAAGTATCCTCTAGTGCTGATGATGGATTTGGGGTAGGAGTCGGAGGCCGTGCAGTAGGCGAGGCCACAGTCAACTTTTGTTGGCACAAAGTCTTCCCCAGATTTCCTTTGTCCTTGCCCTTGGTGAATGTTTTAGATCTAGATGGTAATAAAGTAAGGTCGTTGTAGTTCAGAAAGAATATGATTAAAGATACAAAACCTTGCAAAGAAAACTTACCTATTTACAACAAGCACTTTTTGTGTGCCAATAGAAACGGTTGGAGTTTTGTGCTTCCGGGTAAGCGCCTCTGACAAAACTTCAAGTTCTTCATCCTCTTGAGGAACCGGATCCTCAGGTGGATATCCCTCGAGAGGAGAAATCTCCGACTTAGGGAGGTCAGCAGGCTGAAAAATGGATTATATTAGGAAAATAATAAAAATATAGATGAGCAAATCAATGAGTATGAAAGAATCAGTCAGAAAACTTACTGGTGTCAAGGGCTTGTCAGTCGTGAACATGTCTAGAGAAATATCTGGAATCTTCTTTTCCACCCGCTCCTTGATCAACCACTTGATCTGGGTCTCGTAATCCTTATCCGGGATTGGGAGCGGGTTGATCCTCAGGTTGTCTTTCTTACTCTTGGTGACAATGTGCATGAGATGGTCACCTTGGTACTAGAGGGGTTGAATCTGACGTGCCAGCCAACATTGGACTAGGTCAGATCCCTTCAGGCCTTTGTGCTTCATCAGATATTCAATCCACCTCTTGGCGCAGATCAAATCTTCAATGAGAGTCGGCACCTCCACGTCCCAGGATTCTTTGGGAGCGGCAGCACCATCAACAAAAGCCAACAAAGCTTCTTGCTTGCCGGGAGACAGTTTGTTCTTATGATAAAAGAACGTGGACAGCCACTATTTCACAGACTCGTTGGCTATAACCTTGGGGTAGACTCGTTCTCTCCTATGGGTCAGGCTCAGTGTTCCGGTAATGTAAGGATTATCGGCAGTGATGGATTTTTTCTGGGTACCAAAGTAGTACGGGAAAAATGTGAGACTCGGCTTTATTCTGAGATAACCCTCACAAAGGGATGCGTGGGTGCTAAGGTCTAGAATTGTATTGGGTGGAAGATTGTGGAGTTGAACTCCATAATAATCGATAACCTCAGAGAAGAAGTCTGAGGGAGGAAAGCTCAAACCTCGGTCTAGAAGGGTGCAGAAGTGGACCCTCTCATCGGAGTGAGGGGTGGGGACAATTTCATTGAAACCGCTCCGCCATTCTCCAGCGTAGAGGAGGCCTTCCTTCTTGACCCCGCATAGCTTCACATTGTTAAGTATGCAGGGAATCTAGACACTGCGGAAGTTTTCTTCCTCCGTCATTGCCGCCATTATTGTCACCACCGTGCCGGAAGAAGATGTGTCAGCCATCTGGTTGCAGAGGGTGACCTTTGGTGGGAGGCGCTGTGTGATTAGGCAAGGAAAGGAGGCAGAGGCGTTGTGTCGCTTGGAGGAAGAACAGGGCAAAGGCAATGGTGAGAGGAGAATGAGAGGATCTCAACCCCTTATGAACCCCATCTGCGCCAAGATTCGTGTGAACAAATAGTAATTGTGGTGCCCCCAGAGTAATCCTTCGAGAATCCCTATTATTCATACACCACGATCCCATGATCAGTTAGTCGTGGCACATAACTGATGGCTCTGTGTATGGCACCTAGAAAAGTGCTGGTGCAGTGTTGATGTAGAGATCGTTGGGAACCCCAAAAGGAAGGTATGATGAGCATAGCAGCAAGTTTCCCTCAGTTATGAAACCAAGGTTTAATCGAACCAGTAGGAGCAAGAAAACACCCCAAAGGTGTTACTAGCTGAGCTTTGGCAGGGCGCACTACCGGTGCTAGTAGCAACATGGAGACCTGCACAACACAACCACAGAACTTTGTCCCCAACTTGCGATGAGGTTGTCAATCTCACCGTGTTTTGCGGAAAACAAAGGATTAAACGTATCGAATGGAAAGAAGTAAAAGTTTGCAGAAAGTAAACACAAAGCAGAAACAGTTTATAGATTGTATGTATAGAAAAAGGACCGGGATCCATAGTTCACTAGAGGTGGCTCTCCTTAGGTAGATAACATGTTGGGTGAACAAATTACAGCGGGGCAATTGACAAACACCGAGAAAGCAATACATGCATATACTAATCATCTTGACTCCTTTGAGACTTGATTGGGCATTACAACATAATACATAGACCGCCATCCAACTGCATCTATGACTAATAATTCACCTTCAGGTTATCATCTGAACCCCCTCCGGTATTAAGTTGCAAGCAACAGATTATTGCGTTACGAACTGCGTGTAAAGTAAACAATGAGATTGTTCTATGAACAAAGGATTGTTGTTTTCTCCCTAGTAGCAATAGCACATCTAGTACCTTAGAGATTTCTGTCACTTCCCCGGATTACCAGAGGCATGAACCCACTATCGAGCATAAATACTAACTCTTGGAGTTGCTAGCATCTACTTGGCCAAGATAGCTACTAACAACGGAAAGCATGCAAGATCACAAATAACAAAGACATAATAGAATCAATAATCAATCTAAAATAGCATCTCAATATCCATCGGATCCCCGCAAACACAACATGCAGAATTATAAATAGATGATCTTGATCATGAACGGAGCTCACAAGATCTAGACATGAAAGCACAAAGGAGGAGAACCAGCCAGCTAGATACTACATGGATCCATAGTCCAAAGATGAACTACTCACGCATCACACTGGAGGCTTGCATGATGATGAAGAAGGCCTCCAGGGTGAATTCCCCTCTCTGGCAGGGTGCCGAGAAGAGCTTCAGATCCCTCCCGATCTAGGGATGGAGATGACGGCTCTGCACTCTTTTGTGGATTTTTGATCTGCACTTAGGGTTTTCGATCACGAGGGAAATATATAGGCGGAAGGGAGGCGAGGAGTGCTGGGCCACCACCCCCTGGCGCGGGCCAAGCATGGCCGCGCAGCCAGGTGGTGTGGCTGGCCTCTGGCCCCTCTCCGTCTCGTATTCTGGCATCTCATGACTTCCGGAAAAATAGGCACTTTGGCTTTGGTCCCGTCCAATTCCGAGAATATTCATTTTCTGGCTTTCCTGGAACCAAAAATAGCAGAAAACAGGCAGTTGGCACTGTGGCTCTTGTTAATAGGTTAGTCCAAGAAATCATACGAAAAGTACTCCAAAGTTGGAACAAAACACAAAAAAGTGGATAAAACCAAGCATGGAACATCAAAAATTATAGATACATTTGCAATGTATCAACATCCCCAAGCTTAAATCCTGCTCGTCCTCGAGTAGGTAAGTGATAAAAAGAAAGAATAATTTTTGAGGTGACATGCACCATCAAAGACTTGATCAAAGTATTTGTAAAACATTCAAAGCTGGGATCATAGTACTTCAATCATAACATGAAAGACAAAGTTCTAGCAATAAGACAAAGAAACTATGATGCAACATGAAAAGGCACAAAAAAAGATTCATGAATAACAATGTTTTGCAAGACGTTTGTTTGTTTCACATAAAGAAAACATAGCATAAAAGTATTCAGCTTGTCCCTCAATAGAGTAGCAATTATAAATGCATAGGACACCTTCAAAGTTCATAAGAGTGACTAGATACAATAGTTTAAAACAAGCAATATCAAGTTATGCATCAATCAACTAGTCTTGGGACAATGCACATAGAACTAAGAATGGCCACTATGCTCTCAAAGTAGGTGCATAAAGATAGAAGGTGGAGATTCAATATAATGGTGGAAGAAAGGCCTTTGTAAAAGGAAGTAGGGATTCAAGTCTCATAAAGAGCTTCCAAAAATTATGGTACTTATAGCTTTCAGCTCTCATTGCCCCTATCATAAGCATCTTGAAGTGATTAAGGTTAAAGTGAACAAACTATGGTGTACATGCTTGACGAAGTATAAGTCAGAAATCTCATGTCCCTTGTATACAGTAGCTCCTCATGCTACTCAAGTTTAGTCACTGGTATGTTCTTGTCATTGTAAGTACATGTGTATCATAGAGAACCACCAACGGGGTACCCCTTGCCCGATGATACGGAAGAATCCCCATATCAAAATGACAAGGCAAGCAAACAACGAGCATCTCAGCATTCTTCTTATTTACCATGGGAATATGGTGCTTTTTTCTCTCTTTCCTCTTTTCATAGTATCTGTTTTTTTTCTCTTTTTTCTCAATATAGGACTCTTTTTTTATAAGAAGAAGGCTTCATAGACAGCTCATTATGGTTACGCTGAAGGTTTCCACCATATCAGAATGGATTAGACCAGCGGCCCACGCGTTTCTCTAACACATATACATAACTCCATGGACTTACAAGCTCCCCTTTCATTTCACACCGACAACATCCATATACAAAAGAGCATGATATCAACTAGGTACAAGTACCAAGTGCAATGTTGAAAGCGTTCCCCATGAAAGCATGGTTCCGCTAATCCCCAACAAATAAGTGCAAGCATATACAACATAGAAGACACAATGGTTCAAGTTTATTAAGGGCAAGTAAAGTAAAGTGTGCCATCAAGTTCGTGAGAGCTTTAATCACTAGTTTTCTCATAACAAGTTTAATTTGGAAGGTAAACAAAAGCATGAATATACTTGGAATAGCATAATCTAGTAGGTAGGTATGGTGGACTCTTTGGAATAACTTGGTTTAAGGAGTTGGATGCATGAGTGGAACTCATACTTTGTTATGGAGGCTAGCAAAAGACTGGGAGCGACAAACTAAGAGAGCAATAATGGCCATAATCATGCAGAGCGACAAAACATCATTGATCAAAGCATAAAGTGATACTATAAGTTGAAAACTAAAGGATCATAAAGGCTATGGTGACTTGAGATAGTCATAACATGGTGTGAGCATGCGCCAAGTCAACCCAAATAAAGCATCAAAGGAGAATACCACTATACTATACTTTAATATGCTAAAAAATGCATGATTCATCCAAGGCACATTAAGCAATCTCAATTGTTTATAAAAATTCATGCTACACCAAAGAATACTAAGCATAAAGCCAAAACAATATCAAGCATGGCATGACAAAGCATAGGCCACAGTCAAAAACGAGCTCTTTTTACCACATAAGCATGAACTTTCCTACTCTTTTCCAAACCAAACCAAACTATTTGCAAACCAATGTATGAAAAAGGGGGTCCAACCAAATTTATTTAGAAAACTAAGAAAACCAAGAAAACAAAAAACCAAAATGAAAACAAAAAAGAAGACGCTCCAAGAACAACACAACTGTGCATGAAACAATAAAAATGAAGCGTTTGGAAGAAACCTGGGATTTTTATTGATGAAGAAGGGGATGCCTTGGGCATCCCCAAGATTTGACGCTTGTACTTCTTGGATATTTCTTGGGGTGACACGCGTGGAATCCCCAAGCTTGAGCTTTAGTCCAGCCTTCATCTCATTACTCATTAATTCCATACACCTGAAATTTTTCCTTCATACAAAACTTCACACAATCTTTATTAGCAACATTAGTGCACTTAAGATAAATAAGTCTTAAGGTTCAGTTCTAACACCAAATAAACTTCCATTTGAACACTAGCTACTGTAGCACTTCCCTCAAAAAGCACAATTCCCCAAAAGAACTCAAAAAGGAACCAACAAGAAGCAAATGCAGAAAATGGCAGAAATCTGTCAAAACAGACCAGCAGGTAAAGACGAATTTTTTCGAAGACCTTCTGTTGCTCAAATCAAAAAGTGTTGAACTAACGAAAGTTAGATAACAACCTAGGGAAGAAGCACAAAAATTCACGCCTCAAAAAGACATTCAGATATTTTACACGAATGTTTACGGTGAAGCACAGAAATCTGTTACAGGACAGCAACTTTCCCAATCATTACTTCTCTCTCATTAGAGGTTACTCTTGGCACAAAAAGTAAATAAAAAGGATAAGGAGAGGTTATTACTGAAGTAATAACTTCCAAGACTCATCTAAAACTTTTGGGTTATCTCCCAATAAGTACTTTTCTTTAACTCCTTTAAGTTAGGCATAAGAAGCAAGAAAAAGGATCAAGTGTTCTCAAATGAAGAAGCATTAAGATCAATACCAGAAATATTTTCAACAAGGCAAGGTATATCATCCAAATAAGTTCTATAGGATCCTCTCTCCATTCTCTTAGGTTCACTATTCTCATGAAAAGGGTTTGCAGGAACAATCCAATCAAGATTCTTTTCTATGGCATCATATATTGCTACTAGTTTAAAGGGTATTGGTATCTTAGGTTCCTCCCCATTAGGTTCGGTTTTGTTCATCTTTTCTCGTGTACCAACAACATCTACACATGAGCCTAGCATATTGAAACGTTCAAAGACTTTTCTGGCTTCCTTGGCAACATCATAGAACTCCTTAAACAAAGTTTCTAGAATAAACTCCCTCTTTTCAGGGTCTTCAATTTCTTTAAGCTTAAGAAACATTACTTGCATTAAGGGGTTGAGGTTAACAAACCTAGGTTCTAACATGTGAATTAAAGAAGCTGCAGCAATCTCATAGTTTGGAGCAAGTTCTGCAAGGGATCTATCCTTAGTATCTTCATGCTTACTAACATGATTAAAGAATTCTTCAATATTATCTTTCCCAATTATAGAACCACTACCAATTGGAAGGTCTTTCAGGGTGAATTTGGGGACCAACATGGTGAGCTAAGGAAGAGGCAACAACTAAAGGAGACTTAATTTTTTTGTGTTTTTTTAATAAGAAAGCAAACTAGTTAAACTAATTTTTTTGTGTTTTTGAAAAATAAACAAGCAAACAAAACAAAAATAAACTAAGCAAAACAGAAATAACAAAGTAAAAAGATTGGTTATGAGGAACACCCCTTGTGAAGATGTCCTTGACTCCCCGGCAACGGCGCCTAAAAAATGCTTGATGGCTCTATGTATGGCGCCCAGAAAAGTGCTGGTGCAGTGTTGATGTAGAGCTCGTTGGGAACCCCAAGAGGAAGGTATGATGACCACAGCAGCAAGTTTCCCTCAGTTATGAAACCAAGGTTTAATCGAACCAGTAGGAGCAAGGAAACACCCCAAAGGTGTTACTAGCTGAGCTTTGGCAGGGCGCACTACCGGTGCTAGTAGCAACGTGGAGACCTGCACAACACAACCACAGAACTTTGTCCCCAACTTGCGATGAGGTTGTCAATCTCACCGTGTTTTGCGGAAAACAAAGGATTAAATGTATCGAATGGAAAGAAGTAAAAGTTTGCAGAAAGTAAACACAAAGAAGAAACAGTTTATAGATTGTATGTAAATAAAAAGGACCGGGATCCATAGTTCACTAGAGGTGGCTCTCCTTAGGTAGATAATATGTTGGGTGAACAAATTACAGCGGGGCAATTGACAAACACCGAGAAAGCAATACATGCATATACTAATCATCTTGACTCCTTTGAGACTTGATTGGGCATTACAACATAATACATAGACTGCCATCCAACTGCATCTATGACTAATAATTCACCTTCAGGTTATCATTCGAACCCCCTCCGGTATTAAGTTGCAAGCAACAGATTATTGCTTTACGAACTGCGTGTAAAGTAAACAATGCGATTGTTCTATGAACAAAGGATTGTTGTTTTCTCCCTAGTAGCAACAGCACATCTAGTACCTTAGAGATTTTTGTCACTTCCCCAGATTACTAGAGGCATGAACCCACTATCGAGCATAAATACTAACTCTTGGTTTGCTAGCATCTACTTGGCCAAGATAGGTACTAACAACGGAAAGCATGCAAGATCACAAATAACAAAGACATGATAGAATCAATAATCAATCTGAAATAGCATCTCAATATCCATCGGATCCCCGCAAACACAACATGTATGATTACAAATAGATGATCTTGATCATGAACGGAGCTCACAAGATCTAGACATGAAAGCACAAAGGAGGAGAACCAGCCATCTAGCTACTACATGGATCCGTAGTCCAAGGATGAACTACTCATGCATCACACCAGAGGCTTGCATGGTGATGAAGAAGGCCTCCAGGGTGAATTCCCCTCTCTGGCAGGGTGCCGGGAAGACCTTCAGATCCCTCTCGGTCTAGGGATGGAGATGACGGCGGCTACAGACTCTTTCGTGGATTTTTGATCGGGTACTTAGGGTTTTCGTCCCGAGGGCAATATATAGGCGGAAGGGGAGGCCGAGGGGGTGCCAGGGGCCTCCACACCACCCCCTAGCGCGGTCCAAGCCTGGCCGCACGGCCAGGTGGTGTGGCCGGCCTCTGGCCCCTCTCCATCTCGTATTCTGGCATCTGATGACTTCTAGAAAAATAGGCACTTTGGCTTTTGTCCCGTCCAATTCCGAGAATATTCATTTTCTGACTTTCCTGGAACCAAAAATAGCAGAAAACAGGCAGCTGGCACTGTGGCTCTTGGTAATAGGTTAGTCCAAGAAATCATATGAAAAGTACTCCAAAGTTGGAACAAAACACAAGAAAGTGGATAAAAGCAAGCATGGAACATCAAAAATTATAGATACATTTGCAATGTATCAATAACCGACAAGTATCAAAGTAAAACATCCATTACTTAAGCGGATACATGTCATACCTTACATGCCATTATGGCTACATCAATAATCATCAGCGGAACTTCAACAAGCGAAGAGCCCGAGCCATGCCTTAACCTATAGGCAACTGACTGGGAGAACGTCCTAGCTCGCATAGTCGTCATCGTCACCTTCTTCTTGTTATCTGACCAAGTTAATAGCGAGGGACAATGCCAGTGAGTACTTTGAATGTACTCACAAACCACCTTAAGATAGGATAATAACAAGAGGATATGCAGTATGGCTATGGTAGTCAGAGGGCTCCAATGGAGGTTCTTTTCTAAAACATTTCCTCTTGTAGATATAGCATCTACATAACTTTGTTGAAAACCCTTGTAAAACATTTTGGAAACCTTTTTGCAAAGTTTTAGGAAATCACTAGGATTTGGGTCACCCATTTGTTTCGTCCTTCCGATAATCCCATGACCAAACTCCTTTCTTTCCTTTCTGACCATCCCATGGTTAAAGCATGTATCATTTCCGACCATCCCATGGTCAAAACATTTCCAAAGCCATTGCTTTTCTGAAATCCTTTTTGAAATCAAAACCAACGTTGCTCTATAGCAACCTTCCCAACCTTCCATGACCATGGACACGGCTATTCGAATAGATTTACACTCTGTAGAGGTTGTACACTTTACCCACACCATCCGAGTACCCTGCCCTGATCCCATACTGATCGTGGGTCGAGTAACCGATCAAGACTCTCTGGATGCCCACTCCAATATAAGTGCCTACCCTATGAGAGTTGTTCCCCTCAACACCGGGACACCCTATATAGTTGACAAGCCAACCGGAGCGCTTTTTGCACTACACAAAGTGTGCACTTTCAATGAGGGGCTCATAGTAACGCGTGGAGGCCCGTAGACCCTTAGTTTCTTCTCCAGGTCGATGTTTGACATGGACCTTTATAGAAGAAGGCCCACCCTCCAGGATGTTTAAATCCGATGTAGTAGTTGTAGGCAGCTTATACCAGAGTAAACAAACATCAAGCCCAGCCATGTCCCATTCCAGAGTAATGTGGTTGCACCGGTTAATTGTTCTAGCAAAACTGCAAAGAACTGGGTGCGTTTTCATAAACCTTTTTCCTCCATCTTATTTTACCATTTTGTAAGACAAAACCCTTTTTCCTTTCTCAAACTTCTCTTGGTAGGTCAAACATCACCAAGGTTTCATCATAAAACATTTTGTAAACTTTTCTGGGGGCTCCCCATCCAATAGTTTTGCTACAGCTAAAACAGGGTCTCCAAAGGGTATAGTGTTATACACCAACTATCATACTAGGGACCAGTAGGTGTCATCAAGGGGGTTGTACTTAATATTACAAAGGGGTAGTGGTTTGGAGGAGCCAAGCCACTACCAGATACAGATCATCATAGTATAAAACAATGCAGTTTCAGAAAAGTAGGTAAAACATGCATAAGTAAAACAGTAGGACAAGGCTTATGATCAAGAAGGGGGCTTGCCTGAGATCAGCAAACTGGCAATATGTGTCACTGGACTTCTTCTTAGAATACCATAATAACCAATAATAATAACCATATTCTTCTAGTCTCCGATATAATCGCATCTATCATCGTTATGGATCACATGCAATCAAACAAAGGGCACCATCAACACAAGGCATACAATCACCAACACCATACAGCAAACAGACATACCACATGTTATTCAATTCGGTAGGTTTTTACAAGTTGAGTTTATAGCAATTGCAATGACTTTGATTGTATTTAAGGGCTTTGTTTTATGAATTATTTGTCAAATACCACCTAAGGAAGGGTTTTGGACTAAGCTTGGGTCTGTATGATATCATCTGATGGGTATTGAAAGAATTAGGCCAACAAAAGTGGTTTCACTATATTATCATTTTTCTTTGATTTACTATGACTTTCTTAGTGATAAAAACTCTAGTTTTAGGAAATAAATCACCAGAAATGTTCTATAGGTCCAAGAATTATCTCCTTCGATGGTTAAGTATAGTTTGATGGACTAGTTAAGTGGGAGTTGGAATCACTTCAAAATAATTGCTAGAATGCCCTTAGGAAATTCCCAAAGTCAATTATGCATGCAATTTGTCTTTTAACCAGATTTACTCTACATGTCCAAATGATATGAGGTAAGGTACAATAGATAGGTATAGCAAATACCTTCCAGTAAAAATTGGAATCACTATTTTTGGAGTTTCCAAGCTTCTGAAAAGATTTATCTAGTGAATATACCATATATAGAAGTATTTAATTCATTTAAATTCAACAAAGGATCAATAAATAGGGATCTCCTAGGTTTTGATAGGTACTGGTGTAACAGATCACTGAGAGTTGGAATTTGATCAAAACCTATTTTTGTTTGGCCTCAAGAATTTCACAAAAGCAGATTTGGATTATTATTGTTATTTTTTCTATGGGCAAACTAGGAAACAAACTAGTATAGGGCCAGTTGGACACGCAAGGTGTCACTGATACCTTTCAGTACAAAGTGGTTCTGTTCAAATTGGGGTTGTATAAGTGATAGAAGAATTTTATTAGTAGAAAAGATACATCTGAGTGGGTGATTACTATAATTAATTTAAACCTTATTTTGATCCACTTTATGTACTGCATGTTAGGGTAAACATGTATGCATCTAAGGAATTTTAGATCTGGGCATGATACGGGGTTTTCCATTTTCAAAAGGATTTAAATCTAACTACTATAATACAGGTCTAATATTACTTAAAAGAAATTAAAAAGGAATCTATGTTGCATGGATACGGCGATACGGATACGGATACAGATACGGCGATATGGTGATTTTCCAGAAACACGGATACGGGGATACGTTTGTATATATATAATAAACATTAATAATTCAGCAAACAATTTTGCAACTTTCTGTACTTTCCTCCGTAGCGGCCACTTTGGATCATCATTTCGAGAAATCACACGAACAGTATCCAACATCTGGAGTCTATCATTGTTGCCTGTACTCGAGTTGGCCATGGCTAACCTGCAAGAAAACAAATTAGCCAGGCGAAAAATCGATGCTGGCATAGCGTAGCAAGGCAGCACCGCAACAGGCTAGCAAGGCAACCGGAGAATTAGATTAGTGGAGATGGGATGAGAATAGTGGAAACTGACCTCCAGTCTTGCACACGCACAGTCCGGCGACAGGCGACGGCCGATGGAGCGGATCCTTTCTCCGGCGAGGCGGCGGCCGCAGCACAGTAGCGGGCCAGCCACCGGTGGCGGCGAGTGGCGATCGCTTGGTGTGGCGGCGCGTGACACCGGTTGCCAGGAGGTGAAAGACGAGAGGAAAAGACCGTAGATTTATACTCTAGGGATTAGCAAAGGATTAAGGTACTCTTGTATCCAAAACGTATCCTAGATGTATCCCTCACGTATCCGAATTAATTTTCTTTTTTTTAAACGAAAAATCACCGGATACGTATCTCTGCCGTATCCCGCCATATCCCCGTATCCCCACGTATCAAACCTCCGATACATGAGTTTCTGGCCGTATCCGTGCAACGTAGAAAGGAAGAGGGCAACGGGCCAGAATTTTGACCAGATCTGGGCTGCACTGTGCGAATCCGGCCTATCCGGGAAGCTGCTCGCGCGGGAGCGGGGTTCAAACGGCCCTAGGGCGGGGCCCGCTGGTCAGTCGCACTGGGGCGGCAAAGGGGTACCAGCCATCTGGGGTCGTCCGATTGGGGCTGCATCGACGGCCCCTGCTTCCTCTTCTTCCTCAGAGGGGCGCACCCGCTCAGAAACCCTAGCGGCGGCGGGGACCGGTCGGGGAGGTCTTGCCGAGGTACGCCGATGCCGGAGAAGGGGCAAATGAGACACAGTACTTCACGCCACATGGATAGAGGGCGGCACAGCCTGTTTCGCTTCCGGCAAAGGCCTCGCGTGAGATGACCAAGAGGGACCTCGTCGGAGCTCGAGGGTGGCACCAGTGGAGCCGGTCCTGAGCAAAAATGAAGATATGGTTAGATGCGGAAGGGTCCGGCGAGCTTTGCAGGGCGACATGTAGGAGCAGAGGGGTAGAGGGGTGAGCTGGGGTGGTCTGTGGCTTATAACTCGAGGGGGAGTGCGTTCATGGTGGACATGGTCCAAGGAGGGGCATGGGGAGAAGTGATGCTCGTTGGTTGGGCCTCAGAGGCGGTGGAGAGAGTGTGGAGGTGTGCTCTTGGGTCGTGTGTAGGAAAAAGGGGCAGTAGGGCTGCTGCTGCCTTATTTCTAGGCTTTTGCCTTAAAGTCCATATCTCTCTCCTTTTTAAACACATGGGGACAAGGTCTGGGGGATTTCTATAGCACTATGCTACAATGTAGCACGACCAGGGGAGAGTGGGGTTGCTGTGGAGTAGAAATGGACCTTTTGGTGAAGGTTTGAATTGCTTTGAGTCATAGTTTTAGATTTTGTCAAATCTTGGCCATAGTAGTAGTTATGAAGGAAATTCTTCAAAATGATCTTGAGAAGATGGGATAAAGGTGATGGTAGATAGGTATGGTCAGGTTGCACCTCCAGGAATTTTGTGGCATTTATTGGGTTATTTTAGATCATGTTTATCTCATTTATTCAAAAAAAAGGTCAGAAATGGTTTCTAGAGGCTCATTTGATATGTTTACATGGAAAATGGTGGGGTTTGGATGTGATATGGTTATAGATACCATATCCCACATTGGGGAATTTTCCTGTAATTTATGGAGAAGGAAAAACATTTTTAAGCAATTATTTCTTGCTTCTGCCTTTTAAGAAAAAGGGCAAAAAGAAATAATAAAACTCCTCAAAAATAATTATTTTTAAAGTGGGAGGATAGGGTATGATTTATAGGCCTCAAGGATGCCTAATTATGGGCAAGTGTTTTGGAGAAAACCAAACTTTCCTTAATATGAGTTTTGGAAGTTTTGCCCAATAAATGAATTAAATAGTTATTTAGCCATAATAATTATGGATAATGTTCGATAAATTTTTATATTCAAGGTAGATTATTTCCAAATGTTCTATCTACCATTTGCAACCTTGGTTTTGGAAATTCAACTTGATTTGGGGAAGAAAATAAGGTATAAAGGATCTTGGGCAAGGTTATTTTATTGCCTTCAAAATCTTGTTGGATCTTGGAGCTCAAGGCTCCCCTTGGGGCATGGGATATATGGATGGATAGAACAAGTGATGTAGATCACCATGGTACAATAAGTTAATCTTGATCATGCTTGAGTTCTCCAAGAGTTCATTTCAAACTTTGAATAAAATAAGGCTGCCAAAACAGATTATCAAGTAGCCTTCAAAACCTTGTGGCTTTTTGAGGCACAAGGATCCATTTGGAACAAGTGAAGTAGGTATTTCTAGACCTTTATGAGTAGAACAAAAACATGGAAAATTTTGTTCCAAAGAAGGTAGTATGAAGGTGTGAGCTTCTGACCAAGTAGGCTAGTTGATAAGATTTGCAGAAGAAGTTATTTTCTTGCCTACAAAACCATCACGAACAAGTGGGTTTGAAGATGATCTAACCAAGGGACAGAGTGGGCCTTGGTAGTCCTTATGATGGTCTACAAGATGGTTCAAGTGCATTACCAAAAATGCACAAGGGTTTAGAAAGAGAGCCATTCAAAGAAGTGATGTTGAAACAGTTTCTAGACTTAGCCAAAATTTGGCCGTTTTGAGGCTATTGGCTAGAATATAAGAGAGGATGTTTTTGATGGGTTGCAAGGTACCAAAACATCATCAAGTGGATTATGTTGAAGTGTATATTGAGTAGAATATATCCATTCTTGGTATTGGTCTTCATTGGCTTGGAAGCTTCTAGAATGGATCACTTCAGAATTGATATGGTTAGGGGTTTTAGATGATCACCTAGGGGCTAGAGATAAGATCTAGCTTGTATTCTTGCTTAGGGTTTGGTGATCTTAAGTATCTTGATCCTAGAGGATGATCTCATACCACTTCCTAAGCAAACAAGTCAGACAGCAGATCAAGGAAATTCATCTTAACATGCAACTCAAGCTTTTACTAGAGTTACCATCAAGCCTAGCTTGAGGTAAGGATGGGTATTTTGAGTAGGTTGGAGTTTGAACAAGGTAAGGTCCTTGGTACATCTACCAAGGGTAGAGTTCAAAAGTTTTATAAAAAGGTTTTAGAGAAACCTAGAGGTAAGAGTAATTTGAAGGTTCTGTCTTGAAAACGTAAGGAGATTATATCTCATAGATCTCCATAATTTTGGCAATGGAAGATACTAACATAGTTAGGGTTGCAAAGGCATATTGGCTCAGGTTTTGGAGATATGAGAACATTTGAGAATATTAAACATAAGCCAAGACAGTTTTTGTTAAATAGCTTTTGTCAACTGAGGTTGAGGTAAGGAGTATATCATTTGCTACGTACTAAATGCATAAGCATCAACAAACAAACAAGCAAACATTGCATCACTAAACAAGAAAAAGTTTTTGTTCCCCTGATTTTTGCATTCTGGACAACTAATTAGGGTTGCTGAAATTGGGATGTTACAGTAGTTTTGTGCCATGCATCACGGAAGGAACTGGGAAACTTCCTTGAGAAGATTACTCCTGCTCGATCTCCGTGCACGCATTAAATGGTGCCTCGGTTTGGCACAAAGTGGACCCACCAATTGGTCACACAACCAGGAATGTCTATCAGTGATAAGACTTGACCTTGCCTGATGCCAGGTTACGTTAGCGACCAAGTTCCGACTTAGTTTGAAATCAAGTTGGGGAAAACCATGATAGAATACTCAAAGGTCTGACTCAATTTTAGACCCGGATCCTACTTTTGTTTTGGAGTTCCAGGAACCCTTCAAGACTATACATCCGAAGAAGAATCAAGCTAGACGATGAAATCTGACTTTGGATCTTGGAGGCTTCCGGGGGCTACTGTTGGGGATATACTTTCCAGGTATACCCATTGTGACTCACTGACCAGGGTGACCCACTTTGGGTTAGAGATTTGCTTCATGGATGGCCCAGTTAGGGAGAGAAGATGGAGGTCCATCCGGCTATGGGAAGGCCTAGAAGAGTTACCGACTTAGGCTTGTATAGTTACTAGTAGTTTAAGATGTACTCTATAACCGACTCTGTATCATAGTCGGATAGGTCTCTCTTGTAACCCTAGGTCGGACGTCTATATAAGCTGTCATAGGGACCAGCCTTTAGGGCACCCACAACTTACAACCTCAACTCGCACAAGTGAAACCTCTCTTGTAATATGTACTTCTGGCTCTGCCGTATTACTGGATTCCTAGTAGGAGTAGGATCCGTCCACCCTCGGTGGATTCAAACCTGGGTAAAGCTCACACCCTCTTTCTCTACACGCCTCGAGGACCCCCTCTTGGTGTACATGTCTTCAATCCGACGACAATGTCTTTATTTCGTAACTTATGAAACTCTCTCCATAAGTCTAAATGCCGCAATTTCCACTTTAAATAATTAGTCATTTTGGATCAAATCCTTACGACTCTATATTCAATATCCAACCCTACTGTGAATAGTTTTAACTTATGTGATTTTTCTTATAAATCCATATTTTACTTGATTTCCCATGATTCCACTATCTTGTTGAAATTTGATCATTATATTATTTTCAACAATCCACGATCCACCTAATACCAGAGCGTGAAGTTTTATTCACTTTCTCCAAAAGAGAAGAAGCTTTGCTTATGAGTCAAAAGGTCATATACCTAATGACTTTTTTCATCCTTATGAAAATCACAAGTAATATTTAGTGTGACTTGAACCTCTAATGCTATTCAGAAATAAGTTTAACATTTAAACCTTGGATCCTATTACATGCATTCTTTTATAAATTATTTATTATCAAGATCAATAAACATGAATAATTCATTCCTAATCATGAAGTGACCCAAAAAAAATATTGTATTCATAAGATCATTACAATTATCTTGTTACATGCTTAGTGAATAACTGTCTGGCTAAAAGCAAGTCCTACTAATAAAGTTCTCACACTTGCTATGATTACAAACTTTATTCAAAGCTTATTAATCTAAATGATAAATATAGAGGGAACGTGTTCGCCGATCACTAATTGGCCTGAATGTCTTCAACGCATGATCATTGCCTCTTGAGCAAGCTCTCATGTAGATTATCATGTTGTCATAAAACAGGAAAACAAATACCAGCATACTTGATAAACTGCAACAAGTGTTTGCATGAAACATTTATAACTTTTGTATATCAAATATACCTTTGTAATATTCATCCGATGAATCAATGTATTCCACCACATACTTCATGTCAGTCATGAACATCTGAAAGGTGGACCCTCCTCCTATCATGATGTGCCCATTCACGACATTCACATAACTTGTAGGTAGCAAACGCAGCACTCCATTTATGGTGAAGTCATCTGGTAGCTGGTAGTCCACATCGCTTGCAAGTCGATCATACATCTTTTGCATGAACGTCAGGTGGATAGGAAGGCATCCATCCTCCCTCATCTTATGTGATAGAAACTTGTTCAACAACTCATATCTCATGAGCCTAACTTTCGGTGTGAAGCGTGCTTTCAACTCCATGATCATCTAATATGAATGAGTGTTGAAGTAACATAGATGCATCTCATTATCCATTGAGTTTAGCATAGCACAGTTGACAAGGATGGATCGATTGTAGCGAGTTTGATAGCTCTCAACTTCAAACTAATGTGATGATTCATTGGGGCGATCTCCTAATTCCTCTTCTATCACGTAGAGCAAGTCATTAAACGCGAGGATGTCTCAGAGGCATTCAACCAGTCTATGAAATTTGAACCATCCGCCTTAAGCTCTCCTTCATTCAAGAAGGTTATGAACGGGAAGAATTCGGCCATAAACTAAAAGGATATTTGCAAAGACTTTAGACTCACAATATGAGTTCAATATTGTAATCAAAATACCAATCAAACTCCCACTAAAAATATCATCCCTAAGATAGGTTTAGCAATCACACGATCCCTTTACCCCATATCATAACCAATCATCGCGGCCTTTGATACAGGTGCCAGGGTAGACTATATTCTGTCAATAACAACATACATGTGACTCATGCTCGATGTAACACCCAAGGATTTTAGGTCATGGAGTTGATATGGGGTATTGAAAGAGCTATAGAAGGTATTGAAGTATCCGAGGTGTGCATTGTATTCATGCATTAGACAAATCTGAGGAATTTTCACGCAAAAACTGAAAGAGCTATAGAAGGTATTGAAGTATCTCTTGTTCATATAGAAACATCAGAATAGGTGTGATAGATTTTAACATGATCTTTGTGGAATTTCGGTGTTTTAGGAAGAATTGAATGAATTCAATTCCAATTTGAATTGAAGTAATAGAACATTCCAGTGATATATTTGAATAAGAAAGTAAGTATAAAAGAGGTTTAAATAATAGTTGAATCACAATAACAAATTAATAGGAAATGTTCTTGTAAGGAAAAAAATTAACTCAATTAATAATATTTAAGAGTAAAATGCACCGAAGATCCTAAAAGTTTGGAGGAAACCGTATGAAGATCCTAAAAGTTTCAACTCGTGTACCGGAGATCCTAATTCTAGTTAGTTGTGCACTGCAGGTCCTAATTCTCAGTTAGTTGTGCACTGTAGGTCCTAATTCTTAGCTACAGTCCTGGCTACAGTGCACATGGATATGATAATGAGGACCTCCGGTACACGAGTCCAAACTTTTAGGACCTGTATACGGTTTCCTCCAAACTTTTAGGACCTTCGATGCATTTTACTCAATATTTAATATTACAATGTTTCAACATTTATAAGAAAGAAGGAAATTACAAGAAGAGTAAATGAAGTTAAATTGAATTATTAAGTAATAAAAAATGATATTACAATAAATAAAAATTATACAAGTATGAATAGAAGAATAATTGTAAAAATAAGAAAAGAAATATTTTATTGAACAATACATAAGTTACATTGTTCTTACAAAAGAATAATAAAAGAAAAATTACAAAAGAATAAATAAAAACCCTATATTACTTTCTAACTAATTCTAATTTTTCACCTCAGCCTCCTTTGTAACAGACTATACCTGCAAGCAAATACAAAAACAAAACAAAGAGAAACAGGTTATTGGTTAGGAAATTGCTCTCAGATGTAACAGTGAGGTGCACTGTTGTATATCCTAACTGAGCAAAAAATAATTTGGGGCAAATTTCACCAAAGGAAACATTTGTTATTTTATTTGAAGGGTTTCGGTACAACATAATTAACCACAGATGGGCAAGTTTCACCAAGGCAGATACAAGTAAGAGTGTAAAGAAATAAGATATTTTCACATCAGCTGATCCACAAGCACACAGCTCAGTCACACATGCAGGAATGGAGTGTTGTCGACACCAGAGAGCAAGGACCAGTAGATAGAAGCACATAGCCATGATAGCATAGTTTCTCTGCTACATTAGTTCATCACTACAACACAAAACCACAAGAACGCCACCAGATACTAGGTATAATTCCACCATATCACTTCAGAACAAACCATACAAAACCACCAGATAACCAAACAAGATGGTTACATATAGGAGGGCATGGATAGAGTGTAGAGCAAGGGCAAGCTAGAACCAGAAGGAGGAAAGGGACCCGGAGGAAGGGGAAGTTTTTCATAGACAGAAGTTCACCAATCTCAACCTCAACATCAAAGGAAACAACAACATCCCAACCATATCAATCATCTCAACAAGTGAGGTATATCTAGCAAGATCATATTTTGCATCTGACCTTATCAAACATAAGAATATGATTTGCTGGAGTGGAATATCCTTAGATAAACACCTAGATGAGGTGTAAACTCATCACATGAGAGTATTAGTTAATGATCTATTCCTTATCTAGGAAACACACTAAATATCATACTTTGCATCATGGCTTCAAATCCAACCAACCAACCACATGAATCAGTGGAGGTTACCACTTTGTACCATCCATAGGAGGCTTTAAAGTGGCATCCTTCAAAAACTAAGACATGTTCCAATAAGAGCATCTCAAAGTATCATTTTACTAAAATACTAGGAATCATTAGTAATTATCCATCTACCATAGGATAGCCACATCATAGTAAATTAACCACAAGGATCATTCAGTGAAGGTTTAACCATCATTTTTATATCTATGGAGTCATTTACAAATCATGCAAGTAATCCAATGTAGCAAAAATTGATTTACAATGCCAAAATCCATTATCATCTTCCTAACTAATAGTCAGGAATCATAATACTATTGTTTATTTGTCACCCTATGGATAGCAAACCAAATATGAGAAATGAATGGCCTATTTCAGATAGCATACAAACATGGTCCTTTGGACCAATTTACATTTTTCATCACTGATAGATCATCCACAAGCAAATAAATCCCACACGCATTGGACATTAGATACTAGAGATAACTACAGTATACCACTATTTCCAATTTAGAGCCACAACTCAGTATCATTAATACCATCATAGGAGCAATATTCAGTCAGTAAAACCAAGCATCCATATCACTGGAAGATGAACAAAAAACAACTTCCATAGACCATATAATCATTTGAACCAAGCCAACGTTGATCCCTCATATATCTATGAATGCATTAGCCAAAAGTAACTAGGTTTTGTTGGTAATAAGTAAGGGTCGAACCTAGAACAGAACCAACACCCTAATTAGGGTTAGGATGATATTCCGAGAAGGGTTCCGAGAAAGACAGAGAGGAGGGGAGAGGAAACTAACCTACGGTGAGATCATGGGGGCATGGGGAGCACATGGGTGCACTGCGAACCACACTAGGTAAAACCCATGGCTACAGCCAAGGAAGAAGGCGGCGCCAGGCACCATGACAGCGCCAAAACACCAGGCAGCCACCATAGGACCGCTAGAATGCAACACCATGGATAGGGGCCTAGTGAGGTAATGGGACAGTCAAGAGGATGCGCACGCAACTAATCGAGTTGGACCACTCGATGCGGTCGTCAATTGAGACATCTCGTACCATGGCAGCGGCTCGAGAGGATGAAGCTCGCTGGAATTGGGGCGAAGGTGGCGGCGACGCAGCGTCACGTGAGAGGAGATAACGAGAAAGAGAAGAACGGGTGCATGTGATCTGGGTCGGGCCCACCATTGCGAGGCGATAGGTCTAATCCGATCCACTAGGTCAAACCATTTCCAGGTCAGCCCAAGGGGCCAGGCCCATGTTTTAAAAGGGAAAGAAATAAATAATAAAATATTAATTTACAAAATTGATCCTAAAGGTATTTAGACCCTAGAAAAATATATAAAAATCCTAAAAATATAAATAATACATCTAAATGTTCACAAAAATATAAGCTATCCAATAAAAATATAAATTGTGTTTTAAGATGATAAACATTAAATTGATTATTTTAAGACAATAAGTCCTTTATGAAATTTTCTAAAAAGATGTATAATACATAAAAATAAATAAAATCCATTTTTAAGATCTTAAATAATTACTTCATATAATAATAATATTACTTTGTATCTAATATAACAAAATTAAAATATGTAATAAAAAAATTATTTCCTTTGCATAGAAGAATAAACCTATTAACTTATAAAAATATTAGTTATAAAATTATAAGTCAATTAAAAATTTCTAAACATAAATGTTATAATTCACCTTATAATCCTTTTTCTACTATTAAATTGAAATATAAAAGTTTTATAAAGCAACCCAACAACCCTAATAACCTTAGCTAAATATTTGGAACTTATCAAAAATACCAAATGTATTTTCTTATCACTACAAGTTTAAGTAAAATCCTTGTAATTTTACTTTAAGATTTTTAAAGTAAGTATCATCTATAAATAATATTATTTATTTCATATTTACAAATAAAACACTTTCAATGTTTTAAATATCAATTTGGTAAAACATGCAAAGAAAGTTAAAGTATCTATTCTACTTAGATAAAGCCATAATAGTAACTATGCAATAAATAAAGGCCACCTTTAGCCAATTAACCCACATTAAATATGGTGTACCAAAGAAACATATTGAATACATAAAAACTATCAAAATTAAGTCACATACATTGAATAATTCATTCTACCAACTTAATATCTAAGCTATTAAGATTGCTTATTGATTAGTCCTTGTATGTATTAATAAAAGATATTTGCTTAGAAAACAAAATCTAACAACAATTTATACCAAAGGTAAAAGATCTTACAACCTGATAAGATTAGGAAAAACCCTAGATCTTAACACTATCATAAATTATGTATATTGACTTTATTCATGATTTTACAGTTAACTTTGGTCTGAAGTAACTTAAACATCATAACTTAAAAATTCATCTTTTCTTTTATAGGTAATGTTGGTCTGTTATAAAACCAATCAAAAGTATAATAACTTAACATCATTTGTAAGTACTAAGAAATCATAACCTCAATACCAGAATTATCCAAGATTAATACACTTCTTATAAATAACATTTTTTCGAAAGTTATTCTTTTTGCCACTTCAAACAACTACTCTATAATTATTCTCTCAACTCTTAATCATTTAAAACATCAACTATCATCATAGTTGTAGGCAGTTAACCTTCATCCTAGGTTGTTATTGTACTTCAATATTATATCTTATAAATATATATTAAGCTTCTTGTATGCATACCTAATTGTTAAATAAACTTAAAAACTTATCAAATCTTATAGAAATCATTTAAGTGCAAGTCACTTACACCAAGGGGAATTCACTTCGGAAAGTGTATAAAATGCATAGCATTACTTATGCATAAAAGGATATTCCCTCTTTAAACATTAGTCGTTACCGGACCAATGATCCTATTTTCATGTATTGGACTGTATGCTATCTCGAAGACCGTGATTGCATAATCTTGTAGTAACAAAGGCAAGTTCACACTTTCTCATGTCCTTTGGTTTTTCTATCAAGTATTGGCAATCTATTATTGTTATCACATGCATTTAAAAAGGACAATCGAAAACACTATTTTCATGATTAATATGAAATATTGATAACTAATCTAGGGTGATCAGTTAATCTATTATGACTAGCAACAAAATCACAATTGCACAGAAATGTATTGTCTAGGATTTAACAAACCATGTCGCCAGTGATTCTAGCGCCGTATAATACGCGTTAACCATGAGATATAGAATGGGATGGTGAAGTCGGTTGTATATTCTTCCTTTCATGTGCCAATAGATGACCTTATCGTGTGGCTGTATATTCCTTGTAAAGATCCAGCACATGGGTGGGACCCCTTAGTGCCCCACGATAAGAGTGTCTAGTGAAAAAACCAAAATGGCTCTCCCTCCCCTCCCCCTCGCCATGCCTTCTAGCCCCTAACCGCCAGTGATCTCCTTCTCCGGTGACCACCCCGCCTATCTTCTCCACAGATCTTCTCCTCCTCCTCTCCATCCACCCGGTGAAACCCTTTTTGTGTTTCTTTATGGAGGTTTTGGCAAGCAACTAGAAGTTTTCCTATACTAGAGCAACCCTAAGTGCTAAGTTTCTCGAGGGATCTCTGTCTGTCTCGACCAAAGGTGAGTGGATTGTTCTCCATAATTCCCATGGTTTTCGTTTGGAGGGTAGGCAAATTGAAAATGGGGAAAAAAATCTTGTTGAATCTGTTGTGAGGTGCCCCTCTCACTTGGCAAGAATAAATGACGTGTTGAAGTCCACTTCTAGATCCCCTGCTAGATCTCCTAGTTCTAATCTTGGAGATGATGATCGTCCCTTGAAATGGAAGGTTCGTTGTAGTTCAACGGTCTTGGTCAATTCGGTGCAAAGAGATGGTTTCCTCATCCTGAGTCCACAATCTAAAAGGTTGGTGCTTCTTTCCATGCATGAAATCCTCATTGATGCTAGATTCTTGATATTACCATTGAGATGCCGATACACAAAGTTGTCATTGGGAAGCGTGTAGATGCTGGGACTCCTCTAGAGTTTTTATGACTAAAGGCTGTGATACATTGCAAATGTATCTATAATTTTTGATGTTCCATGCTTGGTTTTATCCACTTTCTTGTGTTTTGTTCCATCTTTGGAGTACTTTTCATATGATTTCTTGGACTAACCTATTAACAAGAGCCACAGTGCCAGCTGCCTGTTTTCTGCTGTTTTTGGTTCCAAGAAAGTCAGAAAATGAATATTCTCGGAATTGGACGGGACAAAAGCCAAAGTGCCTATTTTTCCGGAAGGGATCAAGTGCCAGAATATGAGACGGAGAGGGGCCAGGGGCCGGCCACACCACCTGGCCACGCGGCCAGGCCTGGCCCGTGCCAGGGGGTGGTGTGGTGGTTCTCGGCACCTCCTCGGCCTCTGCTTCCGCCTATAAGTTTCCTCAGGACGAAAACCCTAAGTACCCGATCAAAAATCCACGAAAGAGTTTGTAGCCGCCGTCATCTCCATCCCTAGATCGAGAGGGATCTGAAGCTCTTCCCGGCACCCTGCCGGAGAGGGGAATTCACCCTGGAGGCCTTCTTCATCACCATGCAAGCCTCCGGTGTGATGCGTGAGTAGTTCATCCTTGGACTACGGATCCATGTAGTAGCTAGATGGCTGGTTTCTCCTCCTTTGTGCTTTCATGTTTAGATCTTGTGAGCTCCGTTCATGATCAAGATCATCTATTTGTAATTCATACATGTTGTGTTTGCGGGGATCCGATGGATATTTAGATGCTATTTCAGATTGATTATTGATTCTATCATGTGTTTGTTATTTGAGATCTTGCATGCTTTTCGTTGTTAGTAGCTATCTTGGCCAAGTAGATGGTAGCAACTCCAAGAGTTAGTATTTATGCTCGATAGTGGGTTCATGCCTCTGGTAATCTGGGGAAGTGACAAAAATCTCTAAGGTACTAGATGTGTTGTTGCTACTAGGGAGAAAACAACAATCCTTTGTTCATAGAACAATCGCATTGTTTACTTTACACGCAGTTCGTAAAGCAATAATCTGTTGCTTGCAACTTAATACCGGAGGGTTGGATGATAACTCAAGGTGAATTATTAGTCATAGATGCAGTTGGATGGCAGTCTATGTATTATGTTGTAATGCCCAATCAAGTCTCAAAGGAGTCAAGATGATTAGTATATGCATGTATTGCTTTCTCGGTGTTTGTCAATTGCCCCACTGTAATTTGTTCACCCAACATATTATCTACCTAAGGAGAGCCACCTCTAGTGAACTATGGATCCCGGTCCTTTTTATTTACATACAATCTATAAACTGTTTCTTCTTTGTGTTTACTTTCTGTAAACTTTTACTTATTTCCATTCGATACGTTTAATCCTTTGTTTTCCGCAAAACACGGTGAGATTGACAACCTCATCGCAAGTTGGGGACAAAGTTCTGTGGTTGTGTTGTGCAGGTCTCCACGTTGCTACTAGCACCGGTAGTGCGCCCTGCCAAAGCTCAACTAGTAACACCTTTGGGGTGTTTCCTTGCTCCTATTGGTTCGATTAAACCTTGGTTTCATAACTGAGGGAAACTTGTTGCTTTGCTCATCATCCCTTCCTCTTGGGGTTCCCAACGAGCTCTACATCAACCACGAGCCATCAACACTTTTCTGGGTGCCGTGCAATGAGACATCAAGCATTATTCTGGCACCGTTGTCGGGGAGTCAAGGAAATCTTCACAAGGGGAGTCCCTCATAACCAATCTATTTACTTTGTTGCTTTTATTTTGTTTAGTTTGTTTTTTCTTTGTTTGCTTGTTTTGTTCTTCGAAAACACAAAAAAATAGTTTTTACTTGTTTGCTTTCTTATTTGAAAACCCAAAAAAAATTAAGTCTCCTTTAGTTGTCACTCCTTCCTTAGCTCACCATGTTGATCCCTACTTTCACCCTGAAAGACCTTTCAATTGGTAGTGGTTCTATAATTGGGAAAGATGATATTGAAGAATTCTTTAATCATGTTAGCAAACATGAAGATACTGAGGATAGATCCCTTGTAGAACTTGCTCCAAATTTTGAGATTGTTGCAGCTTCTTTCATTCACATGTTAGAACCTAGGTTTGTTAACCTCAACCCCTTAATGCAAGTAATGTTTCTTAAGCTTAAAGAAATTGAATACCCTGAAAAGAGGGATTTTATTCTAGAAACTTTGTTTAAGGAGTTCTATGATGTTGCCAAAGAAGCTAGAAAAGTTTTTGAACGTTTCATATTTCTAGGCTCATGTGTAGATGTGGTTGGTATACGAGAAAAGATGAACAAAACTGAACCTAATGGGGAGGAACCTAAGATACCAATACCCTTCAAACTAGTAGCAATACATGATGCCATAGAAAAGAATCTTGATTGGATTGTTCCTGCAAACCCTTTTGATGAGAATAGTGAACCTAAGAGCATTGAGAAAGGATCCTCTAGAACTTACTTGGATGATATACCTTGCCTTGTTGAAAATATTTTTGGTATTGATCTTAATGCTTCTTCATTTGAGAACACTTGATTCTTTCTTTGCTTCTGATGCCTAACTTAAAGGCGTTAAAGAAAAGTACTTGTTGGGAGATAACCCAAGAGTTTTAGATGAGTCTTGGAAGTTATTACCTCTGTAATAACCTCTCCTTATCCTTTTTATTTGCTTTTTGTGCCAAGAGTAACCTCTAATGAGAGAGAAGTAATGATTGGGAAAGTTGCTGTCCCGAAACAGATTTTTGTGCTTCACCGTAAAAATTCCTGAGAGAGCTCTGTTTGTCGGATTGAGCTGTAGTTTTTTGTGATTCTGGCCCAGGTCGTTATCTAACTTTAGTTAGTTCAACACTTTCTTATTTGAGCAACAGAAGGTCTTCCAAAAAATTCGTCTATACCTGCTGGTCTGTTTTGACAGATTTCTGCCATTTTCTGTATTTGCTTCTTGTTAGTTCCTTCTTGAGTTCCTTTGGGGAATTGAGCTTTTTGAGGGAAGTGCTACAGTATCTAGTGTTCTAATGGAAGTTTATTTGGTGTTAGAACTGAACCTTGAGATTTATTTATCTTAAGTGCACTAATGTTGCTAATGAGATTGTGTGAAGTTTTGTATGAAGGAAAAATTTCAGGTGTATGGAAGGAATGAGTAATGCGATGAAGGATGGACTAAAGCTCAAGCTTGGGGATGCCACGCATGTCACCCCAAGAAATATCCAAGAAGTACAAGCGTCAAAGCTTGGGGATGCCCAAGGCATTCCCCTTCTTCATCAATAAAAATTCCAGGTTTCTTCCAAACGCTTCATTTTTAATTTTTCATGCACAGTTGTGTTTTTCTTGGAGCGTCTTCTTTTTATTTTTTGTTTTGGTTTTTAGTTTGCTTGGTTTTCTTAGTTTTCTGAATAAGTTGGTTGGACCCCCTCTTTCACACTTTGGTTTGCAAATAGTTTGGTTTGGTTTGGAAAAGAGTAGGAAAGTTCATACTTATGTGGTAAAAAGAGCCCGTTTTTGACTGTGGCCTATGCTTTGTCATGCCATGCTTGATATTATTTTGGATTTATGCTTAGTATTCTTTGCTGTAGCATGACTTGTTATAAACAATTGAGATTTCTTAATGTGCCTTGGATGAATCATGCGTTGTTTTAGCATATTAAAGCATAGTATAGTGGTATTCTCCTTTGATGCTTTATTTGGGTTGACTTGGCACATGCTCACACCATGTTATGACTATCACAAGTCACCATAAGCCTTTATGATCCTTTAGTTTTCAACTTGTAGTATCACTTTATGCTTTGATCAATGATGTTTTGTCGCTCTGGATGATTATGGCCATTATTGCTCTCTTAGTTTGTCGCTCCCAGTCTTTTGCTATCCTCCACAACCAAGTATGAGTTCCACTCATGCATCCAACTCCCTAAACCAAGTTATTCCAAAGAGTCCACCATACCTACCTACTAGCTTATGCTATTCCAATTATATTCATGCTTTTGTTTACCTTCCTCTTGTTATGAGAAAACTAGTGATTAAAGCTCTCACGAACTTGATGGCACACTTTACTTTACTTGCCCTTAATAAACTTGAACCATTGTGTCGTCTATGTTGTATATGCTTGCACTTATTTGTTGGGAATTAGCAGAACCATGCTTTCATGGGGAACGCTTTCAACATTGCACTTGGTACTTGTACCTAGTTGATATCATGCTCTTTTATATATGGATGTCGTCGGTGTGAAATGAAAGGGGAGCTTGTAAGTCCATGGAGTTATATATGTGTCTTAGAGAAACGCCTGGGTCGCTGGTCTAATCCATGCTGACATGGTGGAAACCTGCAGCGTAACCATAATGAGCTGTCTATGAAGCATTCATCTTATAAAAAAGAGTCCTATATTGAGAAAAAAGAGAAAAGAAAAAAAAAGATACTATGAAAAGAGGAAAGAGAGAA
This sequence comes from Avena insularis, assembly GCA_023614405.1. Lineage (NCBI taxonomy): Eukaryota > Viridiplantae > Streptophyta > Magnoliopsida > Poales > Poaceae > Avena > Avena insularis. Next base: position 190,597,723 of record CM042692.1, read on the forward strand.
AAAAGCACCATATTCCCATGGTAAATAAGAAGAATGTTGAGATGCTCGTTGTCTGCTTGCCTTGTCATTTTGATATGGGGATTCTTCCGTATCATCGGGCAAGGGGTACCCCGTTGGCGGTTCTCAATGATACACATGTACTTACAATGACAAGAACTTACCGGTGACTAAACTTGAGTAGCATGAGGAGCGGCCCTCGTATACAAGGGACATGAGATTTCTGACTTATACTTTGTCAAGCATGTACACCATAGTTTGTTCACTTTAACCTTAATCACTTCAAGATTCTTATGATAGGGGCAATGAGAGCTGAAAGCTGTAAGTACCATAATTTTTGGAATCTCTTTATGAGACTTGAATCCCTACTTCCTTTTACAAAAGGCCTTTCTTCCACCATTATATTGAGTCTCCACCTTCTATCTTTATGCACCTACTTTGAGAGCATAGTGGCCATTCTTAGTTCTATGTGCATTGTCCCAAGACTAGTTGATTGATGCATAACTTGATATTGCTTGCTTTAAACTATTGTATCTAGTCACTCTTATGAACTTTGAAGGTGTCCTATGCATTTATATTTGCTACTCTATTTGAGGGACAAGCTGAATACTATTATGCTATGTTTTCTTTATGTGAAACAAACAAATGTCTTGCAAAGCATGTTATTCATGAATCTTTTGTTTGTGCCTTTTCATGTTGCATCATAGTTTCTTTGCTTATTGCTAGAACTTTGTCTTTCATGTTATGATTGAAGTACTATGATCCCAGCCTTGAATGTTTTGCAAATACTTTGATCAAGTCTTTGATGGTGCATGTCACCTCAAAAATTATTTCTTTTTATCACTTACCTACTTGAGGACGAGCAGGAGTTAAGCTTGGGGATGTTGATACATTGCAAATGTATCTATAATTTTTGATGTTCCATGCTTGGTTTTATCCACTTTCTTGTGTTTTGTTCCAACTTTGGAGTACTTTTCATATGATTTCTTGGACTAACCTATTAACAAGAGCCACAGTGCTAGCTGCCTGGTTTCTGCTGTTTTTGGTTCCAGGAAAGTCAGAAAAAGAATATTCTCGGAATTGGACGGGACAAAAGCCAAAGTGCCTATTTTTCCGGAAGGGATCAAGTGCCAGAATGGAGAGTGCAGGCCGGCCACATCTCCATCCCTAGATAAGCTGCTCTTCCACGCAGAGGGAATTCACCTCGAGGCCTTCTTCATCACCATGCAAGCCTCCTGTGATGTGAGTAGTTCATCCTGGACTACGGATCCATGTAGCTAGATGGCTGGTTTCTCCTCCTTTGTGCTTTCATGTTTAGATCTTGTGACCTGCTAATGATCAAGATCATCTATTTGTAATTCATACATGTTGTTTTGATCCGATGGATATTGAGATGCTATTTTCAGATTGATTATTGATTCTATCATGTCTGTTATTTGAGATCTTGCATGCTTCCTTCCTCTTGGGGTTCCCAACGAGCTCTATATCAACCACGAGCCATCAACACTTTTTTGGGCGCCGTGCATTGAGCCATCAGGCTGTTGTACCACCAAAGTTGGATTTCTCTAGTGGGTTGACATTTGAATGTGTGATGGCTCAGTATTGATGTAGAGCTCATTGGGAACCCCAAGAGGAAGGTATGGTGAGCACAACAGCAAGTTTCCCTTAGTTATGAAACCAAGGTTTAATCAAACCAGTAGGAGCAAGGAAACACCTCAAAGGTGTTGCTAGCTGAGCCTTGTATGCACTACCGTGCTAGTAGCAACATGGAGACATGCACAACACAACCACGTAACTTTGTCCCCAACTTCATATGAGGTTGTCAATCTCACCGGTTTTGCTGAAAACAAAGGATTAAACGTATCGAATGGAAGGAAGTAATAGTTTGCAGAAAGTAAACACAAAGCAGTAAACAGTTTGTAGATTGTATGTAAAGAAAGGACCAAGATCCATAGTTCACTAGAGGTGGCTCCCCTTAAGATAGATAACATGTTGGGTGAACAAATTATAGCGGGGCAATTGACAAACATCGAGAAAGCAATACATGCATATACTAATCATCTTGACTCCTTTGGAACTTGATTGGGCATTACAACATTATACATAGACCGCCATCCAACTGCATTTATGACTAATAATCCAGCTTCAGGTTATCATCTGAACCCTCCAAAGATAAGTTGCAAGCAACAGATTATTGCTTTACAATTATGTAAAGTAAACAATACAATTGTTCTATGAACAAAGGATTGTTGTTTTCTCCTAGTAGCAACAAAGACATCTAGAACCTTAGAGATTTTCACTTCCTAGATTACCAGAGGCATGAACCCACTATCGAGCATAAATACTAACTCTTGGAGTTGCTAGCATCTACTTGGCCAAGATAGCTACTAACAACGGAAAGCATGCAAGATCACAAATAACAAAGACATGATAGAATCAATAATCAATCTGAAATAGCATCTCAATATCCATCGGATCCCCGCAAACATAACATGCAGAATTATAAATAGATGATCTTGATCATGAACGGAGCTCACAAGATCTCGACATGAAAGCACAAAGGAGGAGAACCAGCCAGCTAGATACTACATGGATCCATAGTCTAAAGATGAACTACTCACGCATCACACTGGAGGCTTGCATGATGATGAAGAAGGCCTCCAGGGTGAATTCCCCTCTCCGGCAGGGTGCCGAGAAGAGCTTCAGATCCCTCCCGATCTAGGGATGGAGATGACGGCATTTACAGACTCTTTCGTGGATTTTTGATCGGGTACTTAGGGTTTTCGTCCCGAGGGCAATATATAGGCGGAAGGAGAGGCTGAGGGGCCGGGTCGGGACCACCTCTGGGCCAGGCCTGGCTGCGTGGCCAGGTGGTGTGGCCGGCCCCTATCCCTTCTCCATCTTGTATTCTGGCATCTGATGACTTCCAGAAAAATAGGCACTTTGGCTTTTGTCCCGTCCAATTCCGAGAATATTCATTTTCTGACTTTCCTGGAACCAAAAACAGGCACCTGGCACTGTGGCTCTTGTTAATAGGTTAGTCCAAGAAATCATATGAAAAGTACTCCAAAGTGTGGACAAAACACAAGAAAGTGGATAAAACCAAGCATGGAACATCAAAAATTATAGATACATTTGCAATGTATCAATGTGACATCCATAAGAAATTTGGATATTCGGTTAATTTGTTTGGTGGATTTCGGAGAAGGGAATTTATCCTTGTGATTTCCTTTGGTAAAGGAAAGTTTAAACTGATGTTCATACGGTTGCTTTGGCTATTCAATCTTGTTTTGGGACAGAGCTAAACTTTATCGTGTTCATCATCTTCAAGATCGTACATTCAAGTTCTCGGTTTCATCTCGTGCTGTGGGATTTGAAATTTACAATATTGGTAGTTTCTCCAATGAAATTTTTGTATGCTATATTAATCTTTAGGGCAATGGAGGCCCAAATTGGAGAGCAGAGGAGATCAAATTTTATCGAGAGCAAGATAAGGAATGGCATGTTGTCATAAGGAAAAAAGAATTTTCAACATTAAAAGTCTGTCTTTGATCACCTGAATTTTTGCAAAGAGAATAAGCCTTTTCTTTCTGCCTCCAATGGTTGCCTCTCCTTTCCAAATAATATTGAAATCGATCCCAGAAAGAGCGGATCAACCTTCATGAATTTTGATGAGCAATCAAATCCGATTCCTTCTCGGAGCTTGCAGTCAAAGGAGGGAGTTAATTCCATTACTTACGCCCAGGCAGTCTTTAATTCGAAGATTCGCACCTAGACAAATTAAAGGGGGCGGGAATTGCGTGGATCCAAAATTTCCGGGATTGTCTATCTAGAGTATCCCCTCCTTCCTTATTAAGACCTGGCCCAATAAAGATTTTCTTAATTGGTTCAATGCCCACAAGCCCACAAGCCCCCTCGGTCGGAAGACGCAAGAAAAGACAGATACTCTGAACATTTTCTTGCCTCTTCACATTCTATGCCTGCTCCTGTGCTAGCCTGCTCTGACACTCCCCTGCCCCTTCCTCGCCGGTGACTCCGCCGGCTACAATGGCAAACATTCCTATCGAACCAAGGCCTTTCGTCCCGCCTGGTTTACAGATTCATGAGATTCCTGGAAGGGTGGGAGTCAAGAGGGTGGTTGTTGCCCGTCGACCAAGGATGCATGAGCAGTATGCAATCGCCACGATCATGCCAATGCCCCCAGGTCAGGTCCCTTTTGAAAACATCAGAGGTGTGTTGAAAGACTTCCTTGTTGCTTCTTCTCAAGTGGGGTTTTGTAGCATTCACATGTGTCCTTTGGGTGCGGCCTATGCCAAGTTTGCTAGAGTTAGTGACAGAGACAGGTTGATTAGGGAAGCCCAATTCCTTTTGAAGATGTACTTGTTTCTTTTGAAAAACATAATGAGGGGATTAACTAGAGAAGGACATAGTTCAATAGGGAGGTCTGGGTCATGGTTGTTGGCCCGCCTTTGGACCATTGGTTCACTGAAGACTTTAATGCCATTTTTGCTGACATTGGTAAACTTCTGATGTGGGAAAGGGTGCCTGGTCACAAGGAGAGGATTGTGGCAAAGATTAGAGTAACTGACCTAGAAGATATTCCTAAGAGTCTAAGGTTTACTGAGGGTGATGATGACTGCAAGTGCACAGATTGTTTGTAGCTAGTTTCAAAATAAAGATATCGATCCCACACGGAGCAGGAGTCTAAAGTCTAATAACTCTTGAGTTAAATACTACAATACAAATGCTAAATAAAGTTCTAAGTGATAAGATAAAATGCGAGTATTGCGTAAAAAGGTGTTTGGGGGTTTTTGGTTTAAGAGCAACAATAAGTAAAGTAAAACAACTGAACATAGAAAGTAAGTATCATGTATGTAAAAGAGATTGGAACTGCAATAGGGAAAAAGCGTTCTCAGGGAGTAGCGGATACACCACTAGCATTATAAAGAACTAAGGTAAAGATTATTATCATGAACATTCTCAACTGTGTATGTGTAGGAGGAACTCCGTATTTAGACAAATAGGTAGCAACCACTACTCACATCATCCTCATAACAATAGCAGTCAGAAATCAACATCAATCGAATTACTGCGCTATTAAGGGACTTAATCCCGTAGGACATATCCCATGGCATGGATAGTGTTCCATGAGTTTCCTCGGTTCCCAAGTTGATATGTAAGGAGTGCCAACAGCTTTATAGTCACTGTAAGTGCTAACACACCTCCGTCTACCAACAAGTAGTTCCCTCCATAAAGTCCACATAAGAGACAAATATTGAGAGGTCGACTTCTCCCAACATCAAGATGGAGACAATCTAACACATGGTCATAGTGATGAATATCATAATAAACTTTATCTTATTTCAATCTCATGCTAGGGTTTCGCCATCTTCCTAAAAACTAAAGATCTACTCAAACATGGAGGCAATCAACATCATAACAATGGAATCTATCATAGATGAATAATACTTGTATAAATCCACAACGAGTACGGAAATTACAACAAGATCTACACAAGATGTAGATGGGATGGATGGAGATGGTGGTGATGCAACGGTTGATGATGAAGATAGATGCCTTAGTCTCCCGGATTTGCGCAGGGCGAAGATGGATCCCCGGTAGAAGAGTTCCCCTCCAGATGCCTTCTGGAGGTGAGGTTTCGGCGATTTCTGGTTGTTCTGTATGTTGTCTCTCTAATCCAGTTGCACGGGGTGAAACTATTTGAGGAGCCGCTGGCGGCGCCAACTATACAATGGGAACTATACGGCCAGAAAATTTATTCCCGTTGTATAGTTGGTCGTTAAACCGTCTGTATGCCTTGATTGCTTCGGGTTTTCTTTTGGTATTATTTATATTTCCCAAATAAGAGATTTACATTGTTTTTGACTCATTTTCTCCTTAGTACAACTGCTCCAAGAATTGTATCCATTGTATCCATCATATCTCCTGATCCTGGTGAAAACAGACATAAAATGTGCACATGAAGACCTAAAATACCAAGATCCTACATCTACAATACAAAATAATAATATAAAACATGATGCAAATATGCACTCATCAACTTCCCCAAGCTTAGACTCTTGCTCGTATCGAGCAAGTTAGCTTAATGGATGTGATCTTATTCATGAAGCTGAGTCGATAAAATAAATGAGGTAGTTGCAGCATGTGTTTATCATACATGATGCATAGGAATAGGTTCATGAATAGTACCTTACTCGAACCATCCAAATAATATTAGCAGGCTTCCACACCTTAGCATTTAATAGTTCACAAAATATCAATTTCAATATGATGTAAAAGTATTTAGTTCAACCTAATGAGTTAGCAAGGTAGTCCCAAGTGTTTTAGGATTAACATATTCACTTGGGATTCAAAATATAAAAACGTATCTTTGTCATACTACAATATAGTGGTGTATGCCTATTTGCTCTTTGCACATTCGCTCTTTTTCTTCTTCTTTTTTATATATATGCTCACACTTTTGTTTAAGTAATGCGCAAAGGAGCTAGCCATACATTCCACTTCATGTAGGAATTCAAAGTTTAACGATCAATTACCAAATTCCAATTGTATATTAAGCAATCTTTATAGCTTGAATATTCTACCTCATCTTGATCACACTCTAATTTGATAGCACTTTTTATTTTCCTTTGTTCAAGGGTTCTTTTTCAATTTAACTGATCAGATAATTTTTTCTTTCTTTGTAAATCAAACTATGTACTTACAACATATTGACCAAATTATCTTTGTATGTTCCATTAATACCAATGGTGTGGGAGACTCCTATTGCCATCATCAAGTGCAAGTAAAATTATACTCAAGTCATTCATATATATAATAGGACAAGCACAAACTCAATATTGCTCCATATATGATAATAAACTGGGAATTTCATAAAAGGGATCGACTATTCCTGAAGGGAATTCTAATAATGCAAACTTTATTTCTAGTTTAAACTAATGCAAAACTAAAATATTAATGTAAAACTTATAAGATAGATTACAAGGTCTTAAAGATCTCCCCAGGCATGGAATCAAGCCAGGCGAGATCAAATAATACCTTGTGATTATTTGATACCGTGATTATCATATATCACTGTTGTGCCATGGCATGTAACACCATGGTGTGTAGCTTCTTGTTGGTATCCTCCAGAGCGGTGATGCAATTGTAGCACCTGTGCAAATCAGATTGCAAAGTGTCCACTTTATCCGTTAGTTTAGTCACCAATGGGAGAAGATCATCCTTCTTCTCTATCTCCTTGAGATGGTGGTGTACTTCAACACAATGGAGTAGCTCCTGCTTCTGATATATCTCCAGTGCTTACACGAGGTCCTTGGTCCTGGGAGCAGCTTCCTCTTCCTGAGGCTTCACCCTCATACGAGCACCAATAGTAGGCTTCAAGAGTGGCACCGTCGCTCCATTGCTAGCACCTACACCAATAATAGGTAATTCCTTACGCTTGTGCGGCTTGGGGTTCGTGGTGGTGAACTTGACCGTCTCCACACGCCCTTTTCCATGCAGCTTGTGACCTTCTCTCTCGTCTTGAGCTCTCTTAATTGCCGCCCAGTTGATCTCCGGTGGATCATAGACATCACGACAGATGTAGATGTCGCTCACTGCATCGGAATCATTGTTGTAGAATCTTGGCTCGACGTACTCCTTGTACCCCGGGCTAAACCTCTCCACCTCCTCCTTGTCGTCCTCCATGGACGGGCTGCTAGAGCAGTCCCTGGAAGGAGCAATGAGACCCAGGGGTCTTCCACGGCCTGGGACGGGATAGCGCATTGCTAGATTGGTTCCTGGATATTATGATTAGAGAGAGAGAGACAATGGCAGTATATAAGGGGGGTTAGAGGTCGATAAAACTCACGAGAAACACCAAATTCACGCTCAAGAAAATAATCTTAATGGGATAGGAAAAGAAATCGCGGATTTGGAGGAGTCCTGTCGCGTACAACCAACTATACGGGTGTGGTCCTTATAAAACCGGCCATATAGTTGGTTCCGGGAAGATATTTCCAAATATCTCGATTCTAGGTCGGTTAAGGTACGACTCAGAACCGACAATACCGCTTTTTTATCGGAAAGACAAAAAATTAAATGAAGATGTCTGAGAGTTTAACAACCAACTATACGGCCAGAATGTTTTTCTCCGATCGGATAGTTGCGACCATATAGATACAGACATCAAAATCAAAAGTTCCTGGGAGTTTAACGACCAACTATATGGCCGGAATGTTTTTCTCTGGTGGTATAGTTGGGACCGTATAGATCCAGATATCGAAAACAATTTCGCGAAGAAGATACAGAGGGTTTAACGACCAACTATACGGCGGGAGATTTCTCTCTGGTCGTATAGTTGCACCTGTATAGTTGGTCAAAACCTCCAGAAACTTCAGAAAAACACAAGGAATTCGAAGGAAAAAATTTCAGAAGTAAAATCTGTGAAAACAAATCACTTATTTGAGTAAGAACACTTATCGTTTACTTATTCGGGGATGACAACCTCCTCCAACAACAAAGACTTCTTCTCTTTTGGAGGAATTGACCTTAGTTCATTGAACAATTATCGTAAGCAAAAATCACCAGGACTAAAGTTCCTCTCAATAAGATTGGTGTCTTGCTGGGCAAATATGGACACTACATCCAATATCTTTATTTCTTGCCTCTACATAATCTGCAACTCAAATTCTTGAAGTAAAAGAATCAAACGGATCAGTCTTGGCTTATGGTTTTTCCTCTCGAGGAGTTATTTTAAACCATCACGATCCGTATGAACTCTTACTTTTGCGTCAACTATATAAGAACGAAATTTATCGCAAGAGAAAAATACAACAAAAGTTTCCCTTTCTTGCTTAGGATAATTCTTTTGAGCACTATTTAGAGTTCTACTAGCAGGATGTATAATATTAAATCTACGACCTATGTGTTGTCCCAGAGTTACTCCTACAACATCATCACTAGCTTCATATATTAAGTCAAATGTCATATCCCAAATAGGGGTTTAATGATAGGATCATGGGACAAAGCATTTTTTAAGTTTATCAAAGGCTATAAGACATTTATCAGCAAAATTAAATATTACTCCCTTTTGTAGGAGGTTAGTCCAAGGTTTAGATATTACAGAGAAATTTCTAATGAACCTTATATAAAAACCCACATGACCAAGGAAACTTATTATACCTTTTATATCCCTAGGTTGTGGCATTCTATCTATGGACTCAACCTTAGCTCTATCCACTTCAATTCCTTTACCCGATACCTTATGTCCAAGGACTATACCTTCTTTGACCATAAAATGGCACTTCTCCCAGTTTAGAACAAGATTGGTTTCTTCAGAACGCTACAAAACTCTTTTGAGATTATCCAAGCAACTAGTAAACGAAGTTCTATAGACAGAAAAATCATTCGTAAATACTTCCATTATCAATTATATAAAATCCACAAAAATAGCAGGAATGCATCTTTAAGTAGCTGGAGCATTACATAAACCAAAAGGCATACGACGGTAAGCATGTAAACCATAAGGACTAATGAAAGTTGTTTTAAGTTGGTCATCAGGATGAACAACTATTTGAGAAAAACTAGAGTATCCATCCAAGTAGCAAAAATGAGTGTGGTTTCATAACCTTTCTAAAGTTTGATCTATGAACGGTAAAGGATAGTGATATTTCCTAGTTTCTTTATTCAATTTCCTAAAATCTATGCACATCCTATGTCCAACAATAGTTCTAGTCAGTATCAATTCATTGTTTTCATTAGGAACAACAGTAAAACCACACTTCTTAGGAACACAATGAACAGGACTTACCCATTCACTTTATTTTACAGCATAGATTATACCTGCGTCCAATAGGCATACAATTTCTTTTCTTACCACTTCCTCCATTTTGGTCTTCAGTCTTCTATTAAATTCCAAAACTGGCTTAGCAACTTCCTCCATGAATATTCGATGGATGGTTATCATGCGACTAATGCCCTTCAAATCATCCATTGAGTACCCAAAGGCCTTGCGATGCTCCTTCAGTATTTTCATGAGTTCTTCTTCTTCTCCTGAAAGTTTAGCACTAATAATAACAGGAAATTTATTTGTATCATCTAAAAATCTATATTTAAGATTATCTAGTAGAGTCTTCAATTTTGGGGGTGGTAATTCCTAGTCCCCTCTCTTTTCTGGCTCTTCAAAAGCCTCATTAGTTGGAGGCCCTATAATGGGAAGTGAATCAAATTCATCTTCTAGTTCTTCTAGGGACTTGTCCTCCATAACTAGTTCTTCATAATTTAAATCTTCATTTGTTTCTTCTTTTTGAGCACTAAAGAAGAAAGCTGCCATTTCCTCAATAGTTTTATCTTTCTCTTCTTCTTGTATTTGTGGAGGTTGGTCTTTAAATTTGGAAAAGTTGAATTCTTTTTCCGCTTCCCCAAGCTTAAGAGACACAATCTCCTTTTTGAAATCAACATTGGCACCTACATCACTCAAAAAGTTTCTTCCAAATAAAATAGGGCAAAGAGTGTTAGTTGGCATATCAACAACTAAAAAATCAATAGGAAAGTTTTTGTTGCCAATTGTGACAGTTGCATCTTCAACTACTCCCATTGGAATTCTAAGAGTTTTATTGGCTAACATGATTGTCATATCAGTATTTTCAATTGTAGCTAGTTATATTTCTTCTTTTATTTCTAAATAGAAATCATAAGATATAACATTAACTTCGGTGCCAAGATCACATAAACCATAATGCGAGGTTTCCTTAAATATGCAGGGAAGGATAGGCTTACCCACATTTTTTACCTTTGTTTTACCTTCAACCAATACGGAAGTCTCTTTATCAATTTCAACTATGTTACAATGTGCATACATAGCCATAATTGCTTCCTTGGTTACCTCTTCATCTTTGGTTTCTTCCAGATGTTCCACAACTTCTAGCATACTTTCCTCTTCCTTCTTCTGTTGGGTCCGTAGCATAGAAAACAAAAAATTTCCTACGGTGTGAACTACACGCCAAGATCTATCTACTAGGTACAAAGCAACGGGTGGACATACATCCAACGAGAACTTACCCTCGTAGACAACGAGCTTTGTTAACGAGTAGGAACTCGTGGTTGATGTAGTCATACACTTGCCGATCTCAAGATCGTGAGGAAGTCCGAGCGCCGCAACTCAGCAGCGCATCCGCACTCGCACACACGTTCAAGCCACCGGACAACCTCCACCTCCTTGCTCCAGCGATCTAGCGGAAGCAGCAACTCCTTCCGCATTTAAATGCCACCGGGAACATGTATCTCACTAATCCGAGACCATGGGGGAATAATTCTAGAGGGGGAGAGAGATCCTTCACAAGGAGGTGTGTGGATGAAGGAGGGAATGAGTGGCCTTTTATAGGAGGAGGGGGTGCAGCCTCTCTCCATGGTTGCACATGGGGGTGACCTCACCTCCCCCATTCATGTGGTGGTAACCCCTCCACATTAAAGTGCCTCTTCACATTCCCTTTTAAAGTCTCCACTTTAAATGCATTAAATTTCTCCAAATTTAATGCTCTCTCATTTAATAAAACTCTTTTTATTAAATTTATTCAGAATTTTGTTAATTACTTTAATGAACAAACATTCACATATAGCCCCTTGCAATATTTCAATATCACATGCAGAACCACCTTCTGCAATTTCACCCGAAACAATTTCCGGTTTCTATTGAAACAATTCTTGCGCTTTGCAATTCTTTTGTCTGAAACATATGTGATCCAAAATGGTGTCCGGTAACTCTTAAGTGTGCCACCCTACGGTTCGCGAATAATGCAGACATGATCGAGACCCTTCTCTGATCAATAATCAGCAGTGGGACCTGGAGATCCGTACTGACTCCTACACATTCAATGATGACTCGTGATCGTGAGAACCTTTAACGCTTGTAACTAAATCCCTTTGTCTCGATATATTACATGTCCGAGATTCGATCATCGGTATCTCCATACCTAGTTTGATCTATATCGACATGCACTCTTTTCTCGTTCCCGTGATATAACATTCTAGTGATCACATCACTTGCTTGCAAGCTATCCTAATGTGATATCACCGAGAGGGCCCAGAGTATATCTATCCGTCATCTGGATTGACAAATTCCACTTATGATCCATGAGCCTCAACATAACACCTTCGTAGTACTGAACCCATCTTTATAGTCACCCTATTACGGTGTGACGTTTGATGTTATCAAGATACTCTTCTGGTGTTAGCAATTAACATGATCTCATGGTCTAAGGATAAAGATTACTTCGTATGATGTTATAGCAATATAAACATAGTGACTTGATCGTAATGCTATACTTCGGATGAATGTTCATCACATCATTCCACCAATGGTGTGACCTTGTTATTAACAACATCCAATGTCCATGATCAGGAAACCTTGATCATCCTGTTAATCAACAAGCCAGTCTATAAGAGAGGCATGACTAGGAACCCTTTTTGTTTATTAAACACACATGTATTGATGTTTCCGAATCAATACATTTCTAGCATGTAAAATAAACATCTATCATATATAAGGAATATATAATAACAACTTTATTATTGCCTCTCAGGGCATATTTCCTTCAGTCTCCCACTTGCACTAGAGACAATAATCTAGTTCACATAGTGATAAATCTAACACCCATGGAGTTCTGGTGTTGATCATGTTTTTCCCTAGGGAGAACTTTAGTCAACGGGTCTGCTACATTCAGGTCCGTGTGTACTTTACAAATCTTTATATCTCCATCCTTGACATGCTCGCGGATGGAGTGAAACCGGCGCTTAATATGTTTGGAATTCTTGTGAGACCTTGGTTCCTTTGCGTTGGCTATGGCTCCATTGTTGTCACAATAGATCACCATCGGGTCCAACGCACTGGGAACCACACCCAGTTCTGTAATGAACTCTTTCATCCAAACTGCCTCCTGCGCCGCTCAAGCAAAGACATATTCCGCCTCCGTTGTTGATCTAGCCACCACAGGTTGTTTGGAACTCCTCCAACTAACTGCTGCTCCGTTGAAGAGAAATACGTATCCGGATTGAGACTTAGATTCATCCGGATCGGTGTCAAATCTAGCATCGACATAACACTTAGCGACTAGTTCTTCTTCACCTCGTATATGAGAAACATATCCTTAGTTCTTCTCAAGTACTTGAGGATGTTCTTTACCGCTATCCAGTGTTCTGAACCTGGATCAGATTGGTACCTACTAGTCAAACTAATAGCATGTGCCACATCCGGTCTTGTACATAGCATGGCATACATAATAGAGCCTATGGCCGAGGCATAGGGGATCTTATCCATCATCTCTCTTTCTTCCGCCGTAGCCGGACTTTGAGTCTTACTCACTGTCTTGCCTTGCAACATAGGTAAGAACCCCTTCTTACTTTTGTCCATATTAAACTTCTTTAATATCTTATCAAGGTATGTACTCTGCGATAGCCCAATTAGGCCCCTTGATCTATCTTTATAGATTTTAATGCCTAATATATATGACGCTTCACCAAGGTCTTTCATCGAAAATTTGTTGTTTAGATAACTTTTAACACTTTTTAAAAGATCTATATCATTTCCAATCAATAATATGTCATCCACATATAATATCAGAAATGCCACATTGCTCCCACTCACTTTCTTGTAAATACAAGCCTCTCCATAAGTTTGGACAAATCCAAACTCTTTGATCACCTCATCAAAGCGGAGATTCCAACTTCGTGATGCTTGCTTCAGTCCATAGATGGATCGCTGAAGTTTGCACACCTTATTAGCATCCTTAGGATCGACAAAACCCTTAGGTTGTATCATATACAACTCTTCTTCAATCTTACCATTGAGGAACGCAGTTTTGACATCCATCTGCCATATTTCATAATCGAAATATGCAGCAATTGCTATCATAATCCTAACCGATTTAAGCATCGCTACGGGAGAGAATGTCTCATCGTAGTCAACTCCTTGAATTTGTCGAAACCCCTTTGCGACAAGTAGAGCCTTATAGATGGTCACATTACCATCAGCATTAGTTTTCCTTTTGAAAATCCATTTATTCTCAACGGCCTTTCGGTCGTGAGGTAAGTCCACCAAGTTCCAAACTTGGTTCTCGTACATGGATTCCATCTCGGATTTCATGGCTTCTAGCCATTTGTTGAAATCCGGACTCACCATCGCTTCTTCATACGTCGCAGGGTCATCCATTTCATCAACCATGAAATGCACAGGGATTGCGTGCAGTTCAGAGCTGCACGTGTCCCCGCTTGACTGTGAGGTTCGGTAGTGTCCTCTTTCGAGTTTCATGATCATTATCATTAGCTCTCTCTTCATCAGTGAAGTCAACTCCAAAACAACTTCCGTGTTGCGCCACTCGCCATTCCATGAAGAGAAGGTTCAATAACCTCTTCGAAGTTCTACCTTCCGACTACTCACACCTTTCGCGAGAAACTCCTTCTCAAGAAAGGATCCATTCTGGCAACAAAACCTTGCCCTCGGATCTGATAGAACGATACCCAATTGTTTCCTTAGGGTATCCTATGAAGACGCATTTTTCCGCTTTGGGTTCGAGTTTATCCGGTTGAAGTTTCTTCACATAAACATCGCATCCCCAAACCTTAAGAAATGACAGCTTAGGTTTATTTCCAAACCATAATTCATACGGTGTCGTTTCAACGGATTTAGATGGTGCCCGATTTAAAGTGAATGCAGCTTTCGGCATAACCCCAAAATGACAGAGGTAAGTCATCGGAGACATCATAGATCGAACCATATCCAATAAGGTACGATTACGATGTTCGACACACCATTACGTTGTGGTGTTCGCAGCGTGAGTTGTGAAACTATTCCACACTCTTTCATGTGTGTGCTAAACTCAGAACTTAGATACTCTCCTCCACGGTCGATCAGAAACTTGATCTTTCTATTACGATGATTTTCCACTTCATTCTGAAATTCCTTGAACTTTTCAAAAGTTTCAGACCTGTGTTTCATCAAATATATATACCCGTATCTACTCAAATCATCCGTGAAAGTAACAAAATAACGATATCCACCTCGCGCCGACACACTCATTGGTTCACACACATCAGTATGTATGATTTCCAATAGATCTGTCGCCCGTTCCATTGAACAGGAAAACGACGTTCTAGTCATCTTGCCCATAAGGCATGGCTCACATGTATCAAATGATTCAAAATCAAGTGATTCCAAAAGTCCATCATAATGGAGTTTCTTCATGCGTTTAATGCCAATATGACCTAGACGGCAAATTACACATATATGTAGACATATCATCATCAAGTTTAATCTTTTTAGCATTAACATTATGAATGTGCGTAATATTACTATCGAGATCCAATAGAAATAAACCATTCAACATAGGTGCATGACCATAAAAGATATCATTCTTATAAATCGAACAACCATTGTTCTCAGATTTAAAGGAATGACCACTTTGCATCAAACATGATCCAGATACAATGTTCATGCTCAGTGCAGGCACCAAATAACAATTATTTAGGTTTATAACTAATCCCGATGGCAAATGGAGAGGTAGCGTCCCGATGGCGATCACATCAACTCTTGATCCATTGTCAACCCGCATCCCGACCTCATCCCTTGCTAGTCGTCATTGTTAGTAGCCTGAACCGAGTTACATATATTAGCAACCGATCCGGTATCAAATACCTGTGCTAATGAGTACAAGTCAAGTACACATCAATAACATGTATATCACATATACCTTTGTTTGCCTTGCTGGACTTCTTGTCTGCCAAATACTTGGGGCAGTTGCGCTTCCAACGGCCAGTCCCCTTGCAATAGTAGCACTCGGTGTCAGACTTAGGGCCAGCCCAGGGTTTCTTTTCAGGCGTGGCAACAGACTTGCCACCCTTCTTTCCCTTGTGCTTGCCTTTCTTGTCCTTCTTGAAACCGGTGGTCCTATTGATCATCAACACTTGATGTTCTTTCCTAATCTCCACTTCTGCAGTCTTAAGCATCGATGTAAGCTCGGAAGAGACTTCTTCATGCCCTGCATATTATAGTTCATCACGAAGCTCTTGTAGCTAGGTGGCAGAGATTGGAGAACATGATGTATGCCTAAGTCAATGGGAATCGTTATTCCCAAGGACAAGGGCTTATCGGCGTACCCAGACATTTTGAGTACGTGCTCACTAACGAAGCTGTTTTCCTCCATCATGCAGCTAAAGAACTTTTCTGTAGCATTATAACTCTCTACGGCAGCATGGGTATCAAAAATCATTTTCAATTCTCCCATGGTATCAAAAGCATTGCCATTTTCGAAACGCTTTCGAAGTTCTGGCTCTAGCCCATATAGTATGCCGCAATGAACTAAGTTGTGGTCCTCCTGATGAGTCACATAGACATTCTTTTCCTCGTCAGGGGCATCAGGAGCTGGTGGGGGGCCTAGCAACGCATCTAGCACATATTGCTTTTGTGCAGCAGTGAGGAGAATCCTCAAATTCATAGCCCAGTTGGTGAAGCTGCTACCATTCGCAGCAAGTTTCTCTTTCTCCATGAACACATTGAAATTAAAAGCAGGTGGTGCCATCTACAACAGAATTTGTAAAGTTTATTTAGACTAAGTTTATGATAGATTGAGTTCAACTAATCCAAATTACTAATGAACTCCCACTCAAAAACGACATCCCTCGTGTCCTTTTGGTGATTACATGAACCAAATCCACTATACCAAGTCCGATCATCACGTGAGTTGATATAGCTTCAAAGGCGAGCATCTATATGGGCATCATATCAACCATATGACTCATGCTTAACCTTTCGGTCCGTGTTCCGAGGCCATGTCTGTACATGCTAGGCTCGCCAAGTAAGAACCTTAGTATTCGCGTGTGTAAAACTGTCTTACACCTGCTATGAAAGCGTAGATTCAGTACACCCGATCATCACGTGATATCTCAAACACGATCCATAGAATGGTGCATACTCAAGGAAGAACACATTTTTATCTTGATATCTAAAGAGGATCATCTTATAATGCTATCAAACGCGCTAAACTAGCAGATAAGATGCTAACATCTAATGTGTAAAGTGAGATGATATGGTCCATGCATTTGATCTCTATCACTTGCATCATGGTATGATCTCTATCATTCCTTTGTGTGTAAGGCCAAGGTCTATGGAACTTACACGTTGAGTGTGTTGTAAGAGTATCCACCATACATCTACTTACAACAATACCATATCAACACACTAGCCCAGCAACGATCTAAACTAGACGCCTCTAATTTATCAATTGCAAGTTTTACGTGGCTTAGGGCTTTCAGAGATAGAACCGTTCTTACCTACGAACATGAACCACAACGAGGATAACTAAGTTATTAGCAACTCGTTGTAAATCAGATATTGACTATAGTAGGAGAGACAGACACCCGCCAGCCACTTATGCAAAACAAGTTGCATGTCAGTCGTGGAACCGGTCTCATGTACGGTGACATGTAAGGTTGGTCCGGGCCGCTTCATCCCACTATGCCACCAATATCCAAAATACATAGAAGATGCAATAACATGATCATCATCACCCACATATCAACCATATGTGTACTACCCGTGCTAAGCATCTACGCATTGATCAGGCTCTGATACCGCTGTTGGGTCCGCAGCATAGAAAACAAACAATTTGCTACGGTGTGAACTACACGCCAAGATCTATCTACTAGGTACAAAGCAACGGGTGGACATACATCCAACGATAACTTACCCTCGTAGACAACGAGCTTTGTTAACGAGTAGGAACTCGTGGTTGATGTAGTCATACACTTGCCGATCTCAAGATCGTGAGGAAGTCCGGCGCCAAGAACTCCGCAACAGATCAAGCACACACTGCGTTCAAGCCACCGGACAACCTCCACCTCCTCGCCCAGCGATCCATGAAGCAGCAACTCCTTCCGCATTTAAATGCCACCGGGAACATGTATCTCGCTAATCCGAGACCATGGGGGAATAATTCTAGAGGGGGAGAGAGATCCTTCACAAGGAGGTGTGTGGATGAAGGAGGGAATGAGTGGCCTTTTATAGGAGGAGGGGGGTGCCCCCTCTCTCCATGGCCGGCGCATGGGGTGACCTCACCTCCCCATTCATGTGGTGGTAACCCTCCACATTAAAGTGCCTCTTCACATTCCCTTTTAAAGTCTCCACTTTAAATGCATTAAATTTCTCCAAATTTAATGCTCTCTCATTTAATAAAACTCTTTTTATTAAATTTATTCAGAATTTTGTTAATTACTTTAATTAACAAACATTCACATATAGCCCCTTGCAATATTTCAATATCACATGCAGAACCATCTTCTGCAATTTCACCCGAAACAATTTCCGGTTTCTATTGAAACAATTCCTGCGCTTTGCAATTCTTTCGTCTGAAACATATGTGCTCCAAAATGGTGTCTGGTAACTCTTAAGTTTGCCACCCTACGGTTCGCGAATAATGCAGACATGATCGAGACCCTTCTCCGATCAATAATCAGCAGCGGGACCTGGAGATCCGTACTGACTCCTACACATTCAACGATGACTCATGTGATCATGAGAACCTTTAACGCTTGTAACTAAATCCCTTTGTCTCTTGATATATTACATGTCCGAGATTCGATCATCGGTATCTCCATACCTAGTTTGATCTCGTTACCGACATGCACTCTTTTCTCGTTCCCGTGATATAACATTCTAGTGATCACATCACTTGCTTGCAAGCTATCCTAATGTGATATCACCGAGAGGGTCCAGAGTATATCTATCCGTCATCTGGATTGACAAATTCCACTCTTGATCCATGAGCCTCAACATAACACCTTCGTAGTACTGAACCCATCTTTATAGTCACCCTATTACGGTGTGACGTTTGATGTTATCAAGATACTCTTCTGGTGTTAGCAATTAACATGATCTCATGGTCTAAGGATAAAGATTACTTTGTATGATGTTATAGAAATATAAACATAATGACTTGATCGTAATGCTATACTTCGGATGAATGTTCATCACATCATTCCACCAATGGTGTGACCTTGTTATTAACAACATCCAATGTCCATGATCAGGAAACCTTGATCATCCTGTTAATCAACAAGCTAGTCTATAAGAGAGGCATGACTAGGAACCCTTTTTGTTTATTAAACACACATGTATTGATGTTTCCGAATCAATACATTTCTAGCATGTAAAATAAACATCTATCATATATAAGGAATATATAATAACAACTTTATTATTGCCTCTCAGGGCATATTTCCTTCATCTTCTCCTATACTTCTTTGACCTGCTCATATTCAAAAATATGTTTCTATGCAGTGATAGGGAAAGGTATCTCATATGTTGGTTCTAGGGAGGCCAGTGTTGCTTTAACTTGTCTTTTCTTCTCAAGTTCGGGTGGTGGATCATAATTGACCAAACCCTCTTTTGGAGCTTTGATGTGTTTTGTAAAAGCTTTAACAACTTGCAACACAAGATCTGAATCCAAATAAAGTTCCTTAGATAATTATTTAACATGGCCCTTTTTATTATAGTCATGAATACAATCATGATCTATTTCTACACCTCCTTCGCTTCCTAGACCAAAATTCCATGAAACTCTATGATCGCGAATTCTATTAAGTAAAGCCCAAGCTTTAGTTATAGGAAGATTCATAAAGGCTCCTTCCGTGAAAGAGTCTACTTCAATTTTATTAGGTTCAATTAAACCGCCATATCCCCATATGCAACAGGACTGACGCTATCCCCATATCCTCCGACCATGGAGAAAAGGCTCATCCCCATCGCTCGCCACCTCCACCACCATCTCGATGTCACGAGGAACCAGAGCGGCGCCACCACACAAGCATGCCACCTCCAAGGCGGTCCCAGCCCGGTGTCGTTATACGCGATCAGGGCGAACAGCCTCGGCATGCCGGAGAGCACAGCGGCCATGAAGGACATAGTAGCAGGTCCCACAAGGAACCGCCACGTCTGACAAGCAACCGCGACAGGCGTGAGGAGTCGCAGGAGGGGCACAGCAAGAGAGCTAACCCACCGCCTCCACCGCCACCATCGCTACCTAGCAGCCATCATGGTGGAGGGCATGGCGGGTCTCACAAACCGCACCACAACTCCCCTCCCCATGCCGGAAAAGGGAAGCAGCCAAAGCCATATGACGCGCAATCGCGGCTGGACAAGATCCAAGAAGCTCAGGAGCTCCCATACCTTGGACCACGATGTTTTGGACCAGTAATACGGGCCACAACTTACCCCAAGGGCCTCCAGATAGACAAGACCATCAAGCCATACAATGGCACCGCTAGGCCAGCAACGTGGTTGTAGGACTACAGCGAAGTGATCCACATCGTAGGGGGAAACCCCAATGTCGCCGTCAAGTACCTCCCACTCATGTTGACCGGCACCGCCCAGCAATGGATCGACGACTTGCCGGAGAAATCAATATGCAATTGGTTGGACATGCATGAAGCATTCACCAAGAATTTCGAGGGTACGTACAAACGTCCCTGCACTTTCGGAGACCTACAGAGATGTGTGCAAGAAAAGGATGAAACCTCCCGTGCCTACCTCTCTTGCTGGTTGGATATGAAAAATTCCTTCACAGGGGTGCACGAACAGACCGCTATGGCTGCCTTCATTGATGGTCTGGAAAAGGGAACTTTGATCGGGCACACTTTGAAGCGCAGGCAAGACAACAATGACCTCAACCTCAACGCAATGATCGCCATGGCTAGCGAGTTCGCCGCTGCTGATGACGATGCACGTGGATTGTGGCATCCCGCAAAACCACTACTAGAAAATCGCGTTGTTTTTGTGCATTGCATCATCATGACCGCATTCTCATGTCATCATGCCTCATTGCATTTGTGCATCGTCGAGTCATCATGCATTTGTTTGTCGAAACCTATTTTCTAAAAGCCTAGTTTGGTTTCTAAATATTCCCCGTCTCAATTTCAAATTATAGCGCCGGGCTTTTCCGCGTCTTTTATTTGTCTAAAAACTAATTACAAAAGTTATTTTTAAATTAAATAAAAATCTATATTATTTTTAGGGGGCAGTCGAACGGGCCGATTCGACCCAGTCGACCACCCCCAGTTCAAAACGGTCCACCAGAATCCTAAAACTACCCAATCCTAGTCTACCCACCAATCCCAGCTTGCCACCTCACCGTCCCTCCACCTCACCCTCAGCCCAGCCACCTCACCAATCCACAACCCCACCTACACCCCTCTCTCTCTCTCACCTAGCCCCCACCTACCCCTCTCCCTTCCAACCTGGTCCCACCGCACTGGACCCACTCCCCACTCCCCACAAAGAAACACACGACGCACGCATCCCCGCCCACCCCACCCCGACCCCACCGACCTCTCCCCCCACGCCTGCCCCACCCCCACGGGTCCCCCGCTCCTCTCTCTCCTCCGTTCCTCCTCGCCAGCCTCAAAGCAGGGCCCCGTCACTGCCTCCCCGGTGCTCGCTGGTCCGCTTCCACTGCCCGGCCCGAGCTCACCGGAGGCCACCTCCGCTTGCCTCCGCCTGGCTCTCCTCTCCTCCTCTCCTGCCTGGCGTCCCTGCCGAGCCCGCCTAGCACGCCCGCCTCGCCGACCCCTCGCCGAAGCTTCTTGCCTCCGCCGCCATGCCTCCACTCGCTGGCCAGCGCCAAGCCCCCCGCCGCCCGCTCAAGCCTCCTTCGGGCCACGGCCGAGCACTGCGCTGCCGCGGCCTTCTCCTCGGCCCATGGGCAGGCTCGTGAGGGTGTGCGCCGCCTGAGCCATCTCCGCCCAGGCCGCCAAGTCGCTGCTGTGCCTCGGCGCAGCGAAGGGAAGGAGCTAGGAGGAGGGCCAAACGCGTGTGTTTGGCCAGGTCTCAGATGATGAGGTGCGGAGACACGCCTATCTCGACAGAGTACCACCCGAGGATCGCCGATCGAAACTCGGCACGGCATCGACATCGAACCGTCTAGTCAAGTTCGCCCGCAGCCAAGACCGACAATTGTACATGATGACCCAAGACCGACATGAGGCCCCGACAAGATCTCCTTCGCGGATCCGCAGACCACGATCCTAGCGTCCGAAGACCGTTCCGAACCCCGAACCCCGTGGACCGACATGATCTTCTTCACGGATACGACAAGTATTCCCTCGAGGACGCCGAGTACTTCACCCCGAACACCGAGACCCTGGACAACAAGTTCTCCTTCCCGGAAGCATTAACGCTCGTGCGACAAGATCTACTTCCCCGATCCGAAGACCCTAAATCCCGGAGTCCGAGAACGATCCCGTCGAACCCTCGAGACCACCCGAACCCTGAGCCCAAGATCGACAAACCCTAATGTGATTCCTTCCGAGCCCTATTTTACAAAATGAAATATAAACTTGTTGCATATTGATTTGTCATATTCGCATGCATATTGTCAGGAGGTTTGGGGGCCTTATGCCGATTCACCATATAATTAAATATGGGGCCCATATGCGGGCAAATCTAGTCTTATATTAGCCTCATTTAAATTGGTGTAGCGAACCGGTGCTATATTTGGCCATGTTCAAACAACATTTAAATTGCGGGGTAGTTAAATAACTTGAACCATTTAATTAATTGTCGGAACCTCGGTTCCGCTTAATATTGCCGAATTGCATTGCACCTTTGCCATGCCATACATCATACATGCATCATGCCCGATCTTTTGCCGTAGTATTAAATAGTCCATCCGGTGTTTCTTCTAGTGTTTTGGTTCTTCGCGGATAAGGCCGTTGAGTTGATGTGAGTGTCGACCCGATCTTCGGATGAATCTTCGGCAATGTTTTCAGGCGAGCATCTCCCCCTTTCTACCTATCTTACTTTTATAGTATTTATTCCCTCCTTGATCTATTGCTATCTGTTGCGATGATGCTCTAGTTTTCGCATGCGTGATATCCCTTGCAACCTTATATTGCCTTGGACACCTCCTATTACCCGTTGTTTGGTAGATAGTTGAATTATGCGTCAGAAGTCGCTTGCTCAAGCGCCGTTATGCGGTCGTCAAGTACCACAGCTTGTTGGAGTATTGACGTGTGTTTATTGTTGGAGATGATCAAGACTTTAATTATTGTTTAACAACTAAAATTGAAGTAGGTAAGCAGGCACAGTGGGCAATAGATGTTATTTGGTTGTTAACCGTCCACTTGTGTCCCGTAGGACCCCGAGTTCTTGACACCTGTTCCGAGATCGAGCGCGCTAACCACAGGTGGGGAGATATGGGCCCCCCATCGATTAGTACCTGATTTCAAAGTATTGTACTGGGGGCCACAAACTAGTTTGAGGTTTTATTTACTATCATGTACTTATGCCATGCTTTACCGCTTTATTTAAATTCAGCGATGGATAGCACTGTCTGTTTAGGATCGGGACACGATTTCGCGGTGTCGACAAGCCCAGCTTTTGGGTTCCCAATGTTCACCTGTCTACCCAAACCCTAAGTAAGTATCGGAGACCGGCCCGACTTCGCTATGGTTCGACTTAGTGGGTGGCCCCATGTACTTGCTTTGGATCCGAAACGTCATGACTTAGGCCCCGCCGACATACCGATGGGTGTATGTTAACGATCCGCATAAAGGGTCGAAGTGCTTGTGGATACTTTGGTGCACCCCTGCAGGGTTTAATCTTTTCGAAAAGCCGTGTCCGCGGTTATGGACGACTTGGAGCACAGTGCTTGATCATAGACAACTATAACTAAAGTTTACTGTTATAAATTGACTTGTATCCGATGTGACTAGTAATCAGCTCAACTACAACGGAATGGCTAAATAAAAGTACCAACAACTGCTGGGTTTTGGGATATCTCATGCTAATTGTATTTGACTAGTAAGTGTTGCAACTACAACGGAATGGTTAAATAAAACTGCCCACTGCTTATTTTATCAGGATGACTATCTATACTTGACTAGTAATTGCTGCAACGATAACTGAATAAATAAAGCGCCAACCGTGTGAGTTCCTCGGTTGACTTCCTCGCTTGGTGTCGAGGGGAAATACCAGGATGGGTATGTTTGGTGGAAGTATCGGATGGTTCCAAATAGGTCTTTCCTATCCTCTCTCGATAGTCCGGTTATATCGAGTCTCTATAGGTTGTTTAGTGCATGCTACGCCGCCTCGTCCACCATACCTATGTAGGCGAGAGCCTTCAATTCTAGTCTCGCTGCATCGGCCTCGATCGACCGCTCTCTCTTTTTCCTTTGCCCCTTGTCGGCACCCCTTTTGTTTAAGCAGGTTTGAGATCGACGTCGTTAGCAGGGTTACCCTTCCGGCTTGGCCTGGGCAGGGTTATGGACGCCATTGGTTATTCTTCAGGGCTCTTAGCCCCATTTGCATCTTGTCCGTAGTCGGACGCTCTAACATTTCCAGGTGATTTGGATCTTTGTACATTGTATCTGTATTCTTGACTCTTTGGGTCGCTGTTGTATATATACTGCTTCACGTGGGTCCCATCGAGGACTGTTGTGTAATGTTATTACTTCGTTTTCCACTCGCACGAAAGTGCCTGGTGGGCACCTTTGAATCGTTTCTATGCGGGTTTGGCGGGAATCGCTAAAACTTGCATAGGGCCGATTCTGAGGGTGTTACATGGATCATTGCCGGCGATAGCAATCCCTACCCAGGCCAAAAGAACAACAATAACAAGCAGAAGAATCCACCCGAAGAGAAGCAAGTAGCCGACATGGTCACCGCAATGTTCACTGGCAGAGGCAATGGCGGACATCGTAGACATGGCAGGGGAGCTAGTAGTGGCCAGCAGAGGAGTAACACTACACCCTCAGCGCCCCACGTTCCTCAAACGTCCGAAGAGTACCGTGATATGCTTTGCTTCGTCCACCTCGACGCCAATGGCAAATCCACCCACACCAATCACCAGTGCAAGTTTGTCAATGATCTCAAGGAGGACCTTGAGTCTGGCTACAAGCGAAGTTGGAAAAACAGACCCCGTGAAAAAGGCAAAGGGAAGAAGAAGGAGGAAGAACCCAAGGAATCAAGCGATATGGACGAGGATGTGGACCCAAAATCTTCCGGCAAGGGAGAGGATAAAGGTAAAAATCCCTTCGAAAAGAAGGCTCCTTGTTACCACACCTTCCTTGGCACCCCAACCGTCCGGGCCCAGAAAACCTCTCTGAGGATACTGATGGCTACCCTCCCTCCAGTTCCCCAGTACGTCAGGTGTTCGGAAGTTCCAATTAGTTGGGATAGGAAGGATTACCCAGAGCTCATCCCAACAGAGAACCAGTATGCCATGGTCATCAACCCTTTTGATTGACGGCACAGAGTTCTCTAAGTGCCTCGTGGACAGTGGAAGCAGCATCAATATCATGTACCTGGATACGCTGCACAAGATGAACTTGATGGAGACCCAGCTAAGGAAGAGCAACACCGTGTTCCATGGGGTTGTCCCTGACCGACAAGCAAATTCCTTGGGTTGCATCACCCTTTTGGTTGCTTTTGGCGATGTAAACAATTATCGCCAAGAACGCATGACCTTTGAAGTGGTGCCCTTCAAGAGAGTGTACCACGTCATCTTCGGACATGACATCTTCCACTCCTTCCTCGCAAGGCCATGCTTTGTCTACAACAAGCTCAAGATTCCCGGACCAAATAGCGTCATCACCGTTGACGGAAGCTTCACCAAGGCACGGGAGTGCGAGCTTAGCAAAGCCGCCTTCACCGAAGCGGTCCTCTACGGTGAGGAGTTCAAGGAGATCCAGAACCAGGTCGATGCCTCGGAGATGCCGGCTTCGAAGAAGAAGATCACTACTGCCGAACCCGCCTTCAAGGCCACCATCAAGACCAAGCAGGTGGAGCTTGTCGAAGGTGATTCCTCCAAGACCACCGCCATTGGCACGGACCTAGATCCCAAATAGGAAAGCGCGCTCGTCGAGTTCCTCCATGAGAATAGGGACATCTTTGCCTGGCAACCTGCCAACATGAAAGGTGTACCTAGGGAACTTGCCGAGCACAGATTGAATATTGATCCTAATGCCAAACCGGTGAAACAACCTCTACGACACTTTGGTGATGAAAGACGAAGGGCTATAGGCAAAGAAATAGCTAGGTTACTTAAGGTTGGCTTTATCTGAGAAGTTATTCACACCCGCTGGGTGGCAAATCCTGTACTTGTCCCCAAAAAGGGAACCAATGAATTAAGAATATGCATTGATTACACCGGCTTGAACAAAGCGTGTCCGAAGGATCTGTTTGCTTTGCCTCGCATTGACCAAGTCATTGATTCGATGGCTGACTCGGAACTTCTGTGCTCGATGCCTATTCAGGATACCACCAGATCCGGATGTGAAAGTCGGACCAATTGGCCACTTTGTTCACCACACCCTACGGCACGTATTGCTACGTCACGATGCCCTTTGGGTTGAAAAATGCTGGTGCCACATACCAGCGGACGATGCAACATTGCCTACATGACCAAATAGGTCGCAACATATATGCCTACGTGGACAACATCGCGGTACTGTCAAAGAAATCAAATGGTCTTATCGCTGACTTGCAGGAAACCTTCGACAATCTCCGGAAATACAACATGATGCTAAACCCAAAGAAGTGCATCTTCGGGGTACCATCTGTCAAACTGTTGGGCTTCATCATTTCGCATCGCGGAATCAAGGTGAACCCAGGGCAAATCAAGGCCATCCTCGACATCAAACGCCCGACATGCCTGAAGGACATACAAAGTCTCACAGGCTACGTTGCAGCAGTAAGCCGGTTCATCAGCCGACTTGGCGAGAAGGCTATGCCGCTCTACAAGTTTCTCAAGAAGGCGGACAAATTCACATGGACGGACAAAGCTGATGCAACACTTCAGGAGTTGAAGAGAATACTCTCCTCCCCGCCTATACTTGTAGCACCGGTGTCAAGGGAGCCTGTGTTAGTTTACATGGCGGCGACCAACCAAGTAATCAACATCGTCATCGTGGTGGAGCACAAGGAACCAACACACGAATACGTAGTTCAGTGAGCCATTTACTATGTAAGCGAGGTCTTGACGGAATCCAAGCAGCCTTACCCACACTACCAGAGGATAGCTTATGGAGTTTTGCTTGCTTCCCGCAAGTTAAGGCATTATTTCCAGGAGCACCCCATCACAGTAGTGAGAAAAGCTCCACTGTCCGACATCATCAACAACGGCGACGCTACAGGGAGAGTGGAAAAGTGGGGCATTGAACTTGCCTCCTTCGACATCACCTACAAGCGACGCGACGCTATGAAATCACAAGTATTGGCGGATTTTCTTGCGGATTGGACAGAACTGCCAGAAGACACTCATGTACCAGAGCCAGAGTATTGGATCATGCACTTTGACGGATCCAAGTTACTCAATGGCTCAGGGGATGCTGTATTATTGCAATCACCAACAGGAGAGAAGTTGCAATACGTCCTGCAGATCCACTTCAACGCTACCAATAACATGGCGGAGTATGAGGCCCTCATTCACGGACTTCGCGTAGCCAAAGATATTGGCATCAAGCGCATAGTTTGCTGTGGAGATTCTGCTTGGTTACCCAGCAAGTAGCTGGCACTGGAACGCACGGAACCCTATGATGGCGGCATATCGAGACGAAGTAGACGAAATAGCCAAGTGCTTCGACGGCTACGAAGTCAAGTACGTCAAAAGGAAGGATAATGAGGTAGCAGATCTGCTGTCAAAGCTTGGATCAGCCCACCGACCAATTCCTCCAGTCGTTTCCTAGAGCATTTGCGGACCCCATCCATGAAAGGAGCGGACCCCGACAACTCGGATAGAGTGGATTCTTTTGTTAACAGAGTAATAGTGACCTCTCCGGCTTGGACGAAACCGTTCATGGACTATCTACAAGACGGAACTTTGCCCGCTGACGAAGTCGAAAGCCGGCAAATAGTACGCAGAGCAAAAGGCTACGTCATCATTGACGCTAGCTATACAAAAGAAGTACTACATGAGTTTTCCTACGATGCGTCTCCCAGCAGCAAGGTATTGACATCCTTAGAAAAATACATCTCGAAGATTGCGGGCATCACGGTGGCCAAGGCCTTTCGACAAGGATTCTACTGGATAACTGCCAAGGCGGACGCCGACAAGTTGATACAAACATGCCTCGGGTGTCAATTTTATGCAAGACAACCAAATGTTCCAGCTGAAGAATTGCGAACAATACCAATAACTTGGTTGTTTGCAGTCTGGGGGCTGGGCATGGTGGGACCTTTGCAGACAGCACCCTATGGATTCACACACTTGCTAGTAGCAGTGGACAAATTCACAAAATGGATTGAAGCTAAACCCATTAGAAAGCTTGATGGGGCAACAACCCTAAAGTTTGTCCGAGATCTAGTGGTGAGATTTGGTCTCCCACATAGCATCATCGCCGACAATGGCAAAAACTTATCTCTCGGAGAAGTTGAGGAGTACTTTTATGAGAAAGGCATCCGCCTTGACCTAGCATCTGTGGCACATCCACAGTCAAATGAGCAAGTTGAAAGGGCCAATGGACTAATTCTGCACAGAATCAAGCCACGCTTAGAGGCACCGCTACGTAGAGAAGCTGGAGCCTGGGCGGAGGAACTATCATCTGTCTTGTGGAGTTCACGAACAACACCCAACAGATCTACCGGCTTGACTCCTTTCTTCATGGTTTATGGAGCAGAAGCAGTTCTCCCATCCGACATCCTCAACGATGCACCAAGAGTTTCTGCCTACAAGGAGGATGACGCTGAGGAATCCAGATGACTATCTGTGGACCTACTTGAAGAAGAGCACGTGCTGGCATGCTAGAGATCCGCCGTCTACTAGCAGAAGCTGCGCGGCTACCATAGTCGCCGTGTAAAGCATCGCTCGTTTAAAGAAGGGGATCTGATGCTTAGACTCAAGCAGGAGAAATCACACAAATTATTCCCGCCGTGGGAAGGACCGTTCGTGATAAGCAAAGCATTGCTCAATGGTTCCTATTACCTCGTCGATATTCGCGAGTTGAAAGATAGGCCTAAAAATCGCAAGCGCAAGCAACGTGACTCCGATGATGATTACCTAGAGACAGATTGGCCATAGAATATAGCACAGCTACGTCCCTTTTACACTTAGCACATTTATATTATGTAATAAGTTTCTTATGTGATCGATGAAACAAAGCATTTGGTTCACTCATATTCTCTGAGTCTTTTACCTCCTTTAGTTGTTCATTTTTGGATCATATAAACCCTTTATGCGCAAGATTGCATTTGCCCTTGTGAAAATTCCGCCTAAGGGCATAGATTTTAAGAATAAAAAAACCTTTAAAGAAATGTTTATGAAAATCTGCATAGCCTACAACCTATAGTCTACGGCTGTAGATAGTGCATAAAACAATCCTTTTTAGTGAACTTGCTGAGTACGCTCATACTCAACCGTACCTTCTTAACCCTTTCTAGATCTCAGAGAAATGTATGACGAAATCAAGAAGAAAACTACTTTAAAGAGTTGAAGACAATAATACTAGCTTTACTTTAGATTAGAAGCACGACTAAAATTAATGATAAATAATACTAGCTCCGTAGACAATACTACAAGCCACAAATAAAATTTAGATATCCAAAATGCTCACAAACAAAATAGGAGTGTACCTCCATAGGTCTTTGCGTCATTCCCTGTCACGCTGCTGGGGCTCGCCCCTGCCGCACTCTCATGTCTTGGCCTTTCAACCAAATACCTCTGCATTTTCTAAAATTAAAGATTTCAATATTTGATAGAATGATTCAACAACATAAATAGTTAAAGCGATTTGCCTTTCTAATATGGGAAAGTGATCTACTTGATGAACAAATCTTGTTTCCCCCAATTCGTAGATTAGGTTCAACTATGGCGGGCGCGGCCGGTCGCTGTCCTGACCTGCAACCTGTAGCTTATTCTTCAAGCGAGGTGCCCCGCGTCTCCGCCTGTGTGCTACCCTGCCCCTGCCTGTGCGCGCATCGGCCTCCCCGGCAGCCGCCATAGACCTGTATGAGGAGACGAACAGACGAAGGATGGAACTAGTCTTGGGCGAAAGGCCTCCTCACTCGTTATTACTTCTGTGATAGGCTAGGTAGAATTGGAGTTGCGGGCTAAACTTTTTATTAGTTCTCATGTTGAGCTAGACAAGAAAATAAGAACGACTGGTTGGTCTGGAGTTTTTTTTTCCCAGGCAAGCAGCAAGATAATCACGATTTAACGCCTGATGAAGCTATGTTTGCACACGTGCCGGACCAAGCCAAGCCCGGAAAGCTGCTGGGCATGCTGGGCTGAAGCTCTGCACTCAGGCCAATTAGGGTTTGGTACCCTTACAGTTAGATCCTACTAGGTCCTATGTAAATATAATATATACAGAACACATTATCTAGCTATAAAGAATATGCTATTCGGTAAGTACGAAATAGAAACATTTAGAACTTCTTACCTAAATGGTAGCTTCAACTGTTGTGAGGTTTTAGGCTTAGATAGTAGTATATCACTACTGGACAAAGGTTTTTACAATGCTTTTCTTAACAATTGTGTTTTCGAAGATTATGTTGTTATCTTTTCTACACATGAATTTTACCATCCATTTATATCTAATGTGAGACGGAAAGAAAGAGAATGGACTGTAGCAACACATGGACATTAATTTAGCTAGCAGTAGTAAAGAAGATTCACACGTGTTTCCTCCTCTCTAGCAAGGACTGTCTTGTCTTGCTTCGTGGTAGGATATGAGTAGAACACAAGACGTGGCAAAAGTGAAGATATATATCTCGCTAGGCTGCCATGTAGCCGGCCCTGATCTTTTTTCTCCCAAGCTCAGCTCAGGAGCAAAGATCTGCCCCGCTTGATACATACGATATGAAGCCAAAACGTGCACACGCAGGACCAGCACATGTGTGCCAGAAAGCGCAGCATCCTTGGTCCATGTCCAGCCAACCATGAATATGGCTCACATCCTACTTGCATGCGATGCAATGGATAATAGATAACCCAACCAACGCCTGCCCATCCCTTCGCTTCCTCCATTTAGGATTTTGGACGGAAGCGCAACGCAAATATCCCACGATTGCTACTCGGCCCCAAAAGTTTCAACAAATATCTTGCACTGCACTGTACTGCAACGGGGAGATATTTTCTCGGAGAAAAGATGCTGCAAAAGTGCACCGGGCGTCCGCCTCTCGAGTCGCAACAAAAGCAGCGTAGCACTTGGCCGCCCTTGGACCGTGGGAAAAGGTCGCTCAAGGGGGTGGGCGAAGTCGTGTGTGCGACCGTTGCCCCTCTAAATAGAGGTGCGTAAATCGGCCTTATACACCCCCAAAGATATTTTCCTAAAGATATTATATGCATATAATTTGTTCATGTTGATGAAAGAAAGCACAATGCACTGAGTTCTTTGCGTGAATTAAATATGATATTAACTAAAATAAACAGACATATGGTATACCTTCACGAGTGGATGGCATACTTGTCGGAAAACACTCCTTCAACTCAAGAAAAAAAAGTCAAATATCAAGCCTCGCCGCACCACAACCCTCCGACTGCCTCATACCGTATACCCAGTCAAGGCTCCAATGGAGCCTCCTCGCGTCTCCCTCAAGGCGGCGGCGGCCAACCCAACTCCCTCCCTAGATCTCAGCCGGCGAGCGGGTTGGTTCCCTCTCCCTCTGCTTGCTTCTCCGGCGGCTGGAGGCAGAGGGAATCTTGTTCCTCCATCTAGTAGTTAAGGTTAGGATCTTTTAGTCGTGGTGCGCCATTGAGATGGTGGAAGCGGCGTCCGGACGAATAAATTTGTCTCATCTCTACTTTCACACCGGTGCTGATCTTTATGGTGGCGTCTCAGAGGTGATGGCAATGTATGTTATTCGGTCCTTCAGATCGGCAACTTGGTCTTCTCGTCGGTCTTCAAATCTAGCGAGATTTGTTTCTCGTTGTGTCGTTGGCGCTCGTTGTTATCCGCGATGCGTTGGCGGCTGGGACGAGGTGGTTTCTCTAGATCAAGGATATTGGTTCGGAAGTGATAGATCTATCGTTCCTCTTCAACTTCGTCGATAGGAGGCGACGAATATTGGTCCAAGACAGCATGGCGACGTCCTTCGGTCATGTGCCACAACGACATGTGCCTCGCTGCGTGCAGCAAGGCTGTTCATTGACTCACAAAGCCTCGTTGGCGATGGTGCTTTTTTGGATCTTACTATGGTGGAGGATTCACGTCTCTTTCAGCATTCTTCTCGGTGGCACCAGAGTTTGGCAGCGGCCGCTAGATTTAGTGGTTGCGGGAAAATCTAGGGGTGTTTTTGTATTTCTCAATCTCTTAGTCTTTTATCTGCAGTATTTTTAGGATAATCATTTTATCCCAATCCGCTTTTAGTGTCCACATGTGTGTAACTTGATTTTTAATTAATGAAATATGTGGTTGCTTTAAAAAAAACTCTCCGACTGTCTAAAAATCTAATGTCAAAATGGGAAGACAAAAAATGCCACCCCAAAAAAAGAAAATTAGACTTGGTAAGAACCTTTAATTAAAAAAGAAGATCACCAGACTCCTCACCGGCAGCAGTCCTCACTACTTTCGCGCTATCGTTCCTGTATAAAACCTCCCCCTCTGCTCTCTCGTCCTCCCACTCCTGCATGCCTCAACGAACCATCTCCAAGAAACCACCTCACCCCAAACCGATCCTCTCCACGAACCAATCCAGACCAATCCACCACTGAATTCCTCATCTTCTTCCCCCATCAAGAATTAAAGATTCGTCCAGCAAGGCGCGCAACATAGCACCTAGTGTGTGAGATATGAAGCTTGACAGGGAGATGGAGATGCTCCTCGACGAGATCCCCCTCCTCCACCACGGCGACTTCCTCGGCTGCGGCCAGCCAGCTGCCTCAACAGAGCCCGACGCCGGCTTCGACTTCTCGTACCTCATCCAGGAACTCGGCGAGATGGGCTTCGTCGACGAGGACGACGAGGAGGAAGACGATAACGCCAGCTTTCTTTACCCCAGGAAGGCCAGCTCGTCCCCGACGAGCAACCTCCATTTCATGGACGCTGAGAATTTCGTGGCGTCGCGTCCCTTCTCCACGGGCAGACACTGCGAAATGTCTCTGTTCGATCTGTTCCCCTTCCCCAGCACCTGCTTGGACGCCGCCGCTACCCAAGACTGGGACCTTCTGGCGGCGCCGGCGGTGAGGTCCCGGCCATGCAAGATGTCGAGGCCTAGGAAGGCGACGAGCCCCAAAAACTGCGCGGCGGCGAAGCCGTCCAAGTACGAGAGCCTCGTCGGGCTGCGCGGCTACATGTACCATGTGGCCAGGGACCAGCACGGGTGTAGGTTCCTGCAGCAGCGGCTCGACGACGGCAAGCGCGAGGTCGATTTCATCTTCGCCGGCGTCGCCCGCCACGCCGTGGACCTCATGGTGAACCCGTTCGGGAACTACCTCATGCAGAAACTGCTCGCGGTCTGCGACGAGGAGCAGAGGATGGGCATCGTGCTCACGCTCACCAAGGAACCCTTCGTGCTCGTCAGGATCTCCCTCAATGTACATGGGTAAGACTGCCACGACTACTCATTTTGGTTGGTAATTCAACTCTTTTGCTGGGGATTTTTTGCTAATTGTTGTGCTGTAATTTCGTTCTTGATTACAGGACAAGGGCAGTGCAGAAGCTAATTGAGAGCCTGAGGAAAAGGGAGGAGATCCATCTCGTCGTCGCTGCACTGCGCCTGGGGTTCTTGGAGCTCATCAAGGATCCTAATGGAAACCATGTCGTGCAAAAGTGTCTGCAGTCCTTCGGGTCTGATAATAACAAGGTATATATATGTGTGTGCGCGTGCATACATCTGTACTTGTTTAAATACTACTAGTATTTATCTTTGGATTCTCACTATGAGAAGAATATGTCAGAGATAGGCACTTGCATACATGTTTGAATTTTTCAGCTCCCTCTGCTTACTGTTAATTACTGAACTGAATTTTAATGATGAAACTGTGCTGAACTGATATGTTTGTTTCCTGATGATGACGTGACATAATTAACTCTTAATCTAATAACTTTCAGCCGATCTTCGATGCTGCTGCGATTTATTGCCTCGATATCGGGATGCAATGCCATGGTTGCTGCGTCCTGCAGCGGTGCATTGCACGCTCGACAGGCGAGCACAAGGAGAAGCTTGTTGCTGCAATTGCTCACAATGGATTCGAACTTGCCCAAGATGCCTATGGGTAAAATTCTGCCTTGTGCTCCACATTTAGAGAAAACTTCCTTCTGTATATTTATGACATGTGTAGAGATGGCAGTTAGGGTACCCTCAATTTTAGTCTAGTTCAAACAAATGAACTAATTTTATCAAAGGTAGAGGATACCCTTCAGGGTACCCACTGCCATCCTTACATGTGTGCTATATGCTCCTGTCCTTGTAAACTGATTACTCTTTATCTGCTATATATGTATATGGTTGCAGAAACTATGTTGTTCAGTACGTGATAGAACTGAAGGTTGCTGCTGCAAACGCGAGTCTGGCACAGCAGTTTGAAGGCAAGTACGTCCAGCTCTCCATGCAGAAGTTCAGCAGCAACGTTGTCGAGAAATGCCTGAAAGTTTTCAAGGAAGCCGACAGGGCGAATATCATCCTGGACCTCCTCGCAGCGCCGCACTTCGAGCGGTTGCTGCAGCACCCTTACGCCAACTATGTGGTCTACGCAGCTCTTCAGAATTCCAAGGTAAATAACATCTGCACCAGAAGAGCATCAAACCAGAGACTTCAGTATTTTGATTTTGACAGTAACTGATTCAGCAATCTTTGCGACCGTGATGAAAATTTTCAGGGCTCTCTCCACTCTGCACTGACGAACGCGATCCGGCCTCATGTGGAACTACTCAGAACCAGCCCATACTGCAAGAGGATCTACTCTCGAGCTTTGCTCAAGAAGTGATGACCTGGATGGGACCTATTAATTCACCTTGTAACAATAAAAAGATTGAGCGATTGTTTTTGGATTTAAAAAGGATAAAAATGATCTCACCATGTAGATTTTGTATAGATCAATACTATTTGGTCATCATGTAATTTTAAGTGCGCCTTCATTCGGTGCGCTCTTGTGTTGCGACAATCCATCTGGAATGGAATAAGTTCTGGTTGAACAATCCACAATAGGTGATAATGTATTTTTATCCGATTAGAGCCCACGGCACACCCCTGTATGTTCTTGGACGCGACTTCAACGGAGCATAGGAAATGTCGGTGTGGGGGAAGATAAGCAGTGAAAGCAAAGTTGTTGGAGAGGTCCTCTCCCGCCCCGGCCGCTCCGATGTGGCCGCCTCCCGCCGGTGCGCTGGCGCGCGGTGGCTTCCTCCGTCTTCCCCGGGTGCTCCCAAGCCCCCGTGCCGGCGTCGGTGCTGCTGCGCTTAGAGGCCCGCCGCCTCGTCCTCCTCAACGTGGTGGGCGTGGTGATCGACGCCCGGCCCCTCGCGCGCGGGGAGCTTCTCCGCGAGGACGACTCCATCCTCTTCCCCGCCCACCGAGCCCGCAACGAAGCCAAGGTATGCTCTAACTTGTGCTCCCCTGTTCGCAGGTCCCCTGCCCCCAAAGGGCCGGCTTGCCCGATGACGCGGACCCCGCCGGAGCTCCACCCTCTGCCGCCGGAGGTGGTGGCGGAGATGGCCGACCTCGCGGGGCGACGGTGGGCGGATGTGGAGGACGAGGATTCGGCGGAGGCCGCGCCGGGGGCTGGACCCTCCTCTCCGGTGCCGTCGAGTTGGGCGCTGGCCGTCCCGGAGCACGGTGTCGCGATGCCTCGCTGCATCTCTGCCCTCCGCCGGCCATCGCTGGGGGATTTCCTCTCAGTGGCGCAGCCGGTGCGGGGTGGGAGGCGGCGGAGCTCGCCCGCGGCGGCCGGGAGGTCGCGCGCGCGCACCGCTCGCTGGAGCGCGGCGGCGGCGCACCAGGGCTTCGAGGGAGATGGGGCTCATCGTGTGGATCGGCCCCCGCGGGGTTGGTGGGCCTCACATGGGCTCCAGCCTGCTAGAGGCCTGCCTTCCGCTGCTGGGCCGAGGCCCGTGGAGCCCGTCTCGCCCAGGCCAGGGGGGCCCTAGGGTTTGGCCCGTTATGCCCGTGCCAGGCAGACGGGCCCCCCATCGATCCTCTCTGCGCCCTGACACCACCCGCCGCTGGTTCCCGCCGCTCTTCTCCTTCCGCCAGACCGTCGCTTGAGTTTCAAGGCTTCAGTGACAAGGCACCGATGCGATGGCGCCAACGACCTCAGAGCCTCTGCGCCAGGAGCCCTGTCACGGCGTGCCCTCTCCCCTCGCCAGAGATCTCCACCACCTCAGAGGCTCGCCTCACGGCCAGACGGCCTCACGCTCTCCGCGCCACCATGACCGCCGAGGTCCATTCGATGACGGGCCGCCAGACGCTGCCTCGCTTCGCTGCACCAAGATCGCAGGTTTCCCGCCGCCACTCGCCATAGCGGTGGAGCAGCGTCGCCCAAGAATCGGGCGGCAGGGCTGTCGCTGCAAGCAAGGCATGAGGAGGAGGTGCGACAGCGTGCTCTTGAGGCCGGGCAGATGGTGCCTGGGCCCTTAACCCTTCCGGCGGGTGGCGGGCGATGGCTGTGGACGGGGGCCGCCTACGCCCTGCCCCGCCCTTCTGGGAGACGGGCAAAACTCCACAAAGCCAGCAGCAGCAGAAGAAGTCCAAGGCGAAGAAGAAGATGGTGGTGCCTAGCGCACATCTGCCTGTGTTAGGACCCGATGCGCCGCTACTTGGGATCCCCGATGGGATGAGGCTGCCGCTTGACTCCCTGCCTGGTCGTGAGTGCCTCGGGTACTATGGCCATGGGGTCAACGGAGGCTTTTACCACATCGACATGCGGGAGTCCAGATGACAGTCCCGGAGACCCTTGCGATGGTGATGATCTTGGAGAAGGACCAGCCGCTCTAGATTGAGGTGATAGAGGAGTTGATTCACCAGGAGCTTTGCGAGGTCCTACCAGGCCACGAGTGGAAGGTGAGAGGTCTCGCCACCGAAGTTTGAGATTCAAGACTCGGTGCGCCTTTGGAGCCACATTCACGCTCCCGATCCACCAGCTGAAGGTTCTGATCAGGCCCTCCACCGCAGACCTGGAGACTACCGTGACGTTGTCGGAGACCTGGGTTCGACTGTCTGGGGTCCTGTCGGAGGCTTGGAGGGAGGGGATTGTCGCCCTCATCGCTCAAACAGTGGGCAAGTTCCTGGAGGTGGACCCTGGCTCTCTCCCGGGCCATGGAGCGATCCGGCTGCGCATTCTTTGCCCGGACACCCCAGTCTTCCCCGTGTGGATCTCGCGCTTCTTCTTCGGCCACTCGGGTAGGGATCTGTTGGTGGAGCTCGACGATTCCCCTGCTCCCCCATGGGTGGTGCCTACCTTTTCTCCTCGCCATTTACCGACAGCTGGAAGGGTAAGGGGGTTCGGACGAGGCCCTCGCGGCCGACGCCACGGCTTGGGGAAGGTGGAGCCGCACGTGCCTCCCTTCCAGCAGTCGTCACAGCGCGGTGGGCACGCCTCCCATCCTCGGCGTTGCTTACGGCCAAGGCCCTTCTTCCCGGACGTGACCACTCTCTGCAGCGCTTCTACCAAGCTGGTCGGTGACGCCCCATGGCAGGCTCGCCTGGCCCCCAGAGCCTCGCCTTCAACATCGCCTAGTATGGTACCAACTTTGACTTGTCCCATCTGTCTTTGGGAGCTCTCCAGGCTAGCAGTGAGGAGAGGTCGCCTTCCCCACCCCGGCCTGCGGCTTCGGAGGATTCCTCGGGGAGCGTGGGACTGGATGTATTCCCTCTGTCCTCCCCTCGCTCTCCGGGGTTGGTGTGCTACTCCCTCGCCCCTGACACTCCGGACCTCGACGCGGGGGGGTCAGCCACGGTCTCCTCTACCCCTACCGTGGCTGGCCTCAGGGGTCGCTGACCTCGGGGACCTCGCTAGCCACCTCCTCCTCCCTCTCGCCATAGCTTGCGCATCGCTGGTGCCAGGGCGGGTAGGACTAGTCCCGAGCCAACGGTGGAGGAGAAGGCGACCCGCAGGGTGACAGCTCGCGACGAGTTCTTAGGTACTCCCCCTTTCTTCCATTTTTGGGTCTCTTTTATCTACGGGTTCTAGGTTCTCAGTGCTGGAGGAGTTCTCTCTGGACCACCTGAGTGCGATTGCTTTAGACAACGACATCGTCTTCTGGGGTGAGCGGGGTCCCAGGGCTGAGCAGATTGGGGCCATCAAGGCTAGAGAGGTGTACGAGGGCCAGATCGCCGCTGCACGTGCTCGCGAGGCACGAGAGCGGGAACGGGCCCTTGTGCTGGCAGGACCTAGGTCTGTCGACCCCGGGTCTACCATAGCGCGACCTCTCCAGCCTGATAGTGGTGAGCCTCCTACGAGGACTCCCCTAGTGAGGAGACCTCGCGGGTGACCACCAAAGGCCCCGACCAATCGCCCTCCCACAGCCCGTGCACGCTTGGCCCCCAGTAAGGGGTCCACGCCCGAGTGATAACCCTAATGAACAATCTCCAAGCGATATGAGTGTTCATATGGAACATTCGGGGGTTCAGGCAGGAGGGCCGACGCCGCCAGCTCAAAGAATACCTACGCCAAGAAGATGTGGATATTGTGGGCCTTTAGGAGACGATCCGTCAGGACTTCTCGATTGTGGAGCTAGAGGGCCTCTTTTGCCACAAGTTTGCATGGACTTGGCTCCCGACATGTGGCCACTTGGGAGGATCCTCCTTGGTGTCAAGGAGGATACCTTCGAGGCGGAGGATATGGACCGCGGGGATTTCTTTGTGAGTATGGCACTCACCCATAGACAATCAAACTTCCAATGGGAGGTGATCATTGTCTATGGCCCCGCAGACCATATGAGGTCCCTTTTGTTCCTTCTTGAGCTCAAGTCTAAGGTGGAGCGGACGGGGACTCCGGCCATCGTGGCCGGAGACTTCAACCTCATCCGTTCCGTAGAAGACAAGAGCTCATCGAACATGGACCTCCATAGGATTCGCTTATTCAAAGATTGCATCGCCGACCATGCCCTTTGCGAGATTTCTCGTGTTGGGGCTAGATTCACTTGGACCAACAAGCAGCTTGACCCGATTCACAGTGTCCTTGACCGAGTCTTTGTCTCGGTGGAATGGGAGGTGGCTTTTCCCCTATGCTCGCTGCGGGTGCTCACCAGGGTCGGCTCCGACCATACCCCCCTCCTTCTCTCTTCTGGAGGGGGTCTCCGTCGAGACTGAACCGCTTCACCTTCGAGAACCTCTGGCTGAAATAGAGGGGCTTCTTGGAGGTCGTTTGGGCTCGATGGCTGGAGGCAACCGATTCTCCCCCGGGTCTTCTATGTCGTGGACGTTTGGAACCATTGTTCTAAGATGTCACGACAACTTATGCGGGGTTGGGGGGCGAACCTAGGGGCCGCGATTAGAGGGTAGAAGGATGCCATCCT
This sequence comes from Avena insularis, assembly GCA_023614405.1. NCBI lineage: Eukaryota > Viridiplantae > Streptophyta > Magnoliopsida > Poales > Poaceae > Avena > Avena insularis. The sequence goes on from CM042692.1 coordinate 190,637,155, forward strand.
GTAGGAAATCCAGGCCCTGGACCAGGAAGCGGACCTGGTGGGACTATCGGCTGACGCCTGGTCCCATAGATATTCCCTGGAGACCTCTATTATGGAGATCTATAGGGGAGAGGAGGCATTCTGGAGACAGAGGAGTCGACAGAACTAGACTCTCCAGGGGGAGTTGAACACGGCTTATTTCCGTGCCATTGCAAATGGAAGGCGTAGGAAATGCTCGATCCCCTGCCTCTGGGACGCAGACTTTCTTCTGGAGGACCAGAAGGACATCTCGACCCATATTTATGCATTCTATCGTGAGCTGTTCTCGGCAGCCCCGAGATCGGGATTGGCGCTGAGTATGGACTTCTGGACTGAGGGTGCCAAGGTGACTGGGGAGGAGAACTGGGATCTAACTAGACCATTTCTCCATACCGAGGTAGTCGAGGCCATTAAGTCTATGAAAACAAACTCGGCGCCGGGCCCAGATGGGCTACCGGTGATTTTCTTCCAGACCTTATGGGAGCAGCTTCGGCCGGTGATCATGCCTATGTTTTAGGAGTTCTACTGTGAGACTCTTGTCATGTTTAGGCTTAACTATGGCGTAATTATCCTGATCCCCAAACTAGTGGGGCCACGGATATTCGCCAGTTTAGATCGATCACGGTGATCAATGTCATCCAGCGTATCTTTGCCAAGGTCTGCGCGATTAGACTCGCCCCCGTCATGGAACGCCTGACCCACCCGCTGCAGTTTGCCTTCCTGAAGGGACGCCTGATTCATGATGGAGTACTCGCGCTTCATGAGATTATTCATGAGGTAAAGGTGCGACATCAAAAAGGGGTGTTCCTCAAGCTCGACTTCCAAAAGGCTTACGATAGATTGGATTGGGCGTTCCTTAGACAAGTCCTCAAACGTCGAGGACTAGATGACAGGATGATCTGCTGGGTTATGCAGTTTGTCATGAGTGGGAGCACCGCTATCAAAAAACCCTGAATGGGGAAGTGGGTCCTTACTTTCGACCCACCTGTGGCGTTAGACAAGGGGACCCGATATCTCCCCTGCTCTTTAACGCCGCGGTGGATGCCCTAGTAGAGGTCTTGGAGAAAGCCAAGACTTCTGGCCACATTTCAAGTGTGGTAGGGCATCTAATCCCCGGAGGTGGGATTTCACACCTCCAATACGCTGACGATACCATGATCATAGTTCAGGGGTCGGACCTTGACATTATTAACCTCAAGTTCCTTCTCCTTTGCTTTGAGTCCATGTCGGGCCTCAAAATTAACTTCGACAAGAGCAAGGTCATGATCCTGGGCTACTCCAACGAGGATAGACAGCCCATTGTAGACCATCTAAACTATCGCCTGGCGGACTTCCCCATCACGTATTTGGGTATGCCTATGAGGGACTCTCATGTGTTGATTAGAGACCTTGCCCCCATGGTCACGAAGGTCCGGTCTAAGGCCGAACCGTGGCGAGCTCGCCTCACGTCCAAAGGGAGCAAGATTATGTTGATCAACTCGTGTCTGTCCAGCCTCACCATGTATCAAATGGGCCTATATCTGCTTCCTGAAGGATCTCACGCAGACTTTGCGAGGCAGCTGTCTAGGTTCTTTTGGGTAGTCAGAGATGGGCACCAGAAATACCATATGGTGAAGTGGGCAGACATTTGCTCCCCCAAAATTCTTGGGGGTTTGGGCGTCCTTGACTCACGCCGCTTCAATGTAGCTCTTTTGCTAAAGTGGGTGTGGCGGATACTCCAGGACGATGGTGGCCTTTGGTTGCAGCTTATCAAGGCCAAGTATCTTGGTAGTCCCTGTTCGTCTTGACGGGAGGGGTCGATTCAGCATGGGCCATCCAAGACGTTAAGCATCTCATCCATCGGGGCTCATCCTTCGAGGTGGGAAATGGCCGGGAAATACTATTTGGTCTCGACCCGTGGGTACAGGGCGTCCCTCCTTGCCAGGGTTTCCCGACCCTCTTTGCCATTTGCTTAGCCCCCGCGATGTTAGTTTCTGAGGCTGTTCAAGGAGGCCAATGGAACATACCATTCCGGAGGTCCTTCAATGACGCTGAGGCTGCTGAGTTTCTGCGGCTGCAGGTCTCCTTGCATGTTTCCCTCTCAGAGGAGAGGAATAAGTTTAGTTGTAGCCAGGCTCCCTCGGGAGCCTTCTCCGTTAGTTCGGCGTATAGGACCCTGTTCCAGGGTCCTGAGTTACCTTGGACGTCTCACCTTTGGAAGGCCCCCTACCCCTAAGTCTGCGGATTTTCCTGTGGCAATTGTTGCGGGATCGTCTTCCATCTAGGGTAGAAGTATCGAAAGGCAATGGCCCCGGCAATGGGTTGTGTCCATTATGTCGGACGCCAGAGACGTGTGCCCACATAATGTTCACATGTCCTGCGGCTCAGTTTCTGTGGAACTTTGTCGGCGATGCACTTGGGCCGCCCTGGCAGGCCCAAGATCTCGGTGAGTTCCTGGAGACTGAGGCTAACCTTACCGGAAGGAGGCGTCACCTCTTCTGGTTGGTGTTTGCGGCTATCACGTGGACGCTATGGAATATTCGCAATAAGATGTTGATTGAGCGGGTCTTTCCTCGCCGTGATTCTGACTCTGTTTTTTCCTTCCTTGCCTACCTTCAGCAGTGGTACCCGCTTTCTAGCCAAAGGGTCAGGGACAGCGTGGACGGGATCTTGCATGCGCTCAGGGCATCGGCGCAGCGCTTCACGGCTCCTGCCAGTACCTCCTCATCGTCCTAGCGGGAGCTCCTCGCCAGCCCCCTTTTCCTTTCTTTCGATTATTTTTGCTCCTTGGGCATGATGTGCTATGGCCGCAGCGGACTACCTTTTGCTTTTCCTGTTTGACGCTTGGCGTCGCCGACTTTGTTGTACTCTGTATGGTTATGACTTTATTTATAAAGCGGGGCGTAAAGCCTGTTTCGAGAGACAATCCACAATATATATATACTAGCACAAAGTCCGTGCGTTGCCACGGTACAGTAAAGCAAATGATATTTTTATATGATTAGATATATGTGCCCATTAAATCTAAATATCAAGAATGCTCCCTTACTTTACAAGTGTTTTATAGCCTGTAGTAGTGAAATCACACAACAACAATTTAAAACATGTAATACACAAATTACATAAGTAATAATGAAAATCACATTACATAAACTTAAAAAGTATGATATTAATAAGAACAAATCATCAAAAGCAGACTTCGCTGGCTTTGATTGGGCATAATGCATCGTAAGAGGGGAGGATTGAGAACCATTAGTTCTCCTAGGCCTGGCCTTCGTCTTGTCGATCTAAATCCGAGTGAAGAAACAGGGTGTTTGAAGCAAGGTACAACGAGGGGTACTTATTCGTGACGTTAGTTTGGGACGTGGATCGTGATCCAGAGAATTTATGGCCGATGAGCCGATATAATTGGTTCCATCGGGTAAAAAGTCCCGTTATTTTCCCCCAAATATTATAATTTTTTGATATTTTTGTACCAGTGCATTTAGAAAACAAAATCTTGTGGAATTTTTTTTCTACTAATTAATTTGTTTTAGCGAAATAAATTCAGTAACAATAAATAAATTTATAGCCGACATGATCAGCTAACAGCCCACCACGTTAATCATCGCATATCTTTCTTTTCATGAAGCACTGTATGAAACCATCCTCAAATTCCGTATGTCTCCAAAGCTCCACCCAATACATATAGATACTGGAGATCGGTAAAATCAAGCCGAGCGCTCCCGACCCCGTGCCCTCCGTCCTCCTGTGAGCATCGCCGCCTCTCCCCTTCTCCCCCTCGAGTCCCCTTCTTCCTCCATTCGATCCCCGCCGCCAGCGTGAGATCTCCACCCCAGCCATCTTGCTCTCCAAGAGCCGCCGCATCTCGCCTCGATATCCGCTCGCTAGTACGGGTGGTGCTTGGGGCGGAGCCCGTGTGCCACGGAGAAGAAGCCGACGATAGCCGGCCGGTATGGCAGGTACGAAGTCTTGGTGGTGGTGGTTCTCTCGGTGCCGGTTGCAGAGGTGGCGTGCCGGGCTTGCTGTAGAAGAGCATGTGCGCTGGCCTCTGTGACCATGTCCATCTCCGTCACAACGGTGCCCTTCTTCTTGCTCTGCTTCGGCTGAGACTTCTTGGCCGCTGGCTTCTCTTGGGCTGGAGTAGCGGCGGGTAGGCTTGGACTTGGGCTTGGCGGGTTACGGCTGGAGGAAGAGTACATTCTCCTTGCTGTCACTGTGGGACCTACGTCCAGCGCCGGCGCTCACAAGGTCACGAAGGCGCAACCGGTGCACCGCTGCCCCGTGGACGTGTTCTTCGGGAAGGCTGCTCGCTTGCGCGCGAGAGACCCTGGCGCAGACCGTGGCGTCCACGCACAGTACGTGTCCAGCGAGGGCGGCGCCGTAGCAAACGCGTCTCGTGGTGGTGGTGGTGGGCCGCGGAGTCCACACACGCACAGTACATGTTCGGCGAGGGCGGCTCCATGGCGGACGCGTCTCGTTGTGGTGGTGGCGGGCCGCGGAGTCCACGCGCAGTACGTGTCCGGCGAGGGTGTGCTGACACTCCCAAGGTCACGGAGGCGGAAGCGGGTGACTGACTGTCCCGTGGTCTTGCTCTTGGGGAAGGCTGTATCTCACACGCGGACCGTGGATTCTATGCGCAGTACGTGTTCGGCGAGGGTGGCGTTGTGGTGGCGGTGCAAGACCTGCTAGGCGGATGTGGTCGTGCACGAAGAGGTTGTCGGCAAGGGCGTGTTCCCATGTGCGCGGCCAACGCGTGCTCCTCTCTGGCCATAACCGCTCGCGTCGTGGACATAAGCTATTTCTTTAGATGGCGCACGGGCTTCTTTATCTTTACCGAAACGTGTTTCGTACTCGCCGGTTGCATGGTGGGTAAATAACTCGAAACTGTAGGAATAAAATTATCTAATTAAAAATTACGTACTAACCATCAAGACCATAAAGATATATGTCAAGCCTTCATTTGGTGCACTCTTATGTATGCGAGATTACTGCTGCTTATAACTTAATGTTGTCTTTTTTACTTTATTTTTTTTGAAATGGGGTTGCACCCGGTCTCTGCGTGCATGGATGCACACAGCCTATATTACTTAGTTCAAAAATTCAAAAGGTTCCAAACATTACACCTCATAGATCACCGATGGTTGATACAAGAATCAACCATCGAAAAGTGAACAAAATGCTCAGAAATCTCTTGTAGCCTCTTAGTAGGTAGCCACGTAGCATGGTAGAAAATAGATATCCTATGCGATCGTGAGGAGCCGGATGCACCCAACAACCATGCATCCCGCTGATCCTCCAGGAAAATGAAGCTTCCTAGCTGAATCCAGTGAACAACCATATGGATAACCTCAAAAATTTATAGAATCTTTCATGTTAAAAACAATGTTATTTTTACAATTCCATATTAACCATACTAAAGCGGAAACCCCAGTACGAATCCTAGTTTTAGTATCTTTATCGATTCCATTAAACTAATTCGTAAACAACATCTATTATATTGGTGGGTGCTGGTATGTTGTATATGTAGAAAAAACAATTCTGCAGATTAACCTAGCAAAAGTACAAGAGAGAAAAAGATGTTCAACTGTTTCCTCATCACATAAACAACATTCTGTATCCCTTTCTAATTTCTCTTAGCCAGGTTATGTCTAGTTAATAAAACCTTTTTGCTTAGGAACCTGATGAAAATTTTAATTTTTAGTGAGATTTTCACTTTCCGTAAATATTTGCTTGGGAGTCTTGTATGACTGTTGATGTGATCGACATGCACACTTTTAACCATAAAAATCCAGAGGTTGTTAACTTCCATACGAAAACATCAGCTTCAGCATTTAAAGAAACCCCCAATAGTCTTTGGCATAATTGTAGCCATTCATCCCACTTATGACCAATCAAAGGCCTCCTAAAACCAATGTTTAATGGGGTGGTAGACATCACATTTTCTACGGTAACATGTTTTAGTTGCATAATGTTATATAATGAGGGGTATTGTTGAGCTACCGGTAAAGAACCTAACAATGTATCTTCCCAAAATCTAGCCTTGGTAACATCACCGATTTTAAAAAGTCCCATATTAAAGAAATCATCTTTAACCTTCATTAGTCCTTTCTAAAATGGTGAATCCATTGGCTTGCTTGTAACTTGAGCTAAAGTTTTATGGGGGAGATATTTGTGATGAAGTAACTCCTTCCACACGCCCTCTTCATTGAGTAATTTAAAAATCCATTTACTTAGTAAATATTTATTTTTAAATTTGAGAACTTTAATTCCTAGACCCCCTTGATGTTTTGGTCTGCAAATCATATCCCACGTAGTTAACCGATACTTACAATTTGTCATCTTCACTTTGCCCGAAAAAACGTGATCTGTAGAAGTCAAGACTCTTTCGTACCCCTAAAGGCACTTTAAGAAAGAGAACATAAATATCGGTAGACTAGACATAAAATTAATCAAGACAAAACGATCTCCATGTGATAACATCTTGCCTGCCGAACAGCCGACTTTTCCTTCAAAACGGATTTCTACTGGGTACTATTCAGAGTTTTTAAGTTTTCTATAATAGATGGCACACCTAGGTATCAAAAAGGAGGAGATCCAGACTCACACCCAAAGAGTTATATTTATTGCTCCTCCTCCTCTTTAGCCTTTCCAAAATAGAAAATCTTACTCTTATAAAAGTTAATTTTGAGCCTCGATAATTTTACAAAAATACAAAGGATTAACTTCATGTTAATAGCCTTATCTAAATCATGTTCTATAAATAAAATCGTATCATCCGCGTAGTACAATATTGAAAGTCCCCCGACAACAAGATGAGGAATAAGCTCCTACTAGGCCATCTTCTTTTGCCCTAGAAATTAAAATAGTCAACACATCTGCAATGATATTGAAAAGCATCGGTGGTAGAGGGTATCCTTGCTGTAGCCCTTTTCTAGTTTGGAAATAATGGCCAATATCATTATTGATCTTAATTCTCACACTAGCTCCTTGAACAAACTGCTCAATTAACCTACACCACTCTATGCAAATCCTTTCGTGTGCAATGTCTGTAATAAGAAGGGCCATTTGATCTTGTTACATGCATTTTAAAAATCAATTTTAAACAATACATCATCCATTTTCTTCGTATGAAGTTCATGAATGGTTTCATGCAACAAAATAACGCCTTCAAGTATATGACTTCTAGGCATGAAAGTTGTTTGTATAGGTCAAATAACTTTTCGAACGCTTGTGATACGATTAGTTACTACTTTAGTAAAAAAATTGAAACTAATATTCAATAAACAAATAGGTCTATATTTTTGAATTTGTACCGCCTATTCATTTTTGGGTAGTAGGGTAATGCGCTAAAATTTAACTTAAACAACTGCAAATCTCCCCTGTGCAACTATGAAAACATTGCTAGTAAATCACCCTTTATGACATCCCAAAAGTTCTGGTAAAACTCCGTCGGAAACCCGTTCAGTCCAGGAGCATTATTTAACTCCATTTGTAAAATGGCATCATATACTTCCTCCTCAGTGAAGTTTCTTGTAATGATCCCATTTTCCTCAGGAGATAATTGCGGTATATTATGTATTATATCCTTTCTCATAATAAAGTTAGATGGTTCTGGTTCCCCAAATAATTTCTTATAATATTCCGTAATATAGAGCTTCAAGTTATCATCACCCTCTATGGTTGCTTCATCTTTATCGAATTGAAAGTTTTCTTTCGGTGCTTCCCATTTGCAATAAAATAGAAATATTTTGTGTTATTTCCTCCTTCTTAGATATGTTTAATTTTTACTCTTTGAGCCCATTTTTCATCTCTCCTTAATTTTGCAATTTTTCATTTGCTATTCTGAGGTCATTCCTTTCGGCTGAGCTAAGAAGAACAGTATCGTCCTTTAGGCCAAGATTGTCAATAATTGCTAGCAACCGTTCATTTTCTTTCTTGTACTTCCCACTTAGATTTTTGGCCTATCCTTTTAGTAAACTTCGAATTTATCTTATTTTATTTTGCCATCGGTCAATTGGTGACATATTATTTGTCTCATCCTCCCATTCTTTCTTCACCATCTCGCAAAAATTCTCTTGTCGTAGCCAAGACAATTCAAATGAGAATTGTAATTTGTTGCCAAGGTGAGAATTCACTTTTTTACTTGCACTATAGTTGCTGAACTAGATGCCAAAACTACTAGGCAAATAAGAAATTTGCAGTCCAAGGAAAGTCACTTTGGTTTTTTAGATCAAAGGCTCCAAACGACGAAGGTTACAAAGTATTGACTCACCATTTACAAGCAACGAACAAGAAAAATAAAGAAGATGAAAACATGAAGCACCCAGCTTCGTGACCCGACCGGAGAAGAAGCAAAGTTAGTAAAGAAGCACGCCAATGAGGAACTCACGCCATCGTCAACCTCCAAGGGCTAGCCATGTTGCAATGCCATCTTCCACCTTGGAAGAAAGCACCCTGCTTTCTCGTCGTGGATCGAAGGGCGCACCTGTCAGGACTTGGAGCAGCTCCCTTGAGCACACATAGGCATTGAAAGACACGTTGCGAAGGGGGAGGACTCTGGGCACTACCGCTTCAATATGCCACCACCCACAGACTTCAGCGAAGCCTACAACACTGACCACAACGCCGATACAGAAACTACTAGGCGAAGTCGCCATCGAAGACACCGTGAGAAACATAGGGCCAGTACCACCAGGCCTAGACAAGAGTCGTAGAATGGCTTGACCATTAGGAGGTTGCTGCTTCCTGAGAGGAGAACCCTTCTCCTATTGCTCGGCTCGCGGGAGCCGACTTGCCGACGAGCAAACAAGTTCTAGGGAAGCAGAGCCTCACGAACACTTGACCAACCTCCGCATCGCTGCACGAAGAGAGATCAACCACTACCAGCTACCACCACCCACTGCCTAGCTCATCCACCGGACCCGCCATTTCAAGGCAGTGCCTTCAAGAAGGGTACAAAGCTAGAGAGCTGTTGCTGAATAAACTGAAGCTTTTGGGTTTTCACCTGTGATAGACAGGAAAGGAAGGAGAGTAATAAAGCACGAAGTCACCTTCATGAAGGGAAATGACACCGCAATGATGTCTACATCGTAGTCCCCATCGTCGACCAATGTAACATCTCCAAAATATTAAAATGAGTATATCAATTTTCAAGCAAACCAAAATTAGGGTTAACAAAAACTTTTAATCTTAAACAACTATGAATGCAAGTGTGTGTTTGTTAATGATGTGTGAATGCATGATATGCCATTTTCTATTTGTTATAAACGATGAGAATTGATTGAAAGATCAAAACAAGATCATCTAGGTCAAATCAAAACCAAACCAATGCAAAAGAAAATCAAAATATAAAGCATATATGCTAATGGTCACTTTTGCAAATGTTAACACCTAGCTCACTTGGAGCATCTCTATTAAAAAATTTCAAACAGAAACAATTCCATTTCTTTTCTCACCTTTCTAGACCAAGTGACAATAAACACAAGTGAGCTTTCAAAACTTACTAGAACAAATTCAAATTCATTTGGAGGACTTTTCAAAATTGAATCTGTCTCATGTATCAAGATAGAAACTTTTCAAAAACCATCAAAACCTTCTCCACTTGACCAATCCTTGCAACCAGAGACTCTCAAGCTTATGATCAGCAAACCCACTAAATATAATTTGAAAATTTAAATATTTTTCTCTTGCGGCCATTTGATCAAACACCTTATGAGCATAGTACAGAGCTACCTACTCCCCACTGTTTAGAGCTTGTTGCGATCATCCTTTGTACCACACACGGCCTCCAAAACTCGCCCACACTCACCCCGGTACAAGCCCATGCAGTTAAGCCTCGCTTACTCGACCCTTTGACCAGTGCCAAATTGTACCCGAGCTCACCATGCCACCCCGACATGGACTCGACGCTACACGCCTCACCGCACTCCCCCATGACATCTAGGAGCTAGTCGTGACCTCACCGCACCCACTCGTGTACGCCTCGACTAACTCCATCCCGTGGAGACGCCAGTACAGCCGCACCCATTTCTCTGTCCGCCATGCTGCACGCGCGCCAGTGTGCCGAGCAATCCCGTGCAACAAAGCCGCGCCTTGCTCTCCCCTTGCATCAATGCACTCGCCATGATGCCAGCAACCTCCCAGACATGCATGTTTGACCCTGCGCGACTTGTACACGCCGTACGCCGTGATGAACGCCCACGGTACCCGAGGATGGCATGGACGTCCTCGACCGATTGAGACCGCGCCTCGCCGTGCCACTGTGCTCATGACGATCACGAAGGAGCACTATGTCGGCCTACACCCTCCGCTGCTTTGATGTGTATTAAGACTTGATCATGAGATCAACTATTTCTTATACTATTATGGTTTATAATGGATGAGGTAATGTGCTATCAATTCTGTTATGTCTCGCAAAAATGGTATTCCTGGGATTGCGATGTACGGCATAACAGGCATCTGGACTTAAAAATCCGGGTGTTCACAAGTTGGTATCAGAGCCATCCTGACCATAGGAGACCCTAGTTAGAATGGAGGTCTGAAAAAATTAGTTTCAAAACAAAGGAAGTGAGTATTTATGAAAACCTATTCTCACTCTTATCCTTGAGAATCTTTCAAAAAAGAGAGTTCACATGTTCCTCAAAATTCTTGCAATCCTACATAAAATTTGACACAATTGATCACCTCACTAACTTACTCATCCTAATTGCTTATTGAAAGGGCATTTATGCCCTTACTATTATTTTGATGTTTTGTGACAACACTTGGTTAAGTTTAATCATCTGTTAAATGTTTTAGGAGATTCCAGTTGTCCCATGTATGGTGCAATAAAGGAAAAAGAGCTTCCCTGTGTCAAGTCTTTGCAAGGGATAAGTCCCAGCCGGAGTGTCCGGCTGATCCAGGCGGGAGTGTCCGGCCAGACCGGACTGTCCGGTGGGATTCGACCGGACTATCCGCCCATGAGAAGTGGGAAACTTCTCCGGACACTCAGAACAGGTTTTCGGACACTCTCCGGACACTTTTCGGATTTTGGCCGGAAACTTGGCCAGGCCGGAGTGTCCGGCTAGTCTCACCCGGAGTCTCCGGCTTACTCTGGCCGGACTGTCCGGGTCAAGTGACTCCCAACGACTCCATTTCTAGGGGGGCTATATAAAGGCCCCTTCTTCTACCTTGGAAGCTGCTCGTCCATCTCAAGAACTCTAGCACCATTAGAGCCACCAAATCCACAAGATCTCCTCACTCAACCATCCAAAGTCATTGATCTTTGGAGAATCGAAGGAGGAGGCCTTGATTTACATCTTCACCAAGAGAGATATTCATTTCCCCCTCATTCACTTGAGAGCCCCTTGCTCTAGTGTTTCATTGGAAACCCTAGCTTGTGATTTGGTTCTTACTAGGTTGTCTTTGATTGTTTGACAGCTAGCTTGTACTTGGGAGCCTCCAATTAAGTTGTGGATGTGTGCCCCGAACTCGTTGTAAAGGTGCCGGCTTCCACCTCGAAGGTTGCCGTATAGTGGAAGAGGTGAATCGAACCCTTTGGGGTGAGGTTCATCAGAGAACAAGGGAGGCCTCTTGTGGTGTTGGTGGTTTGAAACCACCCCCTCTCCAAACGTAGACGTACTTCCCTTCAAAAGGAAGGAACTACGGGAAACAAATACTTGTGTCTCCGTGTGCTTCACTTTGGTTACTTCCATCCTCTACCGCACCTTGCTTATCTAGTTATTGCTTAGTTTGTGCTTGTTTGTCATATAGGTAAATTCACCATAGTTGCATAATCTAGAGAATTTACCTTTCATGTCAAACCCTAAATTGAAAAAGAGTAAAATTTGAAGTAGCACCTATTCACCCCTCCCTCTAGGTGCCCATACGATCCTTTCAATTGGTATCAGAGCCTCGGCTCTTTATTTGGGCTTAACCGCCTAAGAGATTATGGGCAACCCAGAGGAGGGAGAAAGTGAGGCTAGCCATTCGGTGACCATGGTAGATCTCAAGAAGTTGGAAACAAGCTTGAGCTCTACCTTGGGCAACAAAATCCAACAGTTGCATCAACTCGTTGAACAACTTGTTAGGGATAAGAAAACCTCACCTCCTCCCTCTCTAGAGGAAACAACACCAAACCCAAAGGCTAATGCTCCGGCTAAGCCTTTGGGGGAAGTGGTGGGGGATGAACATAATTCCACTAACTCCACCATCAAAAAGGGTGATGGGAAGGAAGAGTTCCATACGGTTCCTAGATGGTACTCTCCCGACCCTCCTATCCCTCATCCACATATAAATAATAGAGGAGCCCACCTAAGTTAGCTGCACATACTTTTGCTCAATGGCAAGTGTTAATGAAATCTCATGTGCGCAGATATTGCATTGATTTGTGGAATATTATTGAAGAAGGACTCAAAATTGAGGATCCAACCAACTTGACGAGAAGAGAAGTGGTCAATAGCCAACTCAATGCGACTGCCTTGCACATGATCCAACTTGGGGTGGGGCCAAAGGATTTTCCCCACATTGAGCACTACAACACCACCAAGGAAGCTTGGGATGCTCTCATTGACTTGTTTGTTGGCAATGAGAGTATGAGGAGAAATAGATATGATGCCTTAAGCAATGAGGCTGAAGGTTTCTTCATTAAGTATGGTGAGGATCATGAAGACATGTATCGAAGACTCAAATCCACAGCCACCGCTTTCAGGAATGTTGGCGCCTCTCACATTGATGATGCTTGGATCAAGAGGAAATATGTGAGTGCACTCATGCCTTTCGATCCTACTGACTTGAAGAGTCTCCAAGGAAGACACAACTACCATCTCATGACCTTCAATGAAGTGATGCAAGAGATGGCCGCCTTCAAGGTTGATGCCAAGAATGCCAAAGATGCCCGTGCTCGTGCCATTGGAATGAGTAGTGGTGTCAACCTTGCCCTGAAGGCCAAGGTTGTGGAGTATGATGAGGATGAAGGAAGTGATGAGGGACCTTCAATGAGCCACCCTGAAGATGTCAAGATTGCTCATGGTGAATACATGGCCTTCTATGCAAGAAACTTTTGGAAAGATCCCGCCAAGGCCAAGATGGAAATGCAACAAAGAATCAACCCCAATGGGAGAAGAGACAGTGGGTCCAAGTTGAGAACTTGTTTCAATTGTGGTGACCGCTATCACTTCGTTGCGGCTTGTCCCTATGAGAAAAGAGAAGACCATGGGGGTAAACTTGTGTTGAAGAAGACCTCCAAAGATCCCTACAAGAAACCCTTCATCAAAAGGAACCCAACCAACAAGAAGCCGGGAGAAATTGTCTTGATCACACATGAAGAGTACTCCTCCGATGATGATGATGAAGAGGAAGAAGAGGATACACCAAGTGGTGTGGCAGCTCTTGCCACTACCTCTACTCCTTCATTCTCACTCTTCGACTCTCCAAATGAGAATATCTCCAACAAGAACGTCACTTGCCTTATCGCAAGAGGAACGGAGGTATTATCATCATCACACTCCACTTCCTTAATCAATGATGATTTTGATGATGAGTTATCTCTTGAGGTCCAAAAGGAATTAGTTGCTTTTGATGTGCTCATGAATAACTTGCAAGGGGAACACAAGAAACATGTTGTGGACCTCCTAAATCAACTTTCACACACACAAGAACTTCTTGATGAGAGATACCAATTAGGAAGAGAGCACATGATTGAGGTATAAGCTCTTAATAATGCTCTAGAAGAAGAACAAGAAACTAGAATATCTCTTGAAACTAAACTAGAGGGCCTTGATGAAGCTAATGATCTCATTATTAATAAACTCATCAAGGAACGTGATCATGATATTGCTAAATACAAAAAGGCTAAAAAGGATAAGATTGAGTTTGATGTTGTTCATGAAAAACTTGCCGAGGACTTTAGGACACTTGACAAGGCTCACAAGGCCTTGGAAAGTGAACTCTTGTCACTCACAAAGTATCGTGAAAAGCTTCAGACTCAATTGATCAATAATCCCTCACCGAGTACATTCATTCCTTCTAGTTGTACAAATACTCTTGAAGAACATGCTAGGTTGAAGGGGGAGCTAGCTAAGACCTCCTTTCCCAAAGGAAACAAGTCTATTGATGACCTCTTAAACAAGCAAAGGTCAAATGGTGAAAAAGGGGGCATAGGCTTTGTCTCTAAAGCCAAGAAGAAAAAGAACAACAAGAAGAAGAAGGCCAAGCCCGCCCAAGAAAAGTACAAGGTCATTGTGGGAAGTAAGACCACAAGTGGCAAAACTATGTCTCATGATGATTTTGCGGGTAGTGCTAACCCTCACTATGTCTTAATGCGTGATTATTATGGTGATGTGTATGCACAATATGTTGGCCCATTTGATGGTTATATTGCATGGTCGATTTGGGTTCCCAAGACCCTTGTTGCTAACAAAAGAGGACCCATTGAAAAATGGGTACCTAAAAACTAGTTTGATCTTTTGTAGACCTATGCTTCTGGAGGGTCAAAATGGGTGCTTGATAGTGGATGCACAAGTCATATGACCGGAAGCGCGTCTAGTGTCAAGGAGCTGAGACCAAATGTTGATCAGATATCTGTGACATATGCTGACAAATCAAAGTCTAAGGTAATGGGTTTCGGCAAAGTTGTGGTTGCACACGATATCACTCTCATGGACGTCATGCTTGTTGAGACCCTTGGCTATAATTTACTTTTAGTCCATGCTCTAGGAAAGATGGGTTTTGCCGTCTTTATTGATGTTGATATTGTGATCCTCTTGTGGAGCAAGTCTCTAAAGGTTGCTTTTGTTGGGTACGTCGAAGATGACTTGTATGTGGTGGATTTCTCGGGGAAAACCACTACAAGTCCAATGTGCTTATTCGAAAAGGCCGACGTGGGTTGGCTATGGCATCGCCGTCTAGCCCATGTAAACATGAGAACTTTGCAAAGCCTCCACAAGGATGGTCATATTGTTGGACTAAAAGAAAATGTTTGCTTTGCCAAAGATCATGTTTGCAGGGCATGTGTTGAAGGAAAAATGCATGATTCTCCCCACAAGCCAAAGAACTACATCAAGTCCAAGAGGATCTTGGAGCTCCTCCATGTGGATCTCGTTGGTCCCCCATCTCATGCAAGCCTTGGTGGGAAGAAATATAGTCTGGTGATTGTTCATGACTACTCAAGATACACTTGGGTATATTTCTTCAAGCTAAAAAGTGAGACTGTAACATCCCCTGCCTTTAATAAGGTAGGGTCCCCTGTGTTTACAATGCTAGTCCCTGGATCAATAGCTAGCATCCACAGTTTAGATGTAATATCAAGAGACAAAGGTCATAATATAACTTTATAACCAGGAATAACATAATTTTATTACATCAATACATAGCTCATTAGGCTATTACATTACATTGCAGCGGAATAACTATAAGCATGGGGTCCTTCATCTTCAAAGTGCCACAGGCAGATGTTGGTTGTAGACTTTGCAATCCTAATCAATCAATCTTCACCAAAAACAATCAAACCTGCAACATTACAGGTTACAGCCACAAGGGTCAATACATTTGAATTGTATTGGCAAGTGATACTTTGGTAGTATAGTGGAGTCTGTCATCTATATGCATTTTGGCTAAGTGGAGTTGAGGCTTGCATTGCTCAAAATAGATTTTTCCCTAACATTTTGAAAACACTAAGTTTTTGTTTTGACAAAATCTTTCCCAAGGCATCTACCAATCAAAGACTAAAGATCCACTCAGGGCATCTACCAATCAAGGACTGAAGATTTGCTTGGCAAAAACATTTTTCCTCAATCAATGATTTCAAGATCCTTGTACCAAGCCATCTCTCCATCAAAGATTGAAGAATTCACACAACCCTTGTTCACCCACAAGTTTTATTTAGAAAATTGGAATGATGAGATTCTTGATAGCTTCCATGTCTTGATGCTCAAATTGTCCTTTACCAGGGACATGGCTAAGTACTTAGGTTTTACACTCTACAGAGGTGGTGCACTTTCCCCACAAGACTTGGTTTCCCAAGACAAGATCTTTCAGAAGCTTTCCCTTAGACCATCATGGACGCGCTCCAACCTATCAACACTACCACCCACTGTCCTTATGGCTAAGTTCTTGCAACCTATATGATCGTGGCAGAGCCCATATTGCCAAGTGGTTGCACTTGAAGCTTCTCAACATTTGACATCTCAAATCTCTTTGTTTCCTGGGTGGCCATCCACAAGTGAGATACACAAGCCAAGTATGGCCTTGTGAACCACTCAACACAAACCATTCCTTCCATTCCACCCAGGTGATTCATTTACTTAGTTGTTTTATTAAACAAAACATAAGTCCATAGACTTAGAATATTTTTCCATAGTGTGAATATATATCCCACCCAAGTTTTCTATTAGCTAGGCTAAGCTTGATAGTGATAGGATTCTTACTTAGGAAAATCCTACTAGGGATTCATCTACAAAGTTTCCTATAGCAAAGTCTATACTTAGCAAAAAAAAAACATGCAAGTTTTACTTAGCAAAAACACTAATGCATAGTGAAAATAACGGGACAAAAGATATGAAGCATCACTTGCCTTTTTGGTAGAGGGTATAGGTTCACTCCTTGTGTTTGCAATGTTCACTCACTTCAAGTCACTACAAACAATCAAGCAAGGCACAAACTCAATCTACCAATCAAGCAAAACAACACACATAAAATAACAAAGTCAAGGAATGCATGCAAGCATGCAAAAGATGGTTCTAATTGCAAAGGTGGTCTCCACTAGGCTTCTAAACTTTGTAAGTTCCAAATTGGTCATTTACCAAAATGGCAAGGTCAAAGTAATGCATGCAAGCATGCCAAGCTTTGTTTTGTTTGAAAAAGTGGTTCCTAGTGGGTCATAGACATTTGGGTACATCTAATGGTCATTTTGCAAAGTGGCAAGGCCATTTGCAAAAGGTTTCACCTCAAAACCATTTTCAAACAAGGCACCTATTTGGTCATTTTATGTGGTGAAGAAATATTTTTCCTAAGGCCTTAACCTATAGGGTTCACCAAATGAGTTGCTATTGCAAAACTTGGTGTTTTGGATCAATAGGTTTGGTCTAAACCAATTCCCAAAGTTTTCTTTACCAAAACATTTTCATAAACAAAACTATAGTTTTTAGTTAGCTAGAAATGGACTAAACCAATTAATCCATTCTATTCTTTTCCAAAATCATTTTCCACAACTTGGGTTGGTTCCTAGGGTCAGTAAGGTCACAACAAACTAATTGGCAAAGGTTTGATCTCAAAAATCATTTTTAAACAATTTTTCTAATGTTAGCAAGCACACAAAAGAATCTGCAAAGTTAAACAAGTTAACAGATACTATTTGCTAAACTAAGGGCAGGGTTGGTTAGAGCTTGTCTTGCTGATTCCAACGACATCAAATTTGTAATTTTTGGACGTGTGGATCCAAAGATACAAGGGTTTGAAGTTTGCAAATAAATCTGTTTTCAAATTTGTTTTAAACAGATCTAGTGCCACGCGTCGTGTTCTTATTCGCCCGTACCGGTTCGTCTGGATCGAGTGCTGCGGTGCGTTAGATCTAAGTTAGATCGTGCGGTCCAGAGGACATACCTCTTCGCGACTAAGTGGATCTATCCTAACCAATGGATCGAGATCGAACGGTTGCGGCAGGCTCGACCTAAAGCTAGCGGCGCTGCGGTGGCTACCGGCGGCGGAGCGGTCGGTCGACGACGGAGGCGACGCTACAGGGGGTGAGGGAGAAAGAGGAGTAGCTCACCGAGCTCAGGGGGTCACGGTGATGCTCGGGGAAGTGTTGGTCGGGCGAGGGGCGCTCTAGAATGGGGTGGATTGCTCGTCGGAGTTGCTGCGGGCGGCGGTGCTCTCGGGTTGTCGTCGTTGGCGTATTGTGGATCACCCCAAGGCATAACAAGGACGCTGTTAGATGCGAGGACCAAGGCAAGGTTGTGTGAGAAACGAGAAGAAGAGGCGACTGGAATCTAGTGGGGCTTTGCGGAGAGGAAGGCAGACGGCGGTGCCGGAGGTTGTCGTTGCCGACGCCTGAGCCTTCGGGACGAGCTGGCGCTAAGGGGATGATCGCCAGGAGGTGGGGATCACGAGGGCACGGTCGAGGAGGCAAGGGGCGGCGAGGGGCTGCCGGAATTGGCCGGAGGTTGTGGTCGGAGCAGAGGAGCTCGAGGAGGAATTGGGGGCTAAGGCGTCTGGCCTTGAGGTGTCGAGAAATATAGAGGAGACACGGGAGTTTAAGTATGCGTGATCAAAGCTGGTAACGTCGGTCGCGTTAAGGCGAATTAAGCTGGAGGAATCAACGGCAGAACGGGGGAGAAGAACTGGTCGCTGCGGGGTGGGTGAAGGAGACGATGAACAGTGATAGCGGGCCTACCAGTCAGTGGGAAAAGGAGAGAGGAGGAGGTCCACCAGTCCATCGGGTTTCTTCAGGTGAAGAAAACGGTTCGGGGAAAATAAGGGGAGGTGGGGTCTATTGTCAGCGAGTGAGTGAGAGGGAGAAGTGGGTCCGGGCTGTCATTGACTTAGCGGGTCAGAAACGAGGTGCGAAACGTTTTTCCTTCGGGGTGACAACTGGTAGTCTGGGTCATTGGGCTAGTTGGGCCAAAAAGGTGGGCTGCTCTATTTTTTTCTGTCTGTTTTCTTTTTCCAATTCTAATTCTTTTTCTGTTTTGAATTTCCAAACAATTGTTCAAGCATTCAAACAAATTCAAACAATTCAAACAATCACTCAACTTTGAACTTTGAATTTGGTTCTGTTTTTCAACATAATCCAAATCTCAAAAATAATTTAATATTTTTATTTATTTTTAGGATCCATTTATTAATTAAATAAAATGGATCTTTAGTTATAAAATAGGGTTTTGATTTATTTAATAAAATTTCCATTTGAAATCCAATTATTTTCAAAACCAAACCAGAAGGTTTTATTTGAAAAATAAAAGAATACTTGGAAACTTATTTAAATAAATAAATAAGTTTTGGTGTTTAATTAAAATGGGAAAGCCTTTACTTAAATAAAATTGGATATTTAAATCCTTATTATTTTATTTAAATAATTCTTTACTCATTTTAATCAAAACAAAAACCTTTTGTTTTTAAAGTCTTGGCCAAGGTTTAATTTGGCTCACCTTTTCATTTGAAAACAAAGTCTTTTATTAAAAGATCTAAATTAGTGTTTCAAAAACAATTTATTTCCCTTTGATAAATGTTTATCTTTATAAATCCCTTTAGGATTATTTTTTGATCACCAATGAGTATGGGTTTTTGGTAAGGGCTTTAATAGCTTTGGAAATTAAATTTCCTTATCTTATTATATCCTAAGATTTTGTTTATGGTTCCAATTGGAGTGAAACCAACTTCTAAGGTCTTTCTTGATCCTTTGTGAAAATCTGTTGATCAAATTTGGTATGGATCAAATCCATAGATTTGGAGATAACTTGGGAATGGTTTTTATTCCATTAGGGTTTAGGGTTTTGGATTTATTTTTCTAAGTTTTCAAATTTCCAGATACATTCATTGAGGAATGCATTTCTCTTGATTTGGATTTGTTGAATTCAACTTCTACTAGAGTTTGTTCAAGATGGGATTTTCAGTTTCCTTTTAGAAACAAAAGTTTCTTTTCACCCTGATTTTCAACAAAAATTCATTTTATTTATTTTGTTTTTCACATTACAAGATTTGGAAAATCTTGGGATGTGACAGGCTACCACCCTTAAAATAAATCTCGGCCCGAGATTTGGGGAGGCTAGGGGTTACAAGCAAGTTCAAAACAACTAGGGTACTACCACCCTTAAAAATTTTCCAACTAAACTACATCTTGGCTTGCTTGGAATCTTGAGGAAAACTTCTGCATAGTGCCCTTGTTTTTCTCACTTGACTCATGGGCCAAGGTTGAGATCCTTCATAGGCTTGTTTATCTTGTTCTTCATCTTTTCTGGACAATTGCTTGCATAGTGTCCTGGTTCCTTGCAATTGAAACAGTGGATATCTTGGAGTTCTTTACGTTGCTCTTGTGGACAAATTGCTACATAATGGCCTGGTTCTTTGCAGTTGTTGCACACCACTTGGTCCATCCTTTTATTCTTCATGGTCTCTGGGCATCCACTGGGGTAGTGTCCCATTTCCTTACATTTACGACATTGCACAAGGCTCATGTCCTGTCTTGGTTTCTTGGGTTTCTTTAGTCCTTTGAATTGGGTTGTCTTGTTTGGAGGTATAAGTGGTCCTTTTCCTTTGCCATCAACGTTCTTGGCATACTTGGATCCTTCTTGTTTCCTTTGTTCAACAATGGAGTAGATAGGGCATTGGATAGGGACATGGTCGTTTCCTTCACATAGGAAGCAAGTAGCTTGAGATGTGGGGCACTGGCCAACTGGATGTTCCTCTTCACAATTGGGGCATTGATCTTCATGCTCCTTGGAAGTATGATCCTTGTCTCCACAAATAATGCAAGCTGGTGCTCCATCTAGAATAATATTCTTGTCATCCTTGTTGTCATACACTCTTTTGGGATAGTTTTCTTCCATGCTGATCATTTGATTAGTCACCTTAAGCATCAGTTGGGATTGTTCTTCCAAAAACTTTTGCAAGGTAGGGTCTTTATCACTATTGTTGGCTATGAACGGAGTTGTCAGTTGGTTCAACTGGTGTTGGGTTGCTAGGAGCTCTTTCATGCTGTCAACTTGGTTGTTGTTGATGTCATCATCCTTGATGCTGGAGTTTCTTGAAGAAGTCATCTGTTTGGGGTTGGAGGGGATTAGATTAGGCAAGATATTTCTAAGGGGTCAGTCCTAATCACACACATCACAAATCACACAAGCAATGTGCATGCAATCACAAACAAACATTCCACTCAAACAACAAGTTTCAAGCACATACTTAGGCAACAAAATAATTTTTGTTACACCACATAGGTTGGTGTGTTTGACTTAAACTACATATGGTGGTCCATCTATATGGTTCACTTGAAATCCTTCCATCCTTCTTAGTTGATTCTTCTTGAATGAGGTCTTTGTATCCTTGGAGAATTCTTGTGTCTTGGTCACAAAACTTCAAAGATGATGATGGTTCTTTCTAAGTTGTGTTTCCTTAGTCTTCAAGTCTTGAGTAACATTTCTTGTATCACTTGTAGTCTTTAATGATATCCAAGTTGGAAGCCCTTGGTGAAAATGCTAAAGATGTTGAAGTCATTGGAGTTGAAGAAGTTGAAGTCATTTAGAGTTGATGAAGTCTTTTGCACATGGTGTAGTCTTGGGCCATGGGGTAGGCTTTCCATTAAGTTTGAAGTAGAAGAGAAGTAGAGTTGAAACCAAAATGATTGAGGTAAGAGTTTTACAAGATTGTTTGTAAATAAGTTTTTGAACAAATACAACTCCTATTTTTCTAAGGGTTTTTGTCCAATCCTAGGGTTACAAATCCTACAGGCAACACAATGCTCTGATACCATGTAACATCCCCTGCCTTTAATAAGGTAGGGTCCCCTGTGTTTACAATGCTAGTCCCTGGATCAATAGCTAGCATCCACAGTTTAGATGTAATATCAAGAGACAAAGGTCATAATATAACTTTATAACCAGGAATAACATAATTTTATTACATCAATACATAGCTCATTAGGCTATTACATTACATTGCAGCGGAATAACTATAAGCATGGGGTCCTTCATCTTCAAAGTGCCACAGGCAGATGTTTGTTGTAGACTTTGCAATCCTAATCAATCAATCTTCACCAAAAACAATCAAACCTGCAACATTACAGATTACAGCCACAAGGGTCAATACATTTGAATTGTATTGGCAAGTGATACTTTGGTAGTATAGTGGAGTCTATCATCTATATGCATTTTGGCTAAGTGGAGTTGAGGCTTGCATTGCTCAAAATAGATTTTTCCCTAACATTTTGAAAACACTAAGTTTTTGTTTTGACAAAATCTTTCCCAAGGCATCTACCAATCAAAGACTGAAGATCCACTCAGGGCATCTACCAATCAAGGACTGAAGATTTGCTTGGCAAAAACATTTTTCCTCAATCAATGATTTCAAGATCCTTGTACCAAGCCATCTCTCCATCAAAGATTGAAGAATTCACACAACCCTTGTTCACCCACAAGTTTTATTTAGAAAATTGGAATGATGAGATTCTTGATAGCTTCCATGTCTTGATGCTCAAATTGTCCTTTACCAGGGACATGGCTAAGTACTTAGGTTTTACACTCTGCAGAGGTGGTGCACTTTCCCCACAAGACTTGGTTTCCCAAGACAAGATCTTTCAGAAGCTTTCCCTTAGACCATCATGGACGCGCTCCAACCTATCAACACTACCACCCACTGTCCATATGGCTAAGTTCTTGCAACCTATATGTTCATGGCAGAGCCCATATTGCCAAGTGGTTGCACTTGAAGCTTCTCAACATTTGACATCTCAAATCTCTTTGTTTCCTGGGTGGCCATCCACAAGTGAGATACACAAGCCAAGTATGGCCTTGTGAACCACTCAACACAAACCATTCCTTCCATTCCACCCAGGTGATTCATTTACTTAGTTGTTTTATTAAACAAAACATAAGTCCATAGACTTAGAATATTTTTCCATAGTGTGAATATATATCCCACCCAAGTTTTCTATTAGCTAGGCTAAGCTTGATAGTGATAGGATTCTTACTTAGGAAAATCCTACTAGGGATTCATCTACAAAGTTTCCTATAGCAAAGTCTATACTTAGCAAAAAAAACATGCAAGTTTTACTTAGCAAAAACACTAATGCATAGTGAAAATAATGGGACATAAGATATGAAGCATCACTTGCCTTTTTGGTAGAGGGTATAGGTTCACTCCTTGGTCTTTGCAATGTTCACTCACTTCAAGTCACTACAAACAATCAAGCAAGGCACAAACTCAATCTACCAATCAAGCAAAACAACACACATAAAATAACAAAGTCAAGGAATGCATGCAAGCATGCAAAAGATGGTTCTAATTGCAAAGGTGGTCTCCACTAGGCTTCTAAACTTTGTAAGTTCCAAATTGGTCATTTACCAAAATGGCAAGGTCAAAGTAATGCATGCAAGCATGCCAAGCTTTGTTTTGTTTGAAAAAGTGGTTCCTAGTGGGTCATAGACATTTGGGTACATCTAATGGTCATTTTGCAAAGTGGCAAGGCCATTTGCAAAAGGTTTCACCTCAAAACCATTTTCAAACAAGGCACCTATTTGGTCATTTTATGTGGTGAAGAAATATTTTTCCTAAGGCCTTAACCTATAGGGTTCACCAAATGAGTTGCTATTGCAAAACTTGGTGTTTTGGATCAATAGGTTTGGTCTAAACCAATTCCCAAAGTTTTCTTTACCAAAACATTTTCATAAACAAAACTATAGTTTTTAGTTAGCTAGAAATGGACTAAACCAATTAATCCATTCTATTCTTTTCCAAAATCATTTTCCACAACTTGGGTTGGTTCCTAGGGTCAGTAAGGTCACAACAAACTAATTGGCAAAGGTTTGATCTCAAAAATCATTTTTAAACAATTTTTCTAATGTTAGCAAGCACACAAAAGAATCTGCAAAGTTAAACAAGTTAACAGATACTATTTGCTAAACTAAGGGCAGGGTTGGTTAGAGCTTGTCTTGCTGATTCCAACGACATCAAATTTGTAATTTTTGGACGTGTGGATCCAAAGATACAAGGGTTTGAAGTTTGCAAATAAATCTGTTTTCAAATTTCTTTTAAACAAATCTAGTGCCACGCGTCGTGTTCTTATTCGCCCGTACCGGTTCGTCTGGATCGAGTGCTGCGGTGCGTTAGATCTAAGTTAGATCGTGCGGTCCAGAGGACATACCTCTTCGCGACTAAGTGGATCTATCCTAACCAATGGATCGAGATCGAACGGTTGCGGCAGGCTCGACCTAAAGCTAGCGGCGCTGCGGTGGTTACCGGCGGCGGAGCGGTCGGTCAACGACGGAGGCGATGCTACAGGGGGTGAGGGAGAAAGAGGAGTAGCTCACCGGGCTCAGGGGGTCACGGTGATGCTCGGGGAAGTGTTGGTCGGGCGAGGGGCGCTCTAGAATGGGGTGGATTGCTCGTCGGAGTTGCTGCGGGCGGCGGTGCTCTCGGGTTGTCGTCGTTGGCGTCGCTGTGGATCACCCCAAGGCATAACAAGGACGCTGTTAGATGCGCAGGACCAAGGCAAGGTTGTGTGCATGAACGAGAAGAAGAGGGGCGACCAGAATCTACCTATGGGGCTTTGCCGGAGAGGAAGCAGACGGCGGCGGTGCTGGAGGTTGTCGTTGCCGACGCTCTGGAGCGCTCGGGGACGAGCTGGCGCTAAGGGGATGATCGCCAGGAGGTGGGGATCACGAGGGCACAGTCGAGGAGGCAAGGGGCGGCGAGGGGCTGCCGGAATTGGCCGGAGGTTGTGGTCGGAGCAGAGGAGCTCGAGGAGGAATTGGGGGCGGTCTAAGGCGTGCGAGCGCGAGGTGTCAGAGGGGAAATATAGAGGAGACATGGGCGTTTAAGACTGCGTGATCAAAGCTGGTAACGTCGGTCGCGTTAAGGCGAATTAAGCTGGAGGAATCAACGGCAGAACGGGGGAGAAGAACTGGTCGCTGCGGGGTGGGTGAAGGAGACGATGAACAGTGATAGCGGGCCTACCAGTCAGTGGGAAAAGGAGAGAGGAGGAGGTCCACCAGTCAGCCTCAGTGCGGGTTTCTTTCGCGGTGAAGAAAACGGTTCGGGGAAAATAAGGGGAGGTGGGGTCTGTTGTCAGCGAGTGAGTGAGAGGGAGAAGTGGGTCCGGGCTGTCATTGACTTAGCGGGTCAGAAACGAGGTGCGAAACGTTTTTCCTTCGGGGTGAAAACTGGGCTGGTACTGGGCTGCTGTTGGGCTAGTTGGGCCAAAAAGGTGGGCTGCTCTATTTTTTTCTGTCTGTTTTCTTTTTCCAATTCTAATTCTTTTTCTGTTTTGAATTTCCAAACAATTGTTCAAGCATTCAAACAAATTCAAACAATTCAAACAATCACTCAACTTTGAACTTTGAATTTGGTTCTGTTTTTCAACATAATCCAAATCTCAAAAATAATTTAATATTTTTATTTATTTTTAGGATCCATTTATTAATTAAATAAAATGGATCTTTAGTTATAAAATAGGGTTTTGATTTATTTAATAAAATTTCCATTTGAAATCCAATTATTTTCAAAACCAAACCAGAAGGTTTTATTTGAAAAATAAAAGAATACTTGGAAACTTATTTAAACAAATAAATAAGTTTTGGTGTTTAATTAAAATGGGAAAGCCTTTACTTAAATAAAATTGGATATTTAAATCCTTATTATTTTATTTAAATAATTCTTTACTCATTTTAATCAAAACAAAAACCTTTTGTTTTTAAAGTCTTGGCCAAGGTTTAATTTGGCTCACCTTTTCATTTGAAAACAAAGTCTTTTATTAAAAGATCTAAATTAGTGTTTCAAAAACAATTTATTTCCCTTTGATAAATGTTTATCTTTATAAATCCCTTTAGGATTATTTTTTGATCACCAATGGGTATGGGTTTTTGGTAAGGGCTTTAATAGCTTTGGAAATTAAATTTCCTTATCTTATTATATCCTAAGATTTTGTTTATGGTTCCAATTGGAGTGAAACCAACTTCTAAGGTCTTTCTTGATCCTTTGTGAAAATCTGTTGATCAAATTTGGTATGGATCAAATCCATAGATTTGGAGATAACTTGGGAATGGTTTTTATTCCATTAGGGTTTAGGGTTTTGGATTTATTTTTCTAAGTGTTCAAATTTCCAGATACATTCATTGAGGAATGCATTTATCTTGATTTGGATTTGTTGAATTCAACTTCTACTAGAGTTTGTTCAAGATGGGATTTTCAGTTTCCTTTTAGAAACAAAAGTTTCTTTTCACCCTGATTTTCAACAAAAATTCATTTTATTTATTTTATTTTTCACATTACAAGATTTGGAAAATCTTGGGATGTGACAGAGACCCAAGAGAACTTCATCGACTTCATCAACATGGCTCAACGCCAACACAATGTCCCTGTATTAACAATAAGAAGTGACAACGGTACCAAATTCAAGAACTACACATTGAATGGATTTCTTAGTGATGAGGGAATAAAACATCAATATTCCGCTGCATATACCCTCAACAAAATGGTGTAGCTGAGAGGAAGAACCGGACCCTTATTGATATGGCAAGGACCATGTTGGTGGAGTTTAAATCTCCATACAATTTTTGGGCTGAAGCAATCTCCACCACATGCCATGCATCAAACCGTCTCTACCTCCAAAAAGAATTGGTCAAGACCCCATATGAAATCCTTACCTGTAACAAGCCCAACGTCTCATACTTCCGGGTGTTCGATTGTAAGTGTTTCTATCGCACTAAAGGTATTCGTTTGTCCAAGTTTGATTCCAAAGCATTAGAGGGTATTTTTGTTGGTTATGGTCTCGAATCCCATACTTATAGAATCTATGACAAGCTCTCTAGAGTTGTCATAGAATCTTGTAGTGTGGTTTTTGAAGAATATGATGGTCCCCAAGCGGGGCGTGTTCATGTTTGTGATGTAGATGATGAAATGCCTTAGGAAGCCATAGGAATAATGGGGGCGGGTTTCATTCGCCCCATTGAGGAACCCCTTATGGCAGATCGAGAAGAACTATGTTCTACTCAAGTGGAGCCCTTATCTTCACAACATCAACAAGCTCCTATCGAGGAGGACAATGACCCATGTCAAGAACTAGCTGTGGACCCTCAACCTACTGATCAGGAAGATGCCTCCAGCCAAGAAGTGATTGAGTCTCCGTTTGCTAGGATGTCCAGTGGTGCTAAGGCCATTACACAAGCAAGATCTGTACAAACTGCCATAAGAACAACTGAATACCTGACCAGTCATGGGCTTGATCAAGACCAAGGTCAATCTTTGCCTCCTTTAGAAGAGAATATTTCCAATGATGATCAAGGTCAAGTTAATGGTCAAGACGAGGACCAAAATGATGAAGTGATCCCCCAAGAAACAACAAGGAGATCGAAACTCGTCGCCAAGCTAGAATGGATAGAATATTGGAATTAAGAGACCACACTCTTGAGAATGTGGTAGGAGATCTAAGAAGAGGGATATCTACTCAAGCTCAACTGAAGAACTTTGGTGAGCACCAAGCACACATTTCCATGGTGGAACCAAAGAAAGTATGGGAATCTCTTGAAGATTCGGATTGGTTGGATGCAATGCACAAAGAGCTCAACAATTTTGAGAGAAACAAAGTATGGAAGTTAGTGGAAAAGCCAAAAGATTGCCGCAATGTTATAGGCACTAAGTGGATTTTCAAGAACAAGCAAGATGAGCATGGAATTGTGATAAGGAACAAGGCAAGATTGGTTGGACAAGGGTTCTCTCAAATTGAAGGCATTGATTATGGAGAGACTTATGCACCCGTGGCTCGCCTTGAGTCCATTCGTATCCTTCTTGCTTATGCAGCACATCATAAATTTAAACTACAACAAATGGATGTAGAAAGTGCATTTCTTAATGGTCCATTGCATGAGTTGGTATATGTGAAACAACCCCCAGGATTTGAGGATCCCAACTTTCCAAACCACGTCTACAAACTCGATAAGGCACTCTATGGGCTCAAGCAAGCCCCACGCACGTGGTATGAGCACCTTAGAGAGTTATTGTTAGATCGTGGGTTTGAGGTTGGGAAAATCGATCCCACTCTTTTTACCAAGAGGGTTAATGGGGAACTTTTTGTATGCCAAATTTATGTAGATGATATTATCTTTGGCTCATCTAGCAAAGCTTGTAATGATGAATTCTCAAAGCTTATGACTGACAGGTTCAGTGTCTATGATGGGAGAATTGAGAGTATTTCTTGGTTTTGAGATCAAGCAAGTGAGAGGAGGTACATTCTTCAACCAAGCCAAGTATACTCAAGATATGCTCAAAAGATTCAACATGAAAGACCTAAATGGAGCTCCCACTCCCATGGCAACAAAGACTCATCTTGAACTAAACCCAAATGGTAAAGATGTGGATCAAAAGGTATACCGGTCCATGATTGGCTCTTTGCTTTAACTTTGTGCATCTAGACCCGATATTGTGTTGAGTGTAGGAGTGCGTGCAAGATATCAAGCGGCTCCTAAAGAAAGCCATTTGATGGCAGTCAATAGAATCTTTCGATATTTGGTTCATACCCCAAACTATGGTATTTGGTATCCTAGGGGCTCAACTTTCTCTCTTTGTGGATACATGGATTCTGATTGGGCTGGTGACAAGGATGATAGAAAATCCACCTCTGGGGCTTGCCAATTCCTTGGGAGGTCCTTGGTGTGTTGGTATTCTAAGAAGCAAAACTGTATATCTCTTTCCACCGTCGAAGCCGAGTATGTGGCTGCTGCTAGTGCTTGTACACAATTGCTATGGATGAGGCAAACTTTAAAGGAATACGGTGTCCATTGTGACAAAGTACCTCTTCTATGTGACAAAGAAAGTGCTATCAAGATTGCATATAACCCAGTGGACCATACAAGAACAAAACATATTGAGATTCGTCACCACTTCATTAGAGATCATGTTGCCCGAGGTGATATTGAGCTATCATATGTGTCAACCAAAGACCAACTTGCCGACATTTTCACGAAGCCACTTTATGAAGCAAGGTTTTGTTATTTGAGGAATGAACTAAATATCGTGGATTCTAGGAGCTTGACTTGATTACCTTGCATACTCACCTATGTCTTGACCCATATTTGGTGTAGGTGCAGGCATGGAGATAGGGGGAGTGCGGTTCTAATACATTGGACTATCCCTCCCCCCATAATGCCAACATTAAGAAATTCAATCCTCTTAATATCATTTAGTGATATGTGAGCTTCATTGATGAGTAGTGGCAATGAACCCAAGGATAATTCTTCGCGGTGTCATACCACAGTATCTTACATGGTGGCCTCGGCCACCGCCCTCTTCATATTTGAAGAGTTGGTTCATGACTTGTGTGGTTTGGATCTTAATTTGCCATATTTTTACTATCTATGGTTGTTTGGTTTTTCACAGTACATCTTCTGAATCCCAGGCCTATACTCATCCCTAAACATGCTCCTCTTGCCACACATTTGTCCAAATATTGTACCTGGAGTTTTTTTGGTCGTGGGGACCGGAATGTCTGCCCTGTACCGATCGGAGAGTCCGGCATGGCTGGACACTCCGCTTGATACAGGCCGGACACTCCGATCGAGCTAGACACTCCGGCTAATTTCGCCCGGATAGTCTGGCCCCAGCAATTTCAGTCCAGTAAAAGGGGTCGGGGGAAGTGGACGGTTCAGTCCTCCTTCTTCCCCCGACTCTCTTCTCTCCACACCTTGCTGCCCTCGACCAAGATCTCCACCAGGAGGGCTTCTCCACGCCGGATTCGATCGTTGCCGCCAGCCATTGTCATCCCTTTGCTGCTGGGACCCGTTCCCCTCCAGTGAAGGCCCCATGGATGCTGGTACTTGCCTCCCCCTCTTCTACATCTCTAGGGTTTCCTCTAGATGCTTTTTTGGAGGTAATGACCTATCTTGATCCATGGATTCATCACTGCGTGCATATGGCTGTTGGAGATATGCCCAAGAGGCAATAATAAAGTGGTTATTATCATATCTTCATATTTATGATAAATGTTTACATACCATGCTATAATTGTATTAACAGGAAACATTAATACTTGTGTGATTTGTAAACATAAAAGAGTCCCTAGTAAAGCCTCTTGTTAAACTAGCTTGTTGGTTAATATATGATCATTGTTTCCTGATCATGAACATAGAGATGTTATTAACAACAGGGTCATATCATTAGGAGAATGATGTGATGGACATACTCCTATAGATAAGCATAGCATAAAGATCAAGTCATTTCAATAGTTCAATTGCTATATGCTTTTTGATACATAGTAACCTGATTCCTTCGACCATGAGATCATGCATATCACCTTTACCGGATGGATGCTTTGATGTCATCAAACACCACACCGTAACAGGGTGGCTATAAAAGTGGCATTGAGTGTTTGGAAAGTATTGGTTGAGACACATGGATCAAGAGTGGGATTTGTCCATCCACATGACGGATAGATATACTATGGGCCCTCTCGGTGAAATGTCATCCAATTAGCTTGCAAGCATGTGACTGGCTCACAAGGGATCACATATCACGGGAACGAGAAAAGAGTACTTATCAGTAACAAGGTTGAACTAGGTATGCAGAGATACCGACGATCATAACCTCGGATAAGTAACATATCGTGAGACAAAGGGAAATTGGTATCGTATGTAAGTGGTTCATTCGATCGCAAAGTAATCGTAGAAATATGTGGGAGCCATATGAATTTCCAGATTCCTCTATTGGTTATTGATCGGAGAAGTGTCTCGATCATGTCCGCATAATTCACGAACCGTAGGGAGACACACTTAAGGATTCGACGTTGTTTTGAGTAGTTATGGTATTATGAGAAAGAGACCGAATGTTGTTCGGAGTCTCGGATGGGATCCGGGATATCACGAGGAGATCCGGAATGGTCCGGAGAATAAGATTCATATAAGGAAAGTCCCATTTCGGAGTTGGGGAATGGTTCCGGTGTTTTCATCGGGAACATACTAGAAGGTCCCGGAATGTCCGGCACTCCGGAGGGGAAGGGGTACATGAATGTGTCATTGCATGTTGGAATGATTGCATCATATACTAAGTGTATTCGCTGTCCGAAATAAAGGATTTATTCAAATCCTAGTTTGAAAAGTCAAACGGCTAGTTTGAAAGTCAAACGGCAATTTTGGGAAGTGGGAAAAGAGGAGGAGGTGAAACCGAGTTGGGGAGGGAGTCCTCCCCAAGCCGGCGCCCCACCCAAGCCGAGTTGGGGAGGGACTCCACTCCCTCCCCTTGGCCGGCCAGCCCCTCCCACCTATATAAGGAGGGGCAGGGCTCCCTCCTAGTACACACAAGTTTCCACCTCTAATCTCCGGTTTAGAGCCGTTTTGGTTTAGAGCTTCTAATTGCTTTAGCCAGCGGTTTAGAGCCTTCTAATTGGTTTAGAGCCTTCTAATTGGTGTGTCTAATTACTAGACCACTAATAGCCTCTCTCATAAGCTCCACCATACTACTTGGCTTAAGGAAGCCTGGGATCTCCCTCTACTTCCCAGGTACGCCGTTGTCTTGCGGAATCGCGAGAGTGCTACAACCTCCGCCGCCTGCTGGAACAAGGAGAGGAAGGTCTTCGTCGAAATCGAACGTGTGACCGATCAAGGGCGCTTCTTGGAACGTGGCGCTGGAAGGATCGTCTACGCGATCTTGAGATCGGAAAGAGTACGACTACATCACCCACGAGAATCTGCTCTCGTTAACCGCTTTGGAATCTTCGAGGGTGAGTTCCTCTATCGACTCGTTGCTACAATCTAGTAGATAGATCTTGGCTTGTTTGTTTGTATGCGATAGAAAATTTTTGTTTTCCATGCTACGAACCCCTGATGGTATCAGAGCCGTGTCTATATGTAGATCTGTTGCACGAGTAGAACACAATGGTCATTGTGGGCGTTGATGCTTTTATTGTCGATTACTTCTTGTGTACTTTGCATCTTGCGGTATGTTGGGATGAAGCGGCCCGGGCTAACCTTACATGACATCGTTCATGAGACTTGCTCCACGCTTGACATGCAACTTGTATTGCATAAGTGGCTTTGCGGGTGCCTGTTTCTCCTAGCATAGTAAAGATCCAATTTACAACGGGTAATCAACAATGCTAGTATCAATGTTGTGGTTCTTGTTCGTAGGTTAGAACGACACTTATTGAAAGCCCCAAACCACGTAAAATATGCAAAGAAAGTAGAAGCGTCTAACTTTGTTTTGCAGGGGTGTGCAGTGATGTGATATGGCCATGATTGTGATTATATATGATGTATGCAATGTTCCTTATTGTAAGTCGGCAACCGGCAGGAGCCATATGGTTGTCTTTAAATTCTGTTAAGACCTGCGTGTCTATTCAAAATAGTTGTAATAGTTGAAGCTGGTGGACGACAACCATGAAGAAGCGTCATTGACCTTGATGCTATGCCGGTGATGATGGAGATCATGTTCGTGCTTGAAGATGGAGATCGGAAGCACAAAGAAGAAAGGCCATATCATATCACATATTATGAATTGCATGTGATGTTAATCCTTTATGCATCTTGTATTGCTTAGTAGACGACGGTAGCATTATAAGATGATCCCTCATGCACATAAATTTCAAGTTCTAAAGTGTTCACCCTTAGTATGCATCGTTGACAATGCTTGCTGCCTCGAAGCACCACTTGATGATCGGGTGTCTTTGATTACGCGGGTGAAAACAACGTAAGCAAGCCAGAATTGCTTATGCGGTAGCTAAGGTTTGATCTTGACGAGCCTAGCATGTACAGACATGGCCTCAGGAACACGGATTACCGAAAGGTAGAGCATGAGTCATATAGTAGATATGATGAACATGTTGATTGTTCGCCATTGAAACTATATCAACTCTCGTGATGATCGGTTTTGATGTGGTGGATTTGGTTCATGTGATCACTAAAACAATGTGAGGGATGTTGTTTTAAGTGGGAGTTCACCTAGATTAATTTAATTATTAATTAGAACTCAATTTATCATAAACTAAATCAAAGTGAATTTGCATAGTTGTTGTAGTCATTGGCATCCGTTTACCACCTTGCGCTTAGTTATAATTGAGATGATAGAACTATAGAATTCTGGTTAGTTACTTTACGAACTGGTATCGTATTGTATTGAAGTGTTAATCTAAAGTTTAAAAGTCCTATTGCAAACTTTCAGTAAGTTCCGGTCACTCCATGAAGTTTAATAATTAGTATTAAATCAAGAGTAACAATTCCAAGTGTTAGTGTTTGAGTATCATGTTTGTCTCCATGATTCTTGATATTCAAAGGATTGTCTTAATATCAAGGTTATCTAGGATCTGAAAGAGTTGTTTCAGAAACCATGATGTGTGGAAGATATTGTGATATCTGAAATGAAGTTTTGGTTACAACATGATAGAGTATAATATGGCAAAAGTCATGTTCTCATATTTGATGAGAATTTGCAAAAGGTTGGAGACACTAGTTGTCCTAATCTTCCAAAAGGTTTTGGAGAGCAACATTATACTCACGATTCACCGTTATAAGCTAAAGTAGCTTGATCATGGATAAATCCATGATGAAGGTGAATATTTGATGTAGGTAAAATGTTTACTACACCAAGAGTTAACTAAAGAAAGGAATTTGAAAGAACACCAAACATTTGATAATGGTGATCTACTTCAAAGTGCAAGTCCAAAGACATTTGTATTTAATTATACACGCTTTGGATTATGTGTCATATGTATGACTCCACTATTGATGTTGATAGATTCTTTCAAACAGAAAAGGAAATCTTGAAGAGAATCTCATAAGTATATGGCAGAAAAGAAAAGACTAGAATTGTTCAGTTTAAGTATATAGATGATATACATGTTATGGCTATATTCTTTGCTTATTAAACGATGTGGTTCTTAAGTATTTTGATACTGAATTTTTTGGTATGAATCGTCATACGAAACAACACAATTCATGAACTACAATGGCCTAAGTAACTAGCAAAAGAATATGTGATGATGTTCATCGAGAACAAAATAAAGGGTTATTGTGTTGCTCGTTAAACATCAAAAGCTTGCCTTCAAGATTTGTTTTATCAGGTATTATGAGAACAAAAGGGTTGTTCAAATAATTGCCGTAATCCATAAAAGATGGATGATTCGCAAATCTCGTTGGAGACATCACATCCATAAAACTAGTGCTAAAATGTCGAAAGACAAATTGATTGAAAGATCACTTAGGAAGTGACATCGCCGCTTAAATTATATTGGAAAGAAAACATGAAGAAAATCCATATGGATGGAATTTTGGAGTCTATTTGATTTTGATCAAATGACGTTTGTGAAACTTTCTAGAGATAATTAAAACTTCGTTCATAGGCCAAAAGGAACGATGGACTAGCTTATTGGAACTTGTACATATTGTTGTACAAATCCATTATGTGTAGTCAAAGGCGATGGATTTCAACTTCATATGCTTTCTCCGAAAATTTGAGTGAATATATGAATATTTACTTAATAAGGATGAAGTGTGAAATATTTGAAAAGTTCAAAGAATTTTAAGATGAAGTGCAAAATCATTGTAACAAGAATATAAATAGTTTATGATAAGATCATAAAGGAAGATATTTGAGTTACAAGTTTAGCATAATACCTAAGATTTAAGGAATCGCCGTGGATTTGCATTTCCCAAACACCATAAGGGTATGGAGGCGTTAGGTATGTAATTAAACCTTGTTTGACATGGTAAGATCAAGGTGTAATTCATAAACTGTCATTATATTTTAAAGATTAAAAGCTTTAGTGATTACCGTTTTTCCACTGAAAAGGAGCTCCATCATAATCCGTTGAAATGACACCATATAAAGTTATGGTTTGGGATAAAACCCAAGTAGTCCTTTCTTAAAACATTGGTATGCTATGCATAAGAAAGATGTTTGCAACCTAAGTCGGATAAACCTGTCTTTGTATTACTGTTAAGTATTCCTCCATAAACACCGGAGACAAAAGTGTTTGTCGCTTAGAACGTCAAGTTTCTTTGAGAAGGAATTTTTCGTGAAAAGTTAAGTGGGAGGACAATAGAACTTTGATAAGGTTAAAAGAACCTTAGCTATATGTGCAAAGTTATGACCGAAAAGTGTTCCGGAGGCAGCAACAATGCTCATGGCTCACGTGCCTCAAAGGTTGTGGTCACGGAGGTCTAAGTTTCTATTGAAACAAGTAGGTCGGATGAACAATCAAATACCAAGATTTGAGGATTGAATCATTATTTGAGAATAATGAACCTACTACATGCAAAGAAGCGATGATGGGCCCTGACTCCGTCAAATGGCTTGAAGCCATATAATCCGTGATAGTTCCATACACGAGAAATCAAGTTTTGAACTTGAAGGACCCTCGAAAAAGGTGTAAGACCTTGCAGTTGTGTTTGGATCTATAAAGAAGTAGACATGGATGTTTGACATCTATGAAATAGTCGACATGTTGGGAAAGAATTCACAACAGTGTTCAAAGTTGACTATGACAAGATCTGATCTTTCATAGCGATATTTAGTCTAGACGGATTAATGTAGCAACCACTACATATAATTTTGTAGTAGAATACACAAAACAAGTTCTTCTAATAGAATGGTTACCTAGGACGTGTGCATGACACGGTCCAAAGGGTTTTGTTAATTCAAAGGATGCTAAAAGCATATGCAAACTTCAATGGTTGAAGTAAGCATAAGCGGAGTTGGAATCTTCACTATGATGAAACTGTTAAAGAGTTTAATTTCGGAGACAATGAAGATGCTTGCATTTGCAAGAAATTAAGTGGGCGCTAAGACATGTTTCTAATACATTATGTGGAGGACATATTGTTGATTGGAAATGATGTATCTTTTATTAACACATATTAAGAATTTCATCCCGATGAAAGACTTAGGCAAAACCCAAATATTTGGCATCAATAGACGCTAATATGGTTGTGCCAGAAGTACATAAACGAGATATTGAATGAATTCAATATAGAAACTACAAGAAAGGTTCTTGTTGCACAGAAAGGATTGAAAGAGTTCAATGTTGATGATATATTCAAGTGTATTGGAACTTGGTAAGTGAAACAAAGATTCAAGTATAGATTGATACTTGATGTATGAAATCACAAAGAGTATTTATATCAATCATCTTGTGATATGTACAAATCCAGATATGTCTATAAATATTATGAGCATATACCAGAATGATTCATAAGATGATCATTGGACGATAGTAAGGATATTCTTATGATCTTTTGGAAGAACTAAGAGTATATTATTTGTAGAAGTGACAAATAGATGGTTAGTTCATTGTAAAAGTACTACATTGATACTAGTTTTGTCACAAAGTACAAATTAAGTTTATCTCAATCTAAATTAAGGGTGGCACAATATAATGGAAAGTGAGTTCCATAATGGATTTGGATGAGTTCCAAAGTTAAGACATTGTGACAGATACTTCAACAAAAGGCTAAGTATATGACTGCTATTATAGCAGCAGAAGAGGGCATTTGTGTCAAGTAGTTTGTTATCAAACTAGGTGTAGTTCACAGCGGGATAATACTATGAAGATATATTGTGCGACAATATTATCAACATGTTTTAACCCCAAAGAACTAAAGGTCACACCGAAAGACCAAATTAATACAAATCCATCTCATTAGAGAATGAGTGATGCGTAGAGGCATAAAGATATGCAATTACACGGACTGGAAGTGTCGGATCCGAGATCAGTTGACCACTAGCAATCGTGTACATACAACACGGAAAGCCATAGGTGTTGAATACACAAAGGTTTGAAACTAGATTATTGACTCTAGTGCAAGTGGGAGACTGTTGGAGATATGCCCAAGAGGCAATAATAAAGTGGTTATTATCATATCTTCATATTTATGATAAATGTTTACATACCATGCTATAATTGTATTAATGGAAACATTAATACTTGTGTGATTTGTAAACATAAAAGAGTCCCTAGTAAAGCCTCTTGTTAAACTAGCTTGTTGGTTAATATATGATCATTGTTTCCTGATCATGAACATAGAGATGTTATTAACAACAGGGTCATATCATTAGGAGAATGATGTGATGGACATACTCCTATAGATAAGCATAGCATAAAGATCAAGTCATTTCAATAGTTCAATTGCTATATGCTTTCTGATACATAGTAACCTGATTCCTTCGACCATGAGATCATGCATATCACCTTTACGGATGGATGCTTTGATGTCATCAAACACCCGTAACAACAGGTGGCTATAAAAGTGGCATTGAGTGTTTGGAAAGTATTGGTTGAGACACATGGATCAAGAGTGGGATTTGTCCATCCACATGACGGATAGATATACTCTGGGCCCTCTCGGTGAAATGTCATCCAATTAGCTTGCAAGCATGTGACTGGCTCACAAGGGATCACATATCACGGAACGAGAAAAGAGTACTTATCGAATAAGGTTGAACTAGGTATGCGAGATACCACGATCATAACCTCGGATAAGTAACATATCGTGAGACAAAGGGAAATTGGTATCGTATGTAAGTGGTTCATTCGACGCAAAGTAATCTAGAAATATGTAGAGCCATATGAATTTCAGATTCCTCTATTGGTTATTGATGGAGAAATGTCTCGATCATGTCCGCATAATTCACGAACCGTAGGGAGACACACTTAAGGATTCGACGTTGTTTTGAGTAGTTATGGTATTATGAGAAAGAGACCGAATGTTGTTCGGAGTCTCGGATGGGATCCGGGATATCACGAGGAGATCCGGAATGGTCCGGAGAATAAGATTCATATAAGGAAAGTCCCATTTGGAGTTGGGGAATGGTTCCGTGTTTTCATCGGGAACATTCTAGAAGGTCCGGAATGTCCGGCACTCGGAGGAAGGGTACATGAATGTGTCATTGCATGTTGGAATGATTGCATCATATACTAAGTGTATTAAGCTGTCCGAAATAAAGGATTTATTCAAATCCTAGTTTGAAAAGTCAAACGGCTAGTTTGAAAGTCAAACGGCAATTTTGGGAAGTGGGAAAAGAGGAGGAGGTGAAACCGAGTTGGGGAGGGAGTCCTCCCCAAGCCGGCGCCCACCAAGCCGAGTTGGGGAGGACTCCTCCCTCCCTTGGCCCAGCCCTCCCACCTATATAAGGAGGGGCAGGGCTCCCTCCTAGTACACACAAGTTTCCACCTCTAATCTCCGGTTTAGAGCCGTGTTGGTTTTGTGCTTATAATTTCTTTAGCCATGGTTTAGAGCCTTCTAATTGGTTTAGAGCCTTCTAATTGGTGTGTCTAATTACTAGACCACTAATAGCCTCTCTCATAAGCTCCACCATACTGCACTGGCTTAAGGCGGCCTCTCAGGATCTCCCTCTACTTGGTACCACGCCGTTGTCTGCGGAATCGCGAGAGTGCTACAACCTCCATGCCTGCTGGAACAAGGAGAGGAAGGTCTTCGTCAGTACCGAACGTGTGACCGACTGCGGGGCGCTGCGGAACGTGGCGCTGGAAGGATCGTCTCGCGATCTTGAGATCGGAAGAATACGACTACATCACCCGAGAATCTGCTCTCGTTAACCGCTTTGGAATCTTCGAGGGTGAGTTCCTCTATCGACTCGTTGCTACAATCTAGTAGATAGATCTTGGCTTGTTTGTTTGTATGCGATAGAAAATTTTTGTTTTCCATGCTACGAACCCCTACAATGGCGTCTTAGTAGTAGTCCAAGAAATCCCGATCCACTCTGATTGAGTACATTCGCACTGCC
The DNA here is from genome assembly GCA_023614405.1 of Avena insularis. Lineage (NCBI taxonomy): Eukaryota > Viridiplantae > Streptophyta > Magnoliopsida > Poales > Poaceae > Avena > Avena insularis. Next base: position 190,675,561 of record CM042692.1, read on the forward strand.
CGAAAAAATCACCAGATCTCCTGCCGAACAGTCCGGTGGGTACAAGGCGCACACTTCGGCCCGACTGGACTGTCTAGCATGTATGCACCGGACTGCCCGCCCCTAGCGGAGTCTCCGGCTCGATTTTGCCGGATAGTCCGGGTTTCCTCAATCTGTTATTCCTTCCACTACTGCTATGTGTTTTCTCGTCCTGGACAAATGTGCTTACCCTGGTGCTATCTCTCTACTCTGAATTCACAGGAAGCTCCCGTCCTCATCGCTCTAGGGCCGCTCAGAAAGCCCGTCCTCGCCGGTACCGTGATGAAGAGAATGAGGTTCATGTAGATCCATCCATGGTCAGGCAGGCTGCTCATGACCGTGTTGCAGCAAAGCAGGAGAAAGTCAAAAAACTAAAGAGGGATGAAGCCAAGCGCATGGAATTTGAGTCTTTGACCACTTTGGAAAATTTGGGCACCGAAGAGTTTGTGGAGATGCGTGTCCAGCCATTCTATTCTCTGCAGTGCACTTCTGAGGATCCTCGCTTCTGGAGGAATGAGCAGGCCTTGCTCTTCTCTGAGGTGTTTTCTGCTTTCAGGACTCCTGTGTGCCCTGTGCAGTGGTTGGATATTCCGAATCTCCAGGCACACAGGTACCTGGAGGACACTCTCTGGGTGATTGAGAAGATGGGACTGCACACCATCTTTCAAACAAGAGAAGATTACAACATTGAGTTGATCCAGCAGTTCTATGCCACGGTGGTTTTGGGGACACTCCTGACATTCCCCTTGAGTGGATTTCTGGCACTACAAGATGTCGCTCCAACATGGCTCAGTTTGCCCATCTCTTTGGTGTGCCTTTCAACCCCAATGCTTACAGTGGTCACCGGATGCATGTGCACGGTCAGGTGTATGACAAACAACTTTTGGCTCCTATCTACTCTTAGAATGGTGTGGTTGGCCAAACCATCAATATCAAGCTCATTTACAACATCCTGCTCCGCATGTTCCGCCACACTCTCACTCCCAAGGCGGGCAACAAGGATGAGATGCGGGGTGCTGAGATCAATCTTATGGCCCATGCCCACTCCATGTATGTTCGCGGTCCAGCTCACCCAGGTGGTACCATAGATGTCATGGAATTCATCTATCAGGATATGTACAAGTGCATCACTGACAAGAAGTGCCCTCTTTTAGCTCCATGTGTGATCAGGCTCATTGTTGCTCAGGCTCCAGACACTCCACTGCTGTACACTGAGATGGTTGCTCATCTCCCTGCCAAGTTATAGAGGAAGGGTGCCCTACCTCCAAGGCACCTCATGGCTACACCCCTGCTCAGGATATTTTTGAGGATGATGAGATAGATGCCTCTGACAGTGATGATGCTTCTGAGGAGGTTTCGGGGCTGTGACCCATGGTCCTCGCATGAAGCATGCCAGCAATGCATACCGCTTCACCACCTCCAAGGAGGAAGTGCACAAGAAGGTGAAGAAGGCCTCCTGGTGGAAGAAGCTTCTTCTATGCCAGAACATTGACATTCGCCATAGTCAGTATGATGCATACAAGGCGAACAGGAACATGATGAAGGAGCTCAAGCGGACCAACCAACCTATGGATGTTGGTCCTTCTTAGCAGAAGTCGTCTGATGGCACACTCTCCTATGGTCACTAGAGTCAGGGTCGTGTGGATTGGTCCATGTTTTAGGATGTATCTTCTTCTTCTCACCCTCACGGCCAGAGCTCTACTCAGGAGGATCAGGATGATGAGGACGAGGATGAGGATGAGGAGGACGACGACAACGACTACAATGGCTAGAGTTGGATTTGGGGCGCTTTAGTTGTGCTCTTTTCCCTTTTTGGCGTCTCGATGCCAAAGGGGGAGAAGTAACCCCTTTATTAGGTTGCTACCAGGGATTTGCATGGGCACACGAGCTTCACGTTATTTCGATTTTCCTCTTTGAATCTTTGTGTCTTTTTCCTACTCTTTGAGTACTTTGTTGTGTTGAACTCTGTGTTGTGTGTTGAGACATGCCTACCCGGTTGTGTTAAGTGACTATGTTATCTATGCCTAGCTTATTGATCTAGTTGTGTTCATATATCATGTCATATATTGCTAGCTACAAAATCTAGAGAGGATGTAGTCCTATGGTGTGTGATCATGCATTCAAATGCAAAGCAAAAATTGGTCACACATCTAGGGGGAGCCTCACTATATTTTGTATTTCTCCACTTGTGAACATTTATAGCAATCCCTTTTTGCAAATCCTTGGGTGTCATCAAACACCAAAAAGGGGGAGATTGAAAGGGCATTTATGCCCTTACTATTATTTTGATGTTTGGTGACAACACTTGAATAAGTTTAATCATCTGTTAAATGTTTCAGGAGATTCCAGCTGTCCCATGTATAGTGCAATAAAGGAAAAAGAGCTTCCCTGGGTCAGGGCTTTGCAAGGGATAAGTCTCAGCCGGACTGTGCGGCTGATCCAGGCCGGAGTGTCCGATGGGATTCGGCCAGACTATCCGCCCATGAGAAGTGGGCAACTTCTCCGGACACTCAGAACAGGTTTCCGGACTCTCTCCCGACACTCTCCCGATACTTTCCGGATTTTGGCCGGAAACTTGGCCAGGTCGGAGTGTCTGTCTAGTCTCACCCGGAGTGTCCGGCTTACTCTGGCCGGACTGTCCGGGTCAAGTGACTCCCAACGGCTCCATTTCCAAGGGGCCTATATAAAGGCCCCTTCTTCTACCTTGGAAGCTGCTCGTCCATCTCAAGAACTCCGGCACCATTAGAGCCACCAAATCCACAAGATCTCCTCACTCAACCATCCAAAGTCATTGATCTTTGGAGAATCGAAGGAGGAGGCCTTGATCTACATCTTCACCAAGAGAGATCTTCATTTCCCCCTCATTCACTTGAGGGCCCCTTGCTCTAGTGTTTCATTGGAAACCCTAGCTTGTGATTTGGTTCTTACTAGCTTGTCTTTGATTGTTTGACAGCTAGCTTGTACTTGGGAGCCTCCAATTAAGTTGTGGATGTGTGCCCCGAACTCGTTGTAAATGTGCTGGCTTCCACCTCGAAGGTTGCCGTATAGTGGAAGAGGTGAATCGAACCCTTTGGGGTGAGGTTCATCGGAGAACAAGGGAGGCCTCTTGTGGCATTGGTGGTTTGAAACCACCCCCTCACCAAACGTAGACGTACTTCCCTTCAAAAGGAAGGAACTACGGGAAACAAATACTTGTGTCTCCGTGTGCTTCACTTTGGTTACTTCCATCCTCTACCGCACCTTGCTTATCTAGTCATTGCTTAGTTTGTGCTTGTTTGTCATATAGGTAAATTCACCATAGTTGCATAATCTAGAGAATTTACCTTTCATGTCAAACCCTAAATTGAAAAAGAGTAAAATTTGAAGTAGCACCTATTCACCCCCCTCTAGGGGCCCATACGATCCTTTCACTTATAGATGGAAGTCAAGTACAACAAGTTCTATCAGCTTGGCAATGGAGGAGAACTCATCTTCGAGAGGGACTTAAGTCAGCTAGCGGAGTTTCTTGGATGCCCGCATCCTGAGTTGTATGGAGCGCAACTCAATGATCAGCCAGGAGGAGAACTGCAATGGTGAGTCGTTGCAGATTTGAGAGGAAAGATGGAGCCACCCACTGATACATTGCAAATGTATCTATAATTTTTGATGTTCCATGCTTGGTTTTAAGTACTTTCTTATGTTTTGTCCACACTTTGGAGTACTTTCTATACACTTTCTTGGACTAACCTATTAACAAGTGCCACAGTGACAGTTGCCTGTTTTCTGCTGTTTTTGGTTCCAGGAAAGTCAGAAAATCAATATTCTCGGAATTGGACCGGACAAAAGCCAAAGTCGATATTTTACCGGAAGACTCACGGAGCCAGAAGACGAGATCGAGAGGGGCCACAGGGTGGCCACACCATGTGGTGGCACGGGCTAGCCCTGGCCACGCCACCAGGTGGTGTGGGCCCCCTGGCCGCCCACCAACCTTGCCTCTTCGCCTATAAGAAGCCTCCCGATGCATAAACCCTAAATCGTCAATCAGAAATCCGCAAAAAGTTCCGCAGCGCCGCTGCCACCAAAGGGGACATTCGGGGGACAGAAAGTCTCTGTTCCGGCACCCTGCCGGGACAGGGAAGTGCCCCCGGAGCCATCTTCATCGATCTCCACCACCATCTCCACCACCATCTCCATCACCATTGCTGATTCCCATGATGAGGAGGGAGTAGTTCTCTCTCGAGGCTAAGGGTTCTATCGGTAGCTATGTGTTCATATCTCTCTCTATGCATGATCTTATTGAGATCATGAGCTTGTAATCTATAGATCTACCTTGCTACTCAAGTGCTTTAATAGATCTCTGCTCTCCCTATGTGTGTGAAGTGGACAGTGTGGATACCATGGTGGAACTTATGCTAGAGATTACAAATACTTGTTATGAGTTATATTTGGAGTTGGATGTCTTTATGAAATTGTGGTGTTTGTTGGACTCATGTAGTACTCAAGGTGACAGTGTGGGGTTATCTAGATGGGAAAGGCTTACTTCGAGGAGTTTTGTTATAGCCCTACCATGGATTAGAGTGTCCAACTGGAGAGTAGTTCAGCGTAGTATCATAAAGAAGAATATATTTATATGAGAGTGTTCACTAGTAAAAGTATGATCCCTAGGCCTTGTTTCTAAGCATTGATACACCGTTTGCAACTAGATTTGTTACATGTTTGCTTGCTTCCTTCTTTATTTCAGTTTGCCTAGTCTTTTCCCATGTCAACCACACGCCAGCAAGCTATTTTCTATCATCGTTACCACTTATAATTATCTATAACACTTGTATTTCACTATCTCTTCGCCGAACTAGTGCACCTATACACCTGACAAGTGTATTGGGTGTGTTGGGGACACAAGAGACTTCTTGTATCTTGATTGCAGGGTTGCTTGAGAGGGGATACCTTTGACCACTTCCTCCCTGAGTTCGATAAACCTTGGGTGATCCACTTAAGGGAAAACTTGCTACTGTTCTACAAACCTCTACACTTGGAGGCCCAACAACTGTCTACAAGAATAGAAGTGCGTAGACATCACCCACCTTGGAGAAGATATAATTTACTGTGAGGGAGAATAACTGGCTGGATGGACTAGCTAGAGCGATGCAGGAAGCACTTGCTAGTCTACATGGGCAGAATGTAAATCAGATCAATGGCACTGGCTTCGCTCACTATGCAAGAAGCGATTCCATGGGAGAACCCTTGGCCATGCAGGGATATCCGGAGCTAAAGCATCATGTGGATCACCTCGACTTCATGCTGCACGAGACGCAGAAAGAGCTGGACAACGCCCGTGCCTACGCCAACCATAAGTACATTGTCCAGGAAGAGAAGAGCCACACCTTCACCATCCTAGCTAAAGAGCGCAAGACACTTCACCGCCAGCATGACAGGAAGGACCACATCATTGCTCGCCTCCTCCAGAAGGTGGCAACCCTTGAAGAAACCATCCATGACCAAGAAATTCAGCTTGAGGAGAGGGAAGCCGAAGGTGAAGATCTTCGTAGGGATATCACCTCTTTCATAAGTGATGATGAAGACTATCTGGAGGACACGAACATGGAGTTCCACACCAACGAGGAGGACGAAGATTTCCTGGATGACGAAACCCACCAGTTCTGATGATGAGTAGTATCACTAGATCACTGTCGTAGGTGTGAGTTTGTATCCGGTCCCAATGTATCGTAGAAGGACAGAATGGTTCTTAAAACCATCTGCTTGGTAGTGGTGGTGTGTTGTTTGGAATGTGTTGATTGGAATGAATGAAAAAGAGTTGTTGGTTTTCAAAACCTTACCAATACTCAAGTTTAAAGCTTTTGAACCATAGCCATAAGTCATAGAAATTTCCCTCTTGTCTTATGATCTATCTCAAACTTCAGATGACTCGCCGCAACCCCGGTGGTAGCAGCTCATCCCAGGATCCGATGCTTCAGATTCTGCAAATGCTAGTATCAGGTCGAGAGGCCGGTAGAGCCGAGCGTCAAGCCAATCTTACCACTCTTCAGCAGATTGCCCAAATGGTGCACAACAATCTAAGCTAAAGAAATTTCAAAACACTAATCCTCCTATGTTTAGCAAATCTGAAGAGCCCTTAGATGCTAATGACTAGCTGCAATCAATGGAGAACGACTTAGAAGTTGTAGGAGTAGATGTTGCGGAGAAAGTGTTGTTTTCCACCCACTATCTAGTAGGTTATGCAAGATCCTGGTGGAATAGCACTCGTACAATGAATGGGGGATAAATGATGACCTGGGAGGAATTCAAGATCAAGTTCAGCAAGACTCATGTGCCCCCAGGTTTGATCAAGAGGACGAGGGATGAATTCAGGGATTTGAAGCAAGGGAGAATGACTGTGGTGGAATATCATGACCGATTTCTGTCTCTGTCTAGGTATGCTCCCGATGAGATTGACACCGTGGCAAAGAAGAAGGAAAGATTCCTGAATGGCATGCATGATGAGATGTAGACAGTGTTAGTCAACATTCCTTTTGATGATTTAGAAGCTCTAGTGGATTCTACTATCCAGATGGAAGGAAAAATCAATCAAGACAGTGAGAACCGTAAGCATTGTATGATGCACTAGCCTGGACCCCACAATACCCTGAAGTACCGCCCCAGCTCGTCTGCAGGATTTGCACCAAGACCCAACATGCCACCTATGTTCTGTCCAAACTTTCCCAATCGTGGCGGAGGAAACCCGAGGCCCGGAGGCCACAACAACAACACCAGCAACCCCCATAACTTCAACCATGCACCGCCAAGGTCCACCAACCACAACAACACCAACAACAATACTGCCCCAAGGACTGGAAGCAATGTTGTGCATATTGCCGGGAAGGACAAGGCAATGGTAACCTGCTTTGAATGTGGAGTTATGGGTCACTACTCCAATGAGTGCCCCAAGAAGCTTGCTGCAGCCCCCAATGTCACTGCACCTGCCTAGCAGCAGCACCGTGTCCAGCCTGGAAAGAGGTTTTCCCCAGGCAACCCCCACAACCATACCGGCCGTCTGTTCCACGTGAATGCAGAAGAAGCCTAGGAAGCGTCATATGTCATGCTAGGTATGTTTTCTGTTAACTCGGTACTTGCAAGAGTGTTGTTTGATTCTGGAGCATCGCACTCGTTTGTTACAGAAGAATTTGCATGCACTAGTAAGATTCAACCAACAAATTTGAAGCATGTTATGATAGTCCAAATACCTGGGTCAACCACCAAAGCTAGAAAAATTTGCAAGGCCGTGCCTATTAGAATACATGGAATAGATTTTTATGCCAATTTAATAGTATTTGGAACAAAAGGTTTGGAAGTAGTACTAGGAATGGATTGGATGTCGAAACATCAGGGATTAATACACTATGCCAAGAAAGCCATAACCGTGACCATTAGCACCGGAGTATCAGTAGAGCATGTATCTAAGACGTTGCCCCGTCAATTCAAGTGCAACAAGAGTTTAGTCTAGTCAACCCTAGACCAAGTCAGAGTAGTCTGTGAATACCCCGATGTGTTCCCAGATGAATTACCCGGTATGCCCCCAGATCGGGATATCGAGTTTATCATTTAGTTAGTTCCTGGAACTAGATCCATAGCTCAGAGACCCTATAGTATGAACCCATCCGAATTAGTGGAACTGAAGAAGCAACTTGATGACATGTTGAACAAAGGTCTGATACAACCAAGTGCCTCGTCATGGAGATTACCTGTTTTGTTTGTGGATAAGAAAGACGGTGCCAACCATTTGTGTACGGATTACCGGAAGCTGAATGACGTCACCATCAAGAACAAGTACCCACTGCCGAAGATACAAGATCTGTTTGACAAGCTGACTAGTGCTAGAGTATTTTCTAAGATTGATCTTAGAATTGGGTATCATCAACTAAAGATCCGTGCAACAGATATCCCAAAGACTGCTTTCACTACCAGATATGAATTGTTTGAGTACAATGTCATGTCATTTGGATTGACAAATGCCCCCGCTTATTGCATGAATCCCATGAATAAGATTTTTATGAACTTCTTGGATAAGTTTGCCGTGGTGTTCATCGACGATATTCTGATCTATTCCAAGTAGGAAGAGGACCATGAGCAGCACCTAAGAACCATCATTGAAACCCTTAGAGAACATCAGTTGTATGCCAAGTTTAGCAAATGTGACTTCTAGTTAAAGGAAGTAGGATTCCTAGGACATATCTCATTAGCAGGAGGAGTTGCCGTCGATCCCACCAAGATTAAGGATGTTGAAGAATGGAAAGCCCCAACCACTCAAACCGAAGTCCGTGCAATTCTTGGATTAGCGGGATATTACCACAAGTTCGTTGAAGAATTTTCAAGCATCGCAAGGCCAATGACCCAGCTGTTGAAGAAAGACAAGAAGTTTGAATGAACGGACAAATGTGAAGCAAGTTTTCAAGAGCTCAAGAAGAGATTGATTTCAGCCCCAATTTTGATCATGCTTGATATCACGAAGCCTTTTGATGTATTTTGTAATGCATCCAAGATTGGTCTCGGATGTGTGTTGATGCAGGAAGGCAAAGTAATATCATATATGTCCCGGCAACTGAAGCAACATGAGCAGAATTATCCCACCCATGACTTAGAATTAGCAGCAGTAGTTGTGGCCTTGAAGACATGGCGTCATTACCTCATGGGTAACCGCTATGAGATTTACTCGGATCACAAGAGTCTGAAGTATATTTTTACCCAAAAGGAGCTGAATGTGAGGCAATGGAGATGGATAGAGTTAATCAAGGATTATGACCTTGACATTCACTACCACCCCAGCAAGGCCAATGTGGTAGCAGATCCTCTTAGTAGACTGCCGTGTAGGTTAAACACCATGATTAAGGAAGACCAGCCAAGTTTGCATGAGGATTTTGAGAATTTTAGAATGGAGCTAGTTAGCGAAGGATTACTAGCTAGTATTGAACTTCAATCCACTTCGAGCAGTCAGATAAAGGAAGCTTAGAAAGGAAATGCCAGTATCAACGGATTTAAGCGTCGTATCGGTACAGGGAAGGTACCCGGATTCACTAAAGATGAAGAAGGCATTCTCTGGTATAAAGGACACATCTGTGTGCCAGCAGATTCAGAGTTGAAACAAGTCATTTTGCAGGAAGCCCATGATACTCTTTATTCTATTCATCCGGGAGGAACGAAGATGTATCAGGATTTGAAGGAGCAATTTTGGTGGCACAAAATGAAGAGAGAAGTCGGAAGCTATATCACCAAGTGTGATATCTATCAGAAAGTCAAAGTGGAACACCAGCGACCCGCAGGACTTTTGCAGCCATTGCAAATTCCTAGATGGAAATGGGATTCTGTTGGAATGGATTTCATCACTGGTTTGCCTACATCTAGTAGAGGCAATGATTTTATTTGGGTCATAGTAGATAGACTGTCCAAAGTAGCTCATTTCATACCCGTCAAGACCACTTACCAAGGCCTGAAGCTAGCAGAGTTGTATATTGCTAGAATAGTCAGTCTGCACGGAACCCCTAAGACAATTGTGTCAGATCGAGGAACCTAGTTTACCTCAAGGTTTTGGAAGAAAGTCCACGAAGGATTAGGAACCAAACTGAACTTCAGCACAGCTTATCACCTGCAGACCGACAGACAGACGGAAAGAGTAAACCAGATACTAGAAGATATGCTGAGAGCCTGTGTACGAGAATATGGATCTAAATGGGAAGAATGTCCGCCTTTCACAGAATTCTCATACAACAACAGTTATCAGACCAGTTTGCAAATGGCCCCATTTGAGGTTTTGTATGGAAGGAAGTGTCGTACCCCCCTAAATTGGTCGCAAGTAGGAGAGAGTCAGATATTCGGACTAGACATCCTACGAGAAGCCGAAGAGAAGGTTCATAAGATCCGTGAACACCTCAAGACAGCTCAATCCAGACAGAAGATTTACGCTGACAAAAGACGCCGAGAACTGACCTTCAATATCGGAGACTTTGTGTATCTCAAAGTATCATCCTTGAAAGGAATGCAGCATTTTCAACTCAAAGGGAAGCTTGCACCTAGATATGTCGGACCCTTCAAGATTTTAAGTCGCCGAGGAGAAGTATCCTATCAGCTAGAACTGCCTAAAGAGATGTTAGTTGTACATGTTGTGTTTCATATCTTGTTACTTCGTAAATGCTTAGAAGTTCTAGAGAAGATCGAAGTTTTCAAGAACATCGATCACAGGGCCATGGATATCAACAAGGATTTAACTTATCATGAAGTACCCATTCGTATTTTGGAAGAAGCCTTCAGAACCACCCGGACCAGAAGTATCAAGTTTCTAAAAATCCATTGGAGCAACCCTACTGAAGAAGAAGCCACCTGGGAGGGAGAAGATTATATTAGGACTGAGTTTCCAAATCTCTTTAGTTCCTAGTTTTTCTTGAATCTCGGGATGAGATTCTGTTTAGGGGAGAGGTTCGTAACATCTCCAAAATAATAAAATGAGTATATCAATTTCCAAGCAAACCAAAATTAGGGTTAGCAAAAACATTTAATCTTAAACAACTATGAATGCAAGTGTGTGTTTGTTAATGATGTGTGAATGCATGATATTCCATGTTCTATTTGTTATAAACGATGAGAATTGATTTAAAGATCAAAACAAGATCATCTAGGTCAAATCAAAACCAAACCAAAGCAAAAGAAAATCAAAATATAAAGCATATATGCTAATGGTCACTCACAATTTATAAGCAACGAACAAGAAAAATAAAGAAGATGAAAACATGAAGCGCCCAGCTTCATGACCCGACCGGAGAAGAAGCAAAGTCAGTAAAGAAGCACGCCAATGAGGAACTCACACCATCGTCAACCTCCAAGGGCTATCCATGTTGCAATGCCATCTTCCACCTTGGAAGAAAGCACACTACTTTCTCGTCGTGGATCGAAGGGCGCACCTGTCAAGACTTGGAGCAGCTTGATACGTTGCAAACATATCCATAATTTTTGATGTTCCATGATTTGTTTTATCTACTTTCTTATGTTTTGTCCACACTTTGGAGTACTTTTCATATGATTTCTTGGACTAACCTATTAACAAGAGCCACGATTACCAGCTGTTTTCTGTTTTTGGTTCCAGGAAAGTCAGAAAATGAATATTCTCGGAATTGGACGGGACAAAAGCCAAAGTCTGTTTTTCACCGAGGGACACCTGGAGCCAGAATACGAGACGGAGAGGGGTTGGGGCCCGGCCACACCACCTGGCTATGCGACCAGGCCTGGCCCGCGCCAGGGGTGGTCTGGCCGCCCTAGACACCCCCTCGGCCTCTCCTTTCGCCTATATATTGCCTCCGATATAGAAACCCTAAGTACCCGATCAAAAATCCACGAAAGAGTCTGTAGCCGCCGTCATCTCCATCCCTAGATCGGGAGGGATCTGAAGCTCTTCCCATCACCCGCCGGGAGAGGGAATTCACCGAGGCCTTCTTCATCATCATGCAAGCCTCCGGTGTGATGCGTGAGTAGTTCATCTCTAGACTACGGGTCCATGTAGTAGCTAGATGGCTGGTTCTCCTCCTTTGTGCTATCATGTCTAGATCTTGTGAGCTCCGTTCATGATCAAGATCATCTATTTGTAATTCTGCATGTTGTGTTTGTGGGGATCCGATGGATATTGAGATGCTATTTCAGATTGATTATTGATTCTATCATGTGTTTGTTATTTGTGATCTTGCATGCTTTCCGTTGTTAGTAGCTATCTTGGCCAAGTAGATGCTAGCAACTCCAAGAGTTACAATTTATGCTCGATAGTGGGTTCATGCC